>VZTZ01013605.1:339481-435935 GCA_013400955.1 Drymodes brunneopygia
GTGAGGGGCTGTGAGGGGGCTGTGTGCGGCTGCCGTCAGGCCGTGCTGAGGGAGAGCTGTGCGGTCACAGCGCCAAGGGCTGGAAGCGGCGCCAGGAGGGCTCCCGTCCCCCCTCAGACTCCGAACAGGGTCAGTGCTGAATCCGGACTGGGCTGCACAGGGCCGTGTCCTGCCAGGTCCTGTAAACAGAATCACGGAATCACAGAATCAATTAGGTTGGAAAAGACCTCCGGGATCACCGAGTCCAACCTTTGACCGAACACCACTATGTCAACTAGACCATTGCACTGAGTGCCCCATCCAGCCTTTCCTTGAACACCTCCAGGGACAGTGACTTCACAACCTCCCTGGGCAGCCCATTCCGATGTTTAAACCACCCCTTCTGTGAAGAAATTCCTCCTGGTGTCCAACCTAAACTGCCCAGGTACAGCTGGAGACTTCATGCTCTCCTCCTGTCACTAGTTGCCCGGGAGAAGAGGCCAACGCCGCACCTGGCTACAACCTCCTTTCAAGTACTTGTAGAGAGCAGTAAGATTTCCCCTGCAAAAGGACACCTCTTTTTTGCAAGCTAAACACCCTCAGCTCCATTAGCCACTGCTCATAGGACTTACTTGCCTGATCCTTCCACTAATTTTTTGCCCTTTTGTGGACTCAAGGATGGAAATGGCACAGCCTTCTAGGGGTACTTGTTTGCTCCGCTGCTTGAGTGTCCTCCCAGAGAAAAATTTTTACCTTGCACCAGGCCTGAGCTGCTCTTCTTTCAGTTTCTGGCTGCCATCTCTGATCTTCTCACCATTCACCACTGTGAGCAGCCTGGCTCTATCTTCTCAATAACCTGCTTGGGGGTGTTGGAAAGATGCAATTTGGTATCTCCAGGCCAAACAAAGAGAGCTCCCTTGGCCTCTCCTCACAAAAAAAAAACCCACTAATTAATCTATGTCTTCCTTGCATTGGAGAATCCAGGACTGGATGTGCTACTCTAGAGGTGGTCTAAGAAGTGCTGAGCAAAAAGCAGTAGCATCACTCCCCTCACATGATCTACTGGCAATGCTGCTGTCAATACAGCCCTAGCCACCATCAGCCTTGTTGGCTGCCACTCTTTTGCCATGCACTACGTGGACAGAAGTCATCTCACCAGCATCTTACCTTTACGCCTTTTCCCCAGAGCAGCTACAGCACTTTGGCACGCGAGGTACTGAGAGCCTATGCATTCACTCTGCTGGTACTTAATGTTGCTCTGTGGTTTTCATGTCATGTCTTTCCCTCCACTCAGGCCTGGCTCATGATCAATCCCATAAGTCTAGCCCACTCTCAACAAATTCTTTGCAATTTGCTCCATTCTCATTCTGGGAAATTTTCATGTAAAGCTAAAAGAAAATACGGGGAAAAGGAGAATTATTCATGTGAACAGAACTCTGAAGCAGTCAAGGCGAAGACGATGTGGGACAAGAAGACTGAGGCTTAGAAAAGAGGGGAAATTAATTATAAGGTGTGTTTGAAAATCTAAAGCTATTCAGACAACTGAATGCAACAGGAAGAATTGAATTCATCCTGACAAATGAGAATATGGATGATAGCACATCAGAGAGGGACAGACAGTCTCTAAGGGGAGAAGTTCCTATTTAATGAAACTTGCAAACCATGCAGGTGAAAATTGCAGCTTATGGAATACAGTTTTCCTCTCAGAGAAATCATTAAGAATTTAAAGTATACTCTTAAAAGGGAAATTACAAAAAAGTATTTATAAAACCTTGAAAAAAAATCTAGCCAAGACATTTAATTTCAATAGTGACAGTACAGTACAATCCAAACAAAATTGGGAACAGAATGAGAACATGTAAAATACCTAAACAATCCTTTTTCATTTTTAATTATTTTTCCGTCCCCCCCCCCAGCTTCCAAAGACAATCTTTGCAAATTGTTTTCAGCACTTCCAAGAGAAATTTTTAAAATCTTTTCAAAGTTTCTTTTCTAATACCCGAGGCTTCCTTACACTGAATTTTCTTTATGGGCTGATTTCAACTGACCTAAAGAGAAGCACTGGGAGACTGATCTACCAGTGAATAAAGAGATCTGATAATTTTGGTTATCAAACACGGGTCATTAGGTGTGTATCAGTGTAAGTATGGAGTGGTTTAAGCTCCATAGTACTGTACAACTCCATTGTGTGTACTCTTCTCCATCACCTGTTGTTGGTGTGAATAAGTACAATGTCAGAAACAAATAACAATATGAAAAGAAAGTAATACCACTAAAAGAAGGAATGTCAGACAATAAAAGACAATGTCAGACAAAAAAAATCTCCATCTGTGAGAAACCAAGAGGTGTACTACTAATCCGTTCAGTTTACATTAACACTCCATTCTTCTGAGACATGGAAATCCATTTTTTTACATGCCTCTGACAATTCCCAAGCATTTAAGTGAGTTGAATATAAACCCTAAGGGAAAGGCTCCAGCATCACAATTATTACACACCCACAATGACTCCCCCTGTGCAGTGTGGAGTGGTGCTGACAAAAGTGTTAAGCTGGGTAGGGGTGTCACGATGACATTTGGCAAAACATTCTTTTGCCACATTTCTTGGTGAATTTAACACCTTAAGGTAAGATAATGTTATCATGTCCTCACATGACAACACAATGTTACAGTGCACAAGCAGTGGAGATGAAGGAAGAAGTCCTGTGATTGTGGATTTTTAGCAGCCAATTTTTGCTTGCCCTGGGCATTTTAGGAAGTAAGCTGTGGAGCACATGGGACTTAAAGACTTGGAAACATTGCCATAATTATTTATTGGCTTTATATAAAAATGTTACTTACATGTTGCTGATCTTCTCTAAGGCACTTTGTGTACATTCCTGCTCTGGCTATACAAGCAATATTAATGGAAGTTTTTCTCTTGATAAGATTTGAAAAATACCTAAAAACCCTACTCCTTTTTCTTCTCTTTCTCCCTCTCATGCGTGCAGGAAAGAAAGAAAGAAAGAAAGAAAGAAAGAAAGAAAGAAAGAAAGAAAGAAAGAAAGAAAGAAAGAAAGAAAAAGAAAGAAAAAGAAAGAAAAAGAGGAGCATCCTACCCATCTAGTTGTGGCAGCAGCTCTGCATGTTCTAAGAATACACAATATTCTGGAAGAAAGTCATCGTTGTCACTGGGGCTGTTGCAGTTGATACCTTGACTATAGTAGGAGCATCTTTTTTTCTACTTTTCACTATAAATATCTGAATAATTTGAAGTAAAATAACAATTTCTGTACTGATGTTGCCAGCTCTTAAGTCTCTTTTTAGCTCAGGAACAAGTGGACTGAGAAAACATTACCTGAAAGGAATTGCACAAGAAGTTTCAAAAATACATGCAGGAAAAGCATGAAGAGAAGTATTACTCCTGATTCAAGTGAAGTCCTTAAAAAGCCTCTAATAAGTCTGTCAAGAAATACAGTATATTGGACAGCAGGCAACTGCAATGGGTCTTTGCCTTTCTTTCTCTTCCAGGTGATGTAAATGCAACCAAAATGCTGTTAGTGTGAAAAGATGAAGAAGACAGCAGATCACCACAGGCTTCTGAGCATTAGTTAGGTAAACCTAGATTTTGGTGCATTGCGACCTTTAAAGTAGTTCAGTGAGTGAAAATCAGAAAAGATATTACTTTGTGTATGATGGCAATACTGCTTCTCAGCATTCAGTGGGAAGACGCACTGCTTTTATTTTAAGCGAGTAGTTCAACATAGCTGATAGCAATGCAGTTTCAGGACGAGGTGAGCTAGATTTTACACAGAATAGAGAACGCAGGTTGTTCTGACATATACGCCCAGTGGTCTGCTCCCAGTGGTTAAAAGTGCCTGTTGTGAAGAGAAACAAACTTACTCGGTTCCTCCTTCTGAGAGCAAGGAGCAGCTGATGTGATTAAGCAGGTGAGTGATAGAGCCACTCATAACTAATCTGAAGAAGATCTGTGAGAAGAGGCAAAATTATGGAACTTCACACTAGAAAATACAACAGGCTCTGGAAATAATCCTGCATGAACAATGCTGGATAGGAATTAGAAGAAACATCACATGCTCATCTTTCTGGTAAGTACACATAGACCAGTAAAAGGAGGAGAACTTACCTGTGTCCATTTGCAGATTTGGAAATGTGGTGTTCTGTACTTCGTTACATGTGGAAGAGTAAAGATGTTCAAAACTTCATTCTGTTCAGCAATTTCTACAGCAGAGTGATAGGTACAATTGATTTCAGCAAAAGAGTGGTAGTTGCTGTTAGTCATCCAGCCTGATGTAAAATTAAACAAGGGAGATTATTTTTTTTTAAATTAAGTAAAGTTTCTTGATTCATAGACTAAGGGAGGAATCTGCCACTTTAAGTCATAGGAAAAAAAATTGCAGGATCGTCCTCTACAATGTCCCTGATGAGAGTGAAAACCAAGTCACTGGTGTTGTGGACCTCTGCTACAGTAACATATTCCAAGAGTGAGCTACAATGGAGTCTCAGACACCAGAAAATGCACCTGGAGATTGTTCCCTTCGGTGAGGAAGCCATGTCAAGGCTCTAATTCTCTAAATCTCTAAATGTGTTTCACATTTATTGTGCATAGGACCAACTCACTGAAATATCTGAGAAGGACCACAGCAATTTTTTCACTATTATCTACAGAGAAATTGTTCAAATGAAATTAGAAGGATGGCTGACTAGTTGAAAATTCCAACAAGCTTATTTCCTGCATTTGAAAGTAGATAGGAAAAAATAAAATGGCTGTTTCCATTGGCTACAATCTGATTTATAATCTGGCATAAATGAAACATTTCAGCAATAAGGAAAGCCTGGAATTGAAACAATGGAGCTAAATGGCTCCAAAAAAAAGCTGAGGAAACACTAACTTTGAAACACTGAAATTGATAAAAAGCTAAGTGAGAGAAGGCATATGTGAAGGTATCATAGCACTGAGGTTTATGTCAGGGCAGATACAGAAATTGGCATTGGAGTTATCTAGACATTTAGGTGCTTCATTTGTCAGCATCACTATAATATACAAGCATTTCCCAAGAGAAGTAAATAAGTACTGTCATGCTGCAAGAGAACTAAAGCACAGTTAAGCAATTTGACAGAAATCATACAGGAGAGTTGTGAAAAAGCAAGGTACAGAATCTGATCTCCTGAGAATCACTCCACTTTCTGATCCACAAGGCCATTCTTCCTTGTTGAGCCAACTGCTCAACAACTGATCTCAGTCACTGCAGACCACTCTTCCAACAGGAAATCTGCATTCTGGGCTTTGCTTGTACTGGGTTAAAAAAGGAGGTGCTTGTTTCTGAGTGGCAATTGGATAACAAGCATATTTAGAACCTGGGCATACTTTGATCTGCAAGAGAAAAAGAGCACAGTGGAAGAAACAAGTCAAGTCAGAGGCTTGCAAGTAGCAGTTTGACAAATGTGGACTAAAGGAAGCATTGGTCTATTGGTTTAATTACCCCATATTCTTGTCAGAACATGCTTTTGCACTATCTAAAGCAAATATCCCTGCTTGTCATTCATCCAAATGAATACACGTAATCTTTTATTAATAGCTTTGTTTCTTAAACCAGCCATTGGCATTTCCATGGCTCCTGAATCCTAAAATACTGTACACGTGCAATCAGTATACAGCAGTGTTAATAGATTTTTCCATAGTAATCTTTTTATAATTGCTCACATCCTAGACACCAAGGAAATGCATCCCATCAGCTGTACAGTGCAGAGACAGCTAGTGGGAAGTGCCAGGAAGCTGGCAGCAGGCAGTAGGGACCAACTTTCAAATTCAGGAATTTTTGAGCTTTACCATGCTGGGGACCAAATAGCAATAGGCACGTTTTCTTGCAAATGATTTCATGTCTCATTTGCAGGCTACAGAGAACAAACTTTCTCGTGTGCATATCCAAGTGACTGATGCCTTCAGAAATTCCAGCCTTTGTTAAAAAAAAAAAGCCTTCGTGTTATCATCTCCTCATCTTACATGGTCAGGCCTCCTACTCAGAATACCTACATCAGCACCTTTTCTTCTGTGCTGCTCTTGCTGACCTGTACTTTTTGACAGCTGTTGATATAAAGCTGGTTAACACCAGGTGATGATATGTTTGTTACTGACAAGCAGCATGGGCTCCTAGGCCCCCATGAGAGGAGTTTTGCATTGCTTTTGAACACAGTGCCTCTTAAAAATGGTTATGGCTTTTCTGAAGTAACACTGTTTATTAGCAAAAACCAATTCTTTGAAATCAGCCCTGCTGGTGAGAAAGTGCTGCTTTTTTTGAATTTACTCAGTAAAATCTGGCAAAGAAATTATGTGGTTAGGATATCTGAATTTAATATTTTCAAAATTAAGCATTCCTTTTCAACTGGAATACCTTCTGGTCCAACATTTATGTTTTAAATGGTTTAAAAGATTCAGAAGTTCAAATGGAAAAAGTGGTTTTCAAAATCAGTGTAGCAGTATTTCAAATCTCCCCTATCATTTCTCCCCCACAGAATTTCCATTCACTATTTTTGGTAAGCTTAGGTTCTTTGTGACACTTCGGGAGGAAGAGATACTTCAAAATCAGACCTTCACAGAATCAAAAACTGCTTCAGACTTCTCTGTAAACTGCCTACCCAGATACTGCAAATCAGGCACTCTTCTAAAAAGTGGTTCTTACTAGGGCCTTTGCCAATAACTTTGCCTATTTTCTGAACATCTGCTTGTGTTTAGTGCGGTTCATTTAAAATCACAGACATTTGGCAATATGAATACATTCCATCATGCCCTTTCCTGTAGATCACTTTGGTACTCTAGGTGTTATTCAGGCTTTCTAGATCAAAGAAACAACCACTTCATATTTCAATTCCAGGATCTACAATACTGTAAGAACAATCTGGTCTATCTGTTCAGTACTGTGCTATATCTAGTTTCATTCCTGGTTGATGAGGGCAAGTGAAGAGATATGTAAGCACTTAAAAGCATAAATCAAATCTGAACTTGGAGCACTGATGTTTAGTAGTAACATGGACAAAACATGCCTAGCATTGCTGCTGTCAAGCTCTGTATCCAGAAAATAATTTCTTTGATACTGATAGCATCAGTACCCCAATGTACAGTGTTCCAGGTGGAGACTTGATACTTAGGGCTCAGGGACAAAATCAGAACCTGCAGGAAGGCTAAGATTTCAGCAACAGTGCTGTTGCTGTCTAAAGGTGTGTCTTTTGCTCCGTGTGCTCTTACAAAGGTGAGCAGAATAGAGGTAGAAGTAACGTTTCATCCATTAGAACACAAGACTGAGTGTTGAGTGTCTCATCTCTAAAATGGGAATAATAATAATAATAATAATAATAATAATAATAATAATAATATTTCATTACCTGCATAGGCATCAGACTCCCCTTTGGTAAATCACAGTACAAAGTCATCTTTTGATAGTCTTTTGGCTATAGGAAGGCCTGTTAGTAAACACACTACTAAAAAGTTATTTGGCCCTTTTAAAAATTAAAGCCTAGTTGTTGTAAAAGCAAGGTCCACAGAGAAAGGCACAATCTCTGCTTTTGCCAGCCCTTACTTTCTGATTGCGTGACTTGACTTTGCACCTCAACTCTCTGTGCATTAGTGTCCCTGATTGTTAGATAAGGTAATGGTCCCCAGAGTTACAAAAACGCTTTAGCATCCCTAGACAAAAGGAGAGGTACTGTGGAAGCACAAAGAACTGTTTACATGAGTTAAAAAATAACTTTTAACCTTTGATCTTGAAGATCTATTTCATGTGTGCACCATATGCTCAAAGGCCAGACAGCTTCAGCTTCACCTTTTTTCTGTGGATGCAGTCTTTGACTTCACAGCCCTTATGCTTTTAGCTTGATGGCATCCAAGATGTTTCTTAGCAAGCATATTCTGCCAGCAGCACACATTCTTTGCTCCTCAGGATCTGGGAAATTTGCTGCATTCCTCTCTTTTCCACACGGCTCTTTGGAGAAGTTAACCTCTGAAGAAACCCAAGCAAACAAACAGAAATCCCACAAGCATAAGGGATTTGCAGCACGTTGAAAATGCATAGGGGTGGAAAAACAACTCCGTAGTTGTCAGCTGAACCTGATCCAAACAATCTGATCAAAGATGATAACTCGACTTTGTTTTGTGCAAGAAGACCTTTGTTTATACATTGGGTGCACAACAAGGGGAAACCATTAGCAACATTGAAGTAGTTGACCTGGAATGAGAAATGTGAGGGCTAGAAGAGAGGAACTGTAGCCTGCAGAAGAAATCAATTTTTGCAGGGCTTCTGGTGACAATAGGAATGTTATGGAATATGTAAGGTTTATTTCAGGGCAGATACTTTTTAACTGATACCTTGCTTCTAATATTTGATTTAGGGAATGTTGTGTTTCTATGAAAGGGGCAGAAATAGAAACACACATGGCCATGAACACCTTACTTATATGATGACTATGCTGAAAGAGTTTTTTAAAAAAGAAACTACTTGCCTAAGCCAAAGGGTCACAAAGAGAATGTTAACATGAGGAAGGTAGGAAACAAGACAGCAACCTTGCAGTGAAAACTGTGAGCTAATCCACTTGAAAGTGCAGGAGCAGGAGAGAAAAAAGCAGATTCTTTCCCTGCTCTGCTAATATCTGCCTTTCCTGTCCAGCAGTCAACTGGCAATCACATCACTTGGCACTTATCTCACAGCCTAATGCATCCACACCTCCTCTCCACCTCTCATTCCCTGGTTCCAGGCTGCCTAAGCAGGTGAGAGCAGCCATCCTCAGTTGCATTAAAGGTCCACTTAAGAAGGCAGAATACTGTTCCTACAGACCAGAGACAAATGCTGAGGGAGGGAGTAACTGAACAGTCCAAATGTAGTTCAGCTGCCTCCCAGGTTCTAAAATCCACCAGTTCTAGTCCTCCCTGAAAGCCAAAACAGTCCTGAGGGAAGCATTGAAATGGCAAATTTATCTTTTGCTTTTTTCAACCCATTCATGATTTTTCAGACCTCTACCATAACATACCTCACCTGCCTCATTTCGAAGTTCAACAGCATATTTATTCTCTGCCTGTACGTAAGCTATTCCAGTTCACTGACAATCCTTACTCTTTTGTACCTCTTCTAGTTCCAGTATATCCTGTTTTCAGTGGGAATGACCAGAGCTGAGGACAGCATTCAGGATGTGGACATGACAGACTTTTAATCTTCACATGGCATCTCCTTGTCTACCACATTCAATAAGAAGCTGAAAGGTAAACAGCTGGTAGCCGAGATGCAAGTAGTTGTAATCACTGTAAGTCCTCTTGGACTACATAATTACTTCTAAAAACAAAGAGTAAAATAAATAAAACTAACTACCATTAAAATAAAAAGAAGAAAAAAGCCAATGCAAATTACAAAGTTTTTGCCATCACCCAAAACAAACCAGCAGTAGAAAAATAAGTTTGAAAAATGTTACTAACACCAAGCTACAGTGCCAAGTGTTGTCTCCTGTCTTACAAGATGATGGATGATGGGTTTATTTCAAACTCCAAGCAAAATAAATTGGATTCTGGGAAAAGTTAAAAAATTAATAAGTACAATATTTTCTGAGGGCTGAAAGTGCTACTAGAAAAGCAAACAACTCAAAGCAAGCGTGAAGACTAAAAGAGAAGGAAAACGGTGAAAGTAGTAAGTGTGACAACTGCTGATGGAGGACTATGCAATAATCAACATAAAGAAAAAGGTAGAATACTAATATTTTTACTCTGGAACACTTAGAAGAGTTTCAAGAAGCCTCAAGAAATAGAGGAATGCTTTCAGGCCACTTTTTATAGCTATTTCTCCTGGTTCTGACAGATTCCCTTTCTGTTCCTATCCAACCTCTTTAGTCATGGTGATACCAATGTTTGTGGGTCTGTATAGGAGACAGGACCAGATTAAACACATACTTATTTTTAATCTTGACTCTTTAATGAGATCCATTCCCCAATTTCCTGTCCACCTCCACAGTCAACCACACACAACAAAGAGGGCTAAATGAGTGTTTGGGTTTGAGAGAGGCAAATAGGAATCTCTTAACCTTGTGGCTCTGCTAGGAGGATTTTCTTAGAGCCATAGCTTCAGATTCAGCCAGGTGATAAATTATATTCATCTAAGTATCTTCTTAGGCTCTTTCTTTTTGATAAAAATCCAGAACTATTGGGGTCAGGTCCTTTTGTTTTATTTCAACAGTGTCTTAGTTATTGAATCATCCACCAGGCAGAGGAGTGGATGTGGCTGTGGAATCAGTCAGGTAAACTGGACAGTTACTGAGAGATAATGAGGTAAACAAGATTGTACCAAGATTTGTTACAGACATTTAGACCAAGTCACAGCTGGTAAGGTGGAAAGGTTTGCAAATACCCAGCACTAAAAGCCTATGGAATAAATCAATGCCCAGCAGGACTGAGACTTACTGCAGAGTTACACATTCTTGTAACTATCTGCCACTTATGTCTACAATACTGACTGAGGATATTAATTCAAGTGAGTTGATTCCTATTTACAAAGGAGAGGCAATATGTAAACAAGTGTGGTTTTGGAGCAAAGAGCTTTCCAAGAAGCAAAATACTTCCTTAGTTGGGGCATTTTGTCATGGAAACTAAGACCGATGTAGAAAAAGAATGTCGTAGGACATACAGCTAAACATGATCACCTCTTTTTCCCTTGCTCTTCAAACATAATGTCAATATTGACCATAACAAGAGTATTTAAAAGCCAGCCAGAAATTTCTCATTGCCTACAAAAGCTTGAAGACTCACTCTACCCAAGAAGCACATTCTAAGGCATGATAAGGGTGGGAAAGGGAATGATAAAAAGTAGGTACAATACAATGCCAACATTTTGAATCATTTTTATGCTTTTAAAAAGAAACACAATGTACTTTCTGATCTACATTTTAGATATCATATCATCCCATTAACTACTGTGACACAGAAGACAAGAGGAGATTAATTATTTCCTTTCTTTAATGAGTAGATTTATTTAGTAATGGCTGAATAGTATGTGTGACCATTTCACAGGAAAGCAGAGGTGGTTAATGAGAGCTTCATTAAGACTGATGATCAAACAATACTGTAATGAAAGCATAAATTCAGAGGCCAGGATATTATTAAGACAGGAGAAAGCACTGTGAACATATAGTTTGACTTCCTCTCTAATAGAGACTGTTGGATCTGGTGTTGATGTCCTGAGTACTAAAATACCCTTGTTTTCCATAGAAAATATTTTGCATGACTACTTGTTGGTAATTGTTCTGACAACTATTTGTCAGCAATATTACCAAATTTACTTGATTTCAAGTCTGAATTTGCATAAATTCAGATTCCAGTAAGTGTCTCTTTCTGGGCTGGGTGTCTGGGTGTAAACGCGGGCAAATGGGTGTCTCTCCATATCTGAGGACTTGAGAGCTTACCCATCTCTTTCTGCCTAGCTTGGAACACCAAACAGGTAAGGTTATTTGCTTTTTTTCCTTTTACTACTAGAAAACTAACTTTGAAACTGAGCTCTATTTACCACTTTGCCCACTGCCATGTTGGTGCTGAATGGCTGTGATAAACTCACACCTCCATCTTCCTTTTCATAAACTAAACAAATCTGTCTCTTTCAAATTTTCACTGAGACTTTTTTTTCCAAATCTTTCATCATTCTTATGTCCTTTTTCTTGCTCATCCTCAGTCTTAAGGCCATCTGTCTTAGAGTAAGAACACTTGCGCTTGATACAACATTCCATCTGTTGCCACAGTAGTGCAAATCAGAGGCAGAAGATCCCCAGTTTACAAATTAACACTTTTCTGTGAAGCATTGTTTGGGTGAACCTGATGTTCATGTACATGTCCATTGAGCTGTCCAAGTGCTTTTGTTGCAGTTGAGGCCTAAGTCTTAGTGAATACGTGCACGAATGTCAATGTGTGTGAATTTCTCATCTCATTTCTCATTCAACATCAGCTAAAGTGATTTGATTGTTGTGAATGAGTACAAGTGCGGAGGGAAGACTGGTGACATTTTTTGTGAATCTAAAAAGATATGTAGAACTACATTTATCTTGGTTTTAAGATTTTTTTTTTCATTCACATTTTAAGGTCCTGGCTGAAGTATCTGGTTTAGAAGCAAATATTGCCACATGTTGACACTTTACTCCGTAGAGAACCTTCAAAGGGCTGTTCAGATCTTTTGATGGGGCCTTATGCTTTCAGTCACCTCCTGTTACATGTTATACAGTAAGTATCTTAAAGGATCTGCATTACATCACTGCTCACTCCACCAGTTCTTCATGTCTATTGTTATCTAATAACAACAGGAGACAATAACTAATTTGTAGAAAGGCAGATCCCTGTGATTTATGTGGAACAGTGCATTAGCATTCAGTATTTACTGCAGTCAAAACTTTGACTTTCAAAGATTGTAGGGAAAACTAGCTGTTAACCTTCATCATCAAGAATAATTAACCACGACAGCAGCTAAACTGAAGATGCATCTCAGTTAAGGTTTGTCAAGGCAGATAATACCTGAACTGACCAAAATCAAATACAAAACCCACCCCCATCCAATCTGTCAAAATCTGCTCCCATCTGCAATCACATGAAACAGAACTGACTCTTTGAATAAATCACATTTTAAGATTATAGTTACTGTGTGAGCTAATTAGGATTCTTCTGTTCTTAGAAGGCTGTTTATTATACCAAGTGTAAATTCTCTAGGAATGCTACAATTTTGGGATAGATAGTGTGTGCAACTCAAAAATGGAATAGAAATTACAAGAGAAAGGAGCCAGGAGAGGAACCCAAATAAGCAAGCATATGGCTAGAAATCTGGCTGAAGTGCAGCACTTCTGTGACACATTCTCTTAACAGAAGATCAGCAGAATAAGAAGGATGGGAGCCAATGAGCTGTGGGAAACATGAGAGAAGATCAAGAGGCTTCCCAAGAATAAATGAGCACTTAGGGTTCAGTCTTCACCTTGAAAATTTTCAGTACATACATATAGGTGCTCCAAAAACCCTTCTAAATATACGAGGGAAAACATTCTTGAAACTTCAAAAAGTCTTCTGATTTCAATGTATTTCTGATTTCTGTTTTTATTTTTAATCCTACAGTATAACTTTTACTTGGGTTGTCTGTGCTGGAGAGATGTTTGGAAGCCTCCTCTGAGGTCAGATTTGACGGTTTTCCATCCCAACATTTCACTAACTGCAGACTAAAAAAGAGAATAACATTTACAGACCTGCAGACTTAATAATCACAATTGCCTTAGGCTAATGTTCTGCTTTTGTGCTTCAGCCTAAGGTAAAAAAGACAGGAGAATGTGTGCAAGTTTTTTCTGTAGCTCACCTGAACCAAACAACGGAAATATAGAGAAGAAATATAGATGTGAAAATAAAGGAAGACAGTGAAAGAACTAACATCACAAGAAAAAAAAAACAAAACAAGGGAAAAAAAATTGACCAAAGAAAGATCAGAGAACCCAGAAGGAGCCTGATTGAGAAAAGTAAACAACCAGACACTAGTAAATTTTGCCTTCAGATCAGTTGTTGTGCTAATGCTGGAAAGCTTCATCCCCAGTGGCCTATTTTTTTCACACTAGTTATCGTTTTTAATTCATGATCAGACAGAGACATTGTTAACCCTACTGATTCTTAAACAGTTTTTAACAGGCTCTGGAGTTGAAATGAGGAAAGCAAGTTCTACGTCTTGGATTATTTTTTGAAGCTGGCAGCTTTCTGGTGGAGATATCACCACATCCATTTTGACTGGCTCACATCTGGGAAGTTTTCTTTGCAATCATAAAATGTGGATGTGAAACTGTTATTTTATCCATGGCTAGCTCCTGAAGCACAAGATGACTGTCATGAGGGAAAACAGCCAGCTCACTAAGCTGCCTCAAGTAGGCCAAGTGTGACCTGTAGATCAAACCAACGCAGGGACTGGGTAATAAACAAAGGAATTGCAATAGTTATAAATAATATCTTTAGCAGAAAATTCCTTGCCAAAGAATTATAACAGGATTTTAAGAAGAGTGTGCTTGGCTGTGTTTAATAGAGGGACAATGTTCTCTGTGTGCTTCTGCTTTGATATTCAGCAAATACCTTGGAGATTTTGTTTTGGTTTTTCATACTCCCTAGGACAGGATATTCCAGGGTAGGGTTGCTCAACAAATAACTGCTCAAATGATATTGCTTGGGCTGCTTGCATCTGCCAGAGTAACCCTGCCCAACTGCGCAGATCCTTTTAAAAAATCTAAGGAGGCAGAAGAAACATTTAAGGGTAACCAAATAAGAAGTGCCTGTGCCCGAAAAAGGAATACAAGAACAAAGAGGATGAACAGGGAAAGGAGTAAAGAAAATGCGAGAATAAAGAAGATGAAAGGGGAAAGGAGTGAAGGAAATGTGAGAATGGGCATCACCAGCTACTTCCAGATCTGTATACAAGGAGCACAGACCCTCGCCAAGAAAGTAGAACATTTCAAAATTAATTTGGAGGTGGTCCTGGAAAATGTACATGCAGAACAATTCTGCAGTGGCAGCAGGGGGGATGGACTGGATGTGAACTTATTGGGTCTCTTCCATCTCCAGTTTCTATGAAAACAGTCACCATTCTTTAGCAATATGATAAATATTTTAAAAAATCATAGATACAAACTAAATAAAACATATTAAATAACAAGTGCAGCCAATTTAATCATGACTTTTCAACTTTTTAAACCAAGACAGCAGGGAGGAAGAAGGAACAGGCTCGAGATTTTTAGTCCTCTTTGTTTAAGGCTAATTCACATAGGACACACCTTCATGAGACTTGTTCAATAACATTTGCGGAGCTGGGCTGGAGTTGTTGTTGGATTGTTCTCAGTCCACAGGGCTGCTGGTTTTATCCAATGCACACTGGGTGCTGTCTCTCTCTAGCAGCTTTTAATTCAGATTTTGCCTTGTTTATGTTTCACTGCTAGCTGGACCAGTAGATTTCATTTTGGGTAGTGCAAGATCAGTCTAATAGTTAAGCATTTCATAACCAAAAGCTGATTCCTTTCTTCATTCCTGCACTGACCAAAACAACATAAACTGCCCTTCAAGAACAAATTTCCTCCTCTGTAAGGGATCCATGTGTTGCAGGTACACAAACTTCATGTTCCTCAGCAGGGGGAGAAAAATTTTTGCCTTGGAAAACATAGAACTCATTATTTGAGCACGTGGTGTATCCACAAAGTCTAGCTGCAGCAAGGGGACTTGTGTTCCATAGGACAGCCACTAGACAGTGATATAGCCACATCTACACAGCCAAAGCATACCCCTCTAACAGCCCCAGTCTCCCTCCAGTGTTTCCTTCACAACCTAGCAGCTCAAATTTTCTCTGAATCCCTGTAAAAACTCATCTTGCACGTTTCTTCTGAGTACTCACCATTCAGTCTCAGCAGAGAGGAAGGCTTTAATAAAGCCTTTTCTCCAGTACAAGCTGAAGCTGAGGAACATTCTAGGGTAGAGGGTGACAGGGATATGCCTTTCCTGTGGTGCTCAGTTAATACAACAGAAAGAAAACCTCAGCCTTCTGGATTGTCAGTCTTCAAACTATCAGTCTAGCCTCTTTTATTTGCAATAAAAGTAGTTTAAGAAGTTGATGCAAACATCATCACTCTCCCGGTCACATACTTCCCTGAACTTGAGTTCCAGAACAAAACAATGGAGAGCCTGGTTTAGGCTCCACTGCTATAATTCTCTTCAGCATGCCAGACCTTGGGAAAAAGTCTCAGCCATGAGTAACTTGGCTCAGATTTGGGCTTCAGCTTCCCAGCAACTGGCTCAAGGCACTTCTATCTACATCCATTGTATGAAGTATACCTCTGACAAACACCAGCTGCATCCTCAGGAAGCTTTGTCAGAACGAACATTAGACTTTCCAGGTATCCCATTGGACTTTGCACCTTGGCATTTCGCCTTTATATCTCTTTCCTGACTCTTTCATCTTCCCCAGCCACACACACACATACTTCATAAGGGACACAGGTAAACTGGAAGAGGTGAACTTACAGGAACAGTAAGCTTGTCCTAGCATGAGTTCATATTCCTGACAACCACTAGGTGAATTAAGCAGCTTTCCAACCCCTTTTGGAGAGCTGCCTGACTTAAGAGACTTGACCTAAGAGTGGTAAGAGTTCTGTTTTGGAGGTGGCCTACATCTTTGTCCAGATGATGGGAAGAGCTGCCCCTCTGAAGAGTTTCTGCAGGAAAATGCCTCTGTGGGATTAGTTTGTCCTTCATAGCTAGAGGCAATTGATGAACAAATGCCTGGATGCAATGAGGAGCCTTCAGTACTTTGTCTTACAAGCTGCCACCTGCCCTGCTCACATCAACACAAGACCTCACCACTCCCCTCACCTTTGTGAGACTCCATCACCTCATGGCATATGCACATTTCCTACTAACTAGGATATTAACTTGAAATAGAGAAAACCATTCACCGAGCTGGTGTAAGATGGTTGTGCAGTGCCATCCAACAGAGCCATTATTCCTGACCAAGAATTATCAAAGACAGCAGCAAAAGAATTCTCAGCCTGAATAACTTGCCCAACTGTGCCCTAAAAGACAGTCCGTGGGACCTTATTTGCCTATGTTCTGCTCAACATATACATAAATCTTTGACAGGTCCCATTGATTACAGATACCGCTCCAATCAATGGTCTCTTCCAAGAGTCCTTTCCAGCAACTGGCATCCTCCCTCCCAACCTGCTTTGGACTGAGTTGCTACTGCATCTGAGCATCTGATGGGATGCAGCTGAAAACCATAACAGCCTTTCAATCAAACAAAACTCTTATAAGAGGAAAGTAGCTGTTTCTGAGCATCCTTCTGTGTTTCTGAACTCTCTCCCTGTTCTATGAGACTCTTTTGTAGCTCCCTGAAGAATCTCCCCACTGACATGGCAAGTCTTTCCATCACAAGGGACCTGCTGCAACTTGGCAGACTGGCCTGACAATACAGCCTTTGATCTTTTGAGATCAAACCCTGGAGGCCACAGTGCAGTAGAGGCGACCACACTATTGTGGAAGCCAGAGAAGTCTCTTGCCACCTCAGCTTTTCTCTGCTTTATCCTTAGGTCTGATATTCCATCTCAACCCTTCCCAGCTTCTCCTTCTTTAACCACTTGTAGTATTTCCAGGAAATATTCAAAGGTAGGCTTGACTTGTAGTTTCAAAAGAACTAAGGTTCAGTAATTCTGTGTATTTCTTTTCCTTTTGCTCTCTCATATGCCTTTGAAGTAGAAGTGATTCTCTGTATTTGTTGGTTTCCTCCTTTCACAGGCATTGTATCACTGAGCTACTGATGCTCTTTAGTATTGCAATAGAGATGAAATTAAATTTAAAAAATAAGATATTTGGATTTTACTTGTTATTTTTATGCTGTATTTTAAGTGTTTGTTATATGTGACAAAGGCAGAGAGAAGCTGAGATGTAAGGACTTCTAAATCAGGTCACTACTGAAACTGGCTTGGGTCCAGAGTCTCTACTAAAAATGTCAACTTCATCTGCAAAGGGCAATAGAGTCAAACCAGCAATTACTGTCATTAGCACAGGACTCAGAATGTTAGTATTTCCCTGGTGTAAGTAGCTTACTATTTCTTTTTTCTCCCATCTAATTCAAAATAAAATAAAGCCATGTGAATCAAAAGGAAGGATAGTATGGGTTTGGAAAGGGTAGCATAGGTAATTCTTCCTCTGGAATGCTCCATGGCCAGCTGTGTAAGCTATTTCCTTGCTAAGTGAGAGATGTGGGTTCAAATCTGCTTAGACACAGAAGGAACTGAGCCTTCTACATCCTGGCTGGGGTCCCCAAAACACTGGGATCTGAGGGTGCCCTGATAAAGCGCATTCTGGTATGATCTGCTGATCTGCTTGAACTCTGTAAGTGAGAAAGAGGAAGAATGCCTGCCATGCTGCATAGGCTTAAATACAAGGGCCCTGAGTGAATGTCATCCTACTCCCTTGGCTTGTGTTGCTGAGTTCCAGAAAGCAAAGAGTTATCCAACAAGATCAAAGACTGTCCCAGTGGGCTTGTCCTGCTGCCTCTTCCTTGTCCATTTTTATTGTTGGAAACAGTTTTTGTTCTGTTGCTACTGCCATCGTGGAAGAAGCCATCACAATGTCATAAAGTCACAGATAATGGGGAGCTACAATTAATATTGAGAGAAATTAAAAAATAAAACTTTCTGTTATGTTGTTTTCTATTTGACAAAACCTTGCATGAAGTACTGGGCCACAAAAACCCCTGTGACATAAATTGCATGGCTGGCTATGTGGGGGTAGTGCAGCAATGAATATAACAGTAGCTGATTTACAGATTTTGTGGAAGAAGGTTGGAGTTTGCCGTTTTAACAATTTTCTCTCATCTTTTCTGTCTCTGCCCCACAACTACACGACTACTTAAAATAACCGACTTCCTGTTCTCCTCAAGTTTCTTCACAACAAGAGAACAGCCCTAAAAAAACAGTTTAGTTTCGTTGCCATGCTACAGCACAACCCTGAAGAACCTGAGTCCAAATACTTGGTGTACAAAGAAATCTGTACTGTTTCTTCAAACAAGATTTTATTTTGATTTAGGATTTGAAACATTAACACTTTTGACTGCTGCAGGGAAGTGTTAGGTTTTCTTGGGGGTGTAAATCAAAGTTTAATATAACATTAGTAGGGAATTCTCTGAATTTGTAGACCTTGTATCTGGAACCATCTCCAGTTAAGCATGATTAAGAATTAAGAAAGCTATTCTTTCACCTTTGGAATCAGTAATTTTTTTTTTTAATCTGAAAAGTATTTGCTGTCATTTTATTATGATTGTGCAATTATACTGTATTAACTATCATAATGATGATGATGTATTTCTTGAAAGCTTAGTGTACTGCAGTAGAAGTAGGAAAGGAAAATCAATTATTTAGCAAAATTAGCTGCATCCTAATACATGAAATGCTATTTGAGTACCTAAGTGACTTCAAGTCTATGGGTAATTCTGCAATAATGCATAGACTATACATTTAATAAAAGTAGGTCTCATGGATCTCCTTCAGAAATGAAGGTCTCTATCACTTCTTCAAGGTGAAAATACAACACACTTTTAATACATTCTAAGAGTCACTCTCACCAGTATATTGCAACTCTAACAACATTTTTGTTGCTATTTTTTGGCGGAGGAAAACTGTATGCTCAGGACAGATCCAGACCTCTAAGGCTGGGCTGTAGAATGGCACCAGAGTCTGAGCATAGGGCTACATGCCACTTTTCCTTTAAAAAAGCATTTTATGAGGTTAAGAGTTTTCCAATACAAACTGTATAATGATCCCAAAAGACAGTGTTGCTCTCAAACAATGTTGAAAGATTTTTGGACTTGGAAAGCAGTGTAATAATGTTAGTGCTACCATATGATAATGAAAACATTTTGTTCTCTGCATTTCAATTCTGAAGATTCGAATCAACTGGTGGGTATAGCAGATCTGTAGCTGTAAAAATCTGCATAACCACACCACAATTTAACTGTTCCGTGCAAGATGAGGATTTTCGTCTTCAAGAAATACAGGTCTCTGGTGTCTTTACTGTGTGAGCTTCAGGTACCAGGGAACAGCATTAACCAGAATGCCAACGATTTTTCCAGTTGTGAACTGGAAGAAGAAAACTGAGCGAGCAATGTTTTTTACTATTATTATTTTTTCTTCCCACACAGTAGCGTCCTGCTGCAGGGTTCAGAACCCGTGTGCCAACCTGGCGAGTGCCGCTGCACGGTGAACCGCGGGGTCAGCGCCCCGAAGCCTGGCTGCAGGGAGGCTCATGGAGAGGTATCCGACTTCCCTGCGCCTCCGGGGCGGAACGCGCGGTGCCCTGCCCGTGGCCGCCGCTACCTGCGGGGCAGCGCGGGGCGGCGCGGAGCGAGGAGCGCCCGNGCCCCGCCTTGCGTGACCCGTGGGAGCGGGCCCGGTGCCGGAGGCGGCGGGGAGGGCTGGGACGGGGCCCTGGCCAGGGGTTTCTCTCTCCCCCACCCCCTCCTCCCCTCGCCGCCGGTTCCCGTGAGGCTGCAAGTGCCGCCGCGGCAGCTGGGGGGCTGGCGGGGGATGCTGCTGCCGCCGCCCTGCCCAGCGCCGGAGTGAGGGCAGGAGCTGGTGGCGGCAGGAGCAGCCCCAGCGGCGGGACGAGGTGAGCGGGCCGCGGGGCAGGTGGGTGCGCGCCCGGGATGGGAGCGGGAGCGGGGCCGGGGCGGGAGCACTCCCACCGGGACCAGCCCGCCCGCGCTGGGGGCACACGGGGGGGCAATGGACGGGGCGCAGCCCGCGGGGTCTGACGGGCGGGGAGCGCTGCGCAGCGCTGGGTCTGGCTTTGGGGTGCAGAAATCTGGAGCCGCAGAACCCCTGGCCAGGTGGGGTGCTGAGCGAGCCGAGGGGGACAGGGAGCCGGGGGCACTTCAGGGTGAGCCCGGCCGGCCATGCCAGATGCAGACGTAATTCCATAGAGGGACCCCTCCGTCTCCCCTCCCCAAATCTCGGGCAGGGTGGTTTCTGATACATGAAGGATCAGGCGAAAGGAGAAATTTCCGTAGAACTCTGAAGTGTTTTCTCTGGCTGAAGTTATCTAGAAATAATATTGAGGGGAAGAAGAACAGTAATTCATAACAAAACTTTAAAGAGCAACAAGTTGTTTGACTGAAATCACACGCGCTGGGAAAAAAAATCACCTCAGTGATCCTAATAGAAAGTGGCTAATAGCAGTATCTTGAAAATCTATTTATACCACAATTATGAGTTTCTGAAGCCCTTAGCACAATTCAAAACAAATTTCACCGTATGTCTGAAGAGAGTTTTAGAGAAGTCCTGAATCTGCCCTTAAAACCTTCATTTTTTACTGATGTAGATATAGGATATGATACCTAAAATTATTTCTGTATTTGTTTGAAGTGTTTCCCTTTTTACTGATTTTTTTTTTTTCCTGCTTGAAACAGGTGGTCCATTTTGCACCTCTCTTCTGCTCCCTCTCATGCTTTGCCCCCCAAAACCACCTCTGTGTGCCCTTCTGTGCAGTCACGGTGCAAACTAGATTAACCTTGCTGGACACTCTGGGCTGGATTCAGAGGAGCAGTGGAGGGGGCTAGTAGTCCCAGCCATGGCCAGTGCAGTTCTCCTGTTTGGTCATGTATCATGGAGTGACTTTGCAGGCTTTTCCCGATTTTCCCTTTGAGGTAGCGTCTCTATCACAGTTGGGACTTTTCTGCCTCCTACTCGAGTTTCACCACCCGGTGTAAACTCAGAGAGGATGTGCTGGGAGGGGCAAGGTCGGGAGAGTATCAGTGAGGCGTTGCTAAGGCTATTTCCCAGGCACTGCAGTGCCCCTGAAAGTGTTTATGCTAATTGTGGAAATTAGAGCCCTTAACTCCTGTTCTTGATTTAGTCTGAGGCTTGGCAGTTGTGCACACTTTTCACTTACTGTTCTATGCTTCTCCCCTCACCATGCTGCAGGTCTAAGCTCTCTTTTCAATGAGAAATAGAAGTTCCAGCCCCAAGAACCAAATCTGTTTCTGTGCTCTGTACATTCACTGGGATCTGGCCTTTGATCCCTGCATTGTGAAGACCAAATTCTTACATCTTTTCTAGCTGTGAGAGTGGAAAAATTAGCTGGATGATTATTAGGAATATGTTTAACTGAGTGATGGTGATGGCTGTTCAGATGAAATACTATTCCAAAATCTAGTTTGCAATTAATTGATGTAATTGAAGTTGTTGGAAAGTAATTATTTTTAAAGAAGATTGATTATGGCAGGTTAGTTACTAGAAACCATAAAAAGCATCCCAAAGTAATTTCTTTTATTCTAGGACATGACAAGGCTGATGTTTGGAGACATCTATAAAATTATTAGGGTGATCCTAACTCTGTGCCCAAGTGTGTGTCAAATCTCATCACAGTATTTGACACCAGACTATCCTACCCTTAACCTCTCAGAAAGGCCAGTGGTGGAGTGGGTGACATGCAGGCAAAATTTCAATGTCATTCTCAAAGTATCAGTAGAGCTATATTGACAGAAAATGTTGAACAGCTGCCTCCTGTGTTAAACTTCATGGCTCAATGGAAGAATTCAAATCCCAGGTCTGTCAGCCTGACACCCCTTCCACCATTCTCAAACTTCAATATTTTCTTGATATTTGATAAGATTATTAGGATTATCTTCTGAATTATGAGCAGAAATGTCGAGTGAGACTGGGACCTTTTCTGTTCACTCTCATACCATCTGCATGTTGGTTGCAAGTTGTTGCATCTGTTGTTGGTTGCAAACAACCTCTTTTGCATAAATTGACAGCCTTTCTCAGTCACTTATTAACAGCAAGAGCAGAGAATTCTTTACCTGCACTAATTTGTGCCAATTATTTTAAGAACATTATTGACACCAAGTAGACTGGGGGAGGCCATTGACAGAGATATGGTAGCTTTACTACCAAAACCTTCTTGGCTGATGTTTCAAGGCTAATTCCATGTAAGCACATTTTTTTTATTCATCTGAGAAAGATAGGTGAGATGAACTGCCCAGCTCAAAAAACATGAGAGATTATAATCTCTTCATGCCTACATGAAATGATGGTGAAGGCAACACGATCTAGTGACTCAGTTGTAGAGACCATTACAGTACCAGTTCTGGGCTTGGACACTGACATCAGACAAACCATTTTCTTTCAGTTTTCCGGTTTCAAAAGTGAGGATAAGAACTGTACTTCACGGGGTCTTGTTAGAAATACCTTGGTTAGAAACACGGGTTTCTAAAACACACAGGAATTTCCATGCAAAAAGTTTTGCATTGTTTTATGGTACGGTTAACATATGAGAATAGGCAAAGTAGAGGGATTCAAAAGTATTTGATCCTTTTCCCCTCCTTTTTCAGGACAACTCAACTGACTGTTGTGGTGCATAGGGTTGGTGGACCACTTCCCTGATCTGCAGCCTTCAGGTGGTCCTTGTAACTACAGCCCCTGTGTCTGAAACCAGCTTTACTGATCTAAATCCATTTTGGAGCTGGAGGGAAAACTTTACGCTACTGAATTTTTAATTTTTATTTATTAATAGTTAGTTTGGAGCGCTTGGGGCTGGCATATTAACCTGCCTCTGCCTTCATTGCCTCGAATAGAGACTACTTGTTGTTGAATACTTTGGTGGGTGAGATACAGAACACCTGGGTGAGTGTCTGATACGGGTAAAGCAGTTAGTAAGTACATGGGTTGTGATTTTTGATTCTTGAAAAATACTGGGGGGGAAGGAAGGGGAAGGAAGTGTTAAACGCAGCTGTGACATTGCAGATATAAATATGCAATATTCTCTTGAGGAGAAAGTGAGGGCCATTGTGCTGTGTCCTCAGCCTGGAGACAGATTTGAACCAGTGCTCCTCTGGAGTTATCAGAATGCAAGTACTTGTGGTTAATGGTGGCACTGCGTTGTGTTACAGTGACCATTCCAACACAGTGCACAGAGAGTGGGAATCTGTGATTACATATGCAAAGAGAAGAAGACAGAGAAAAGAAAGAAGGATGCGGAAGGGAAAAGAGACAGGAGGCAAGGGTGGCAGTGATCCTAGCAAAGGGAACATTTTCCAGTAAGCAGTTCTGAATGTGATGTAAAAAATAACAACTGAAAGTTTTATTTTACTACACAGAGCCCAAATTCTTCCTTTGATCTCTGTACAAGCTTCCTTTTGGCATCTGTGGGAGATCAGTGGAGAGTGAGGAGTCTTGAATTTATGATGCAGCCTGTAGCCAGTCATGAAATGGAATTCAGTCCTCTCAAAAAATGATTACATAGCTGTGAGTTAGCCAGAAGGTACATGCATGGTTCTGAAATAAATGATAAAAGTCAGTCAACACAAAGACATCTCACAACCAAAATAGTAGGTAAGTTATGTAAATACTATGATCTTTACAGCTAAACTGTTGGCATCTGTTTAAAAAAGTTATCTTGGTGTCCTTGCTAGTGTCTACAGGAATTCCTTGATGGACTTTTTTTTTTCCTGTAATAGTTTGCACAAATACACTATTTTTGAGACTTGTGACAGTATTCAGCATCTAAAACCGGTTATTTCATCTTAATAAGTTAGGAACACATTAAGTGACCTCTAATGAGTAACAATACATTCACTACAACACTTTCTTAAATTATGGAATCCGTTTAGTTATTTTTCCTAATTAAACTTGCTACTTGAAAATAGCAATTGGGAGCTTTAAAAGATAGCTTACAGATGCATCAACCTGTCAGAGCAAACCAAATACACAGGAAATCACTAAATTTAAGACAGATGATTTCAGGATTTTTTTTCAGATGATTAACATGAATAATCAACATATATATAGGTCTGTTAATCTACAGAAAGATCATTTTTACTTGAAAGAATTTGACCTTCAATGCTTCTCTTTGCCTATTGGGCTGCTGATATTCTTGGACACTTGATATCTTGAATTAAAACATTGAGAAGCTAGGGGTTTGGGGGTTCTTTACATATGTGCTATGAGAAGCAGTACATTCAGGAGCAACCCAATGTAAAATCTAATGTTGAAGTGTCACTATAAATCATTCCTGCTGTAAGCAGCTCTGCTGACTTTCTGACTTCAGTCAGCAAGTCCTTCCAGCACCACTGCACTGCTCAGAGTCTGCTGAGTTTTGCAAGCAATGGGGGTGCTCACCTGATACTTGTCTTCGCTTAGGAGAACATGCTTATTATAAACTAGAATAGTGGTCCACAGTATGCTCGGCAAACAGAAAAGAGAGTTGGTCCCTGCCACAGAGTGCTGAAGTTGTCTTAGGCAGATGGGTTAAGGAGATGAAAGGCTCCTCATCTTTCAATTTCATGTAATCTCCTCAAGGCAGAGCTTAACAAATGCTGTCCTTTCCTCCAAGAAGTAGTATCTAGCCTGTATTTTCCTCTTTCTGTCCTCTGGGCTTGCTTTTTACCTTGTAGCCCTAATCTTCCTGGAAAGGAGGACACTCATTCCCCATTCCTGTTTTTCTACCCCTCAGCTCACCCGTGGCCTGGCATCATTAATTAAGCATTTATTTGTGAAGTTTGTTTGAGAACTCCCTGTGTAAAGGATCATTACTGAAGACAAGCTGTTGAATGAATTTAATGCTGTGGGGGGATTTCCTCTAGCCCCTTTATTCCTGGCTCCGTACCAACTAAATATGGAAGCATAAGGGATGGGAGCAGTCTGATTGTTCAAGTGAATGCAACAGATGCGTGTCTCTCATACTCTCTGTTAGTGTCAAAGTGGTCACCAAACTCGAGCTCCATGGAACCATCCACTCATGGCTGTGTTCACATGGGCCATTGCACAATGCTTCACAGTGACAAGAGAAAAGGGAAGTTGAGGTCTGGTGGTGATGGAGTTCATCAGTGAATTTACAGATTAGGGACCTGGGTATCACATAGTTTTGTTTGCACCCTTTCATCTTCCCAGCAAGATTCAGGTACCTTTAAAATTTTCAGTGAATACCATTTCATGTGTGCAAAGTAGATCTTTTGCAGGTCCTGTGTCACATCTGCCAGATGCTGCAGTTATCTCTGATATTCTAGCAAGGCACAACATAGGCAAGTTTAAATGTCTGGACTACTGCCTCAGTAGTGCTTGTGGCAGAGATTACTTCCTTATTCCCATCTTCTTCCACCTTTCACCTCACTGCTATCTTTGCCACGCATAGCGCACATTTCTGCTCAGTTCTTTGACACTGCTTGCAACTCTGTTTTGGGAAGCCATAACTGGATGGGTCCACATGTACCACACTCAGTCCACTATGATAGTTGCTCCCAAGTTGACCAATTTAGCTCTGTATATTTTTTAATATTTTGAACATATTGTAACTGGTACTCACCGGGACCTTTTGATTAATCCTGGGCAAGCAGCTGTCCAAGTCCTGCCACAAAGATCCAGTTTTCAGATCTCTCTGTTACATTTTAGAACATGTTCTACATTTAGCCTTAGAGGAGAAATTTAACTAAGCCATACCCAGTCAGCACCAAGCAGTATACACTCTACACCAGATGCTATTCTTTCTATGTGAGTGTTCTGTAAGTATTTTGAATTGTGGAGGTAGTTCCTTTCAGGAACTTTGTGTTGGAAACACAACAATCTGCTCAAAGGACAGCTAATCTATGTCACATAAATCCCACAGATATTTTATGCCTTCTGCATAGCTATTTATTTTGTAAGACTGTCATATTCTTGCACAAATTATAAAATGTCATACCCTGCTGATGAATTTCCTCCATTTAGTGGCTTTCAGTGTAGGAAAAACACATAGATTTATAAACTAAGCTGTAATACTAAATCTTCTGCTGTCTGTGTTTATCATTTCAGGGAACCTGCCTACAGTCCTTATCTCACCTTAGGGAGGCAACTGTAATTCTCCTGGTTTATGTATTAGGGATTAAAGGGGCTGAATCCAGCTAGTGAGTGACAAACTGATTATAAAAGTCTTTCTAAACAACAGAAGTAGGTTCCACTTTTTGTGCTACAATGTCTTTTCAGTACATTACTCCATATGATATCCTTGTCTAAAGCATTGTAATGAGGTTACAAGCGTAAATAACACCAGTGATGTGTGAATATATGTATATATGAGTGTATAAACATGAATTCTTCATATCATTTAGACTTCCACCTTTAACAAACACATTGACAGCATATTGTGCTTCTTTTACTTCCCAGGATGTAGTCCTGGGTTGAGTAATTTCAGCAGATAGCTAGGATACAATTACTGCTGCTTTCATTTCTTGGGAAGCAGTGTTTACATAGTTAATGGTCTCTGATGTGTCATGTCCATTTTCATACCAAAGCCTTTGAAAGCATCAGTCAATCAGAAAGTTGAGCTTAATCTTAAACAGGCCTTTACTCTCCCTCCTCCACAGTCAGATCACATACTTTGAATACTCTGCCTGGGAGCTTCTAGCTGAGAGATTGAGCAGTGTCTCTCTATGAAGTGGTGCAGGATTCATAGTGTCAGTGTACTGGCTTGCAGAGATGAGATCCCAATCCTCCAGGCTTAATAGCAGCTGAATGACACTTCAGGGGGTGGAAAATTCTTTGTGCCTAAAGAGGGTGATGAGTATCTCAAGAACTTTGAAGGATCTCAGCTTTAGTTCCTCAGTGTTAATAACTGGAACCCCTTCCTCTTCTGAAGCTTGCTGTAATTGTTTTACTCTACTTAAGCACTGAAGTTTTGGTTCACAGCCATGAAAGGCAGAGGTGTTTAGTTTAAACTGAAAACTGAGGTTCAAATGAAACCACGTAGTGTCTGATCACCAATGTCACAGGTACATTCTTGCTGAGATTTCTGACCATGGTTGTGTCAGGAACTCTGTGGCTGGAATCCAACGCAGGCGTGGTTGGTCACCATATATTGGAAATAGCCAGAATTAAGTGGATCAAATATTTGGTAGACGTTCTGTTTAGTTGTTTTCATTGCTTCCATAGAGTCTATTTCAGTTTTCAGTCGGTAAACTGATTCATTTTATGGAGGACAAGAAAAATTGAAGACTCTTAATGGAAAGGAGTTCAGTACAATCAGAAATATCTGTACATTCTGGTAGTTGTCATAGGTGAACAATATGGAGAGAAGTGGTTCTCCATGCTGTTGGACTTCCTGTGTACTGATAGAGCTGAAGGTATGAATGTTGAGGGCCTGGATCCAGCCATTTTCCCCTATTTGTCAAACTGGAATTGCTCTAGCTGAAGTAGGACATGTCTAATGTTATATCATCAGCACCACAGCTGGCAGCACAGTGCAGTGAGAGATGCTGCAGGGTTAGTTACTGAAACCAGCAGCAGTGAGAGGGTCTGGAGAATATGGGGAGACCCGACAAGAGGCAGCAGTGGGTGGGAATTGAGGCAGACAGAGAGCTGGCACTGTCTGCTGTCTTACAGACTTGCCCAAGGGAAATCTGGGAAGAACATCATCCCTGTTGGAGTGAACAGGGTCAACAAGGTGAAACAAGGAACTGTGAGGCTCAGTGCTCCCCATTTGTTGTTTGTATGAGGATAAGACACTTTCCCTATATAATGCCGATTTTCTTTCTCCCCTAATACTTCTTGCATTGTACATCAAAATGTATTTGTAGAAATAGACTTGTTGCCTGCTAGTGACACTGAGGCATAGCACTTCATTTTCCTTGATTCTAGGTAGGGACTATTGCTAGTTATAGCTGCAGATGATCGTAGTCCTAAGAACCTTTAGGTTGGTGACAGTGCCTGACAGATGACACTGAAAATACCAATGACATCCTGCAAGAAGAGACCATTGACAAATATTATTATTGAGGAACAGATTATTTTAATGTTACTATATCAAAACAGTGTAAATGACTTACTCTGAAATTACTTCTTTTTCCTGAAAGTTTTAGCGTTCTGCCAAAATGTCTTTTCCTACAAGCAATGCCATGACATTGTCAATATTTGCAGTTTTTAAAGTGAAAATCTTATTCTGGGAGGGGATTTGTAGCAGTCTCATTTTCTTATTCAGTACATCTCTTGCCATGTTTATCAGGGCAATAGCTGCAGTTACTAAAGCCTAAAACAAATCTTGGTGCTGTAATTTCTGTTAACATTGCAAAATGGGCAGAGATGACACAACAATTTGTATCCTCTCTCTTTGTGTACCTTGCCCAAGGAATTACTGATGTGTAACTGAGAATTGTTGACAGTTGTGCCAACAACCTGGGGGATGCAGAAGACTGTAGGTGACACCAAGGGTGTAGTTTGTCCTCACAATTTCCTGTTGCTGCTAGCAATTTGCAAATTGGCAGGTAGGTTTGGAGGGATGTCCATTAAAATAATAACATCTTGTAAATTATAAGGAACACGCACGCCACACATGTAGACTATTAAGGTTTTGTTATTATAGGCAGTGTTTGAAACAGCCCTACATTATATGGCCTTGTTTGAAAGATCTCTTGTAGTAAACCAAAACACATGGAAATAGCTGTCTCAGAAATAAGGAAGGTTGACTGGATAGAGCTAGGATTTAAACATACAATTCCAAACAGTGTAAAAATTGACAACAGCTTGGCATCCAGATACTGTGTTTCATCCAAAGATCTGAAAGAGCTCTTAAAAATGTCTTATTACAGTATAACGAGTTCCATCTTGTATCAAGGATTATCAAAGTAGAAAAAATGCACAACTATAATTTTCAGGTTCAGATTTCTATTGTCGGGTACCTACATTCATATTCATGTCATTGATCTAAATATAGGTTTAGATGGCAACTTACATTCAATTTTGAAAAATGATCCGATTTCCAGGCCCAGAGATTGAAAGGAGGAATTTTTGATAATCATATGAAACATGTAAAAGCCTAAATATTTTGTTTCTCACTGGGATTCGTCCTTTTTTCTTCTTTTCTTTTGATGATTTGTCTCTGGCTTTAGACAGTAATTACCAGTTAATGTATCCCTGTGATGCTCACACTAATATTACACCACCTTCTTCAGAAACAAAGCAACTATAAAAATTATTCAGGTATCTAATAACCTTACAACTAGGAAGGAAAGAGAGTTCATAATTGTTAGTTAAGCATGCAATGCAGCAGTGCTGCTGTGTACCTAACAACGCACATTTCCTTCCTAAATTAAGTATTTTAGGTGAGCAAGAGCTCACATCCTGTTGGGGAAAGGGATTATGAGACCTGTATCTCTTAATTAAGAGAGCATGATTTCACTAAAAGAGCTGGCAGTAGGGTTAGATAACTCATGGCTGTCATCTTTTCCTTTCAATGCTGTGGGATGATAGAAATAGAACACAGTGACCTGTGGGATCATAGAATGGTTTGGGTGGGAAGCAGCCTTAAATATCATTCCATTCCAACCTCCCTGCATGGACAGGGAAACTTTCCATCAGACCAGGTTGCTCAGAGTCCCATGCAGCCTTGCTTTGAACACTCCCTGTGATGGGGCATCTACAGCTTTTCTGAGCAACCTGTTCAGTGCTTCACCACCCTCTCAGGGAATAATTTTTTCCTACTATCTAATCTAAACCTCTTTCAGTTTAAGACCATCTCTTCTAGTATGGTCACTACATCCCCTTGTAAAAATTTCCTCTCCAGCTGTCATGTAGCCCTTTTTTTCCTGGAAGGTTGCCATATGGTGTCCCTCAGACTTCTCTTTTCCAGGCTTCTTGTATCAGAGGCCTCAGAGCTGGAAGCAGCACTCCAGGTGGGGTCTCATGAAAGTGGATTAGAGAGGGAGAATCACTGGTGGCCAGCCAGGATGTGGTTGGTTTTCCAGGTTGGAAGTGCACATTGCTGGGTCACGTCAGCCTTCCATCAACACCACCAAGGCCTCCTTGAGCTACTCTCAGTTGCCTTGCCTGTACACTCTGCCTATCTTGCCTGTATACTTAGCCCAGTTTAAATGAAAGTGCTCTAAGTTAATATTAGGGCATTGCTTCATCCAAAAAGTTCATGGAAGAGAGTTTTTCAGTTAAGCTGTTTCTGAAATCCAGAGACTTGTTTCCTTGGTGCCAGCCAGCTCACTTAATGTTTCTTGTACCTTGGGAAAACACCTGTGAGAATTGAAGTTCCCCTTCTCACTGTGGTCCTCGGTTATCAAATATCCTGCTGGAACCACAGGTGGTTGATAGAGCAGTCCTGTAGCTACACTGTGGCATGCAAGGCTAGGGCTGGCCCCTCTGTGTGTTACTAGATTTGGGCAACTACAAGGATGACATAAAGCTCTTTTTGTTTCACCTTTGCTGGTTTTATGCCAAGAACAGCCTGGAGAACCTTGGCATGACTTGTACAGCAACATTTACTTCTGTGTAATTGTTTGCTGTAGCACATTGTCTCTTCTTAGTCAACTGTTTAAACTATGGGTGGTAACAGATGCTTAGATTCATTGCTTTCTGCTATCTTTAGTTTTTATTAATAAAGCAATAAAATCCTTATCTGCATAGATTGTATAAATCGTAAAGAGGCAAAAAATAAACCTCTCTTCCACAGTTTATTTAGTTTGTAAAGCTCTCTGCAGGCCTGACATCTGTTTAACATGGTGCATGTTTACAGTGCAACTTAAACAGTTAAGAGTAATAATTACATTTTAAAATACACAGATGTCCTCATTCTGAAAAAAATTTGTAACTATATCAAATTGCAAATCTTATCCCAATTCTTACTCACTATACCTGTTTTTCCTAAATGCCTAAAAAAAGAGGATCTTGTGGTTCCTCTGCAGATTGATAACTGAGCTGTCCTTCTTACACTATCTTTTTGGACCATTTCCTCAGAAATATTTTGCATGTTCCCAGACTCTACATCAATACATATAAAACTACAGTAACAGCTGCTTGACATGGTATTATTCTAGGAATACTCTATGACTGTGTAAACATAGATTGTGTGATAAAGTGAATCTCAATTGAAAAATCAGAAGGTCATTCTCCTTCATTCTATACTGAGATGAAAAATGAAAAAAATGGATGAACAGAGCAGTACAACCTTGAGCTCATGTTGTGAAGCTGAGCTAGTTACTTCTTCAGCCCAGACCTAGGTCATGTGCTTCCGTGACAAAATTTATTTAAACTCTTTTATATAAAATACCAAGATAATCATTCAGGTTCAATTGTGATTTGAGGAAAAACTCCTGCTCCCTGGCTACAGGTGATTTAATCATGCATAAGTAATCAGGTAATTACAAAAGAAATATAGGTAAAATTGAAAGCAGGTTCTGCAATTTTAATTAGCTTTACACAGATTTTAATATTTGTTTCAAAATTTGTATTGGGAATCAATTTAGCTTGCAGTTCTTCAAGTAATTTTAGCTATTCCATGGTCTTAAATTGTTATTAGCTTGGAAAGCAGAAAAGCATGTGCATGACTATTGGATCCTTTTAAGATCACACAATATCAAGAGAAAGGAAGCTTGTCAAGTGTTTTGCACTCACAAATTAGAACAGAGTTTGAACCTTTGTTCAAAGCTATGTCCTCTTTTAATCTAGCTCCTGGCTTCTGGGGCTGTGCATTTTTCAAATGCTGCCCCTATATTTCCTGTTGTCACACCTTCCCCACACTGCAAGTTTGATTCAATCCTCTTGCTGTGTGGTCTGATCATTGGCAAAGCATGTTTGAAGGTTCATGAGATAGGTGAGATATGTGTTCTTCAGCCCAGGTTAAAATACCAATTTTTGAGACTTGAGCCAGGCATCTGAGCAGACTGCCAGCATGTTCACAAACAGAACAGCAGATGCTTGTGGTTCTCTGTGAATAGGGAAGAGGGAGACTGAGGATATTGTGAATTATACTGCTCCAAAGAAGAAGGGATAGGATTTGACAGAGAAAGTGAAATTATGTAAATCAAATCATGGAAGCATATAAAAGTTATATAGGGAATTTCTTACTTTCAGGAAATGTCTTCCTTTCCTATTATCAATTACTGTAGCTGTCTTTATTCAGCAATGCGTTTTGCTGAAGCTCTATTGGAAATAGATCTGTATTTAAAGATCTACATATTTATGGGTCTATATAAGACACTCTGGCTTAGGGAAAGCTGATCTAACTGCAATGATTGATCCATTTCAACATGTGTCAACTGCACTAACAGTAAATTGTGCTTAAACAGAAAACTCTCAAAGCCTGAACCTCTTAAGGTGATGGACCTATGTAACCATACTGGTTTGGAATCTCTGCCCTTGCAAAAGAGACACTGGGGTTTTTTCCATAAAAACTGTACTATTTTAAAGCTGAGAGTTTTGCTGGGTTGATCTGATGCAAACTTTATTCAACATGGCTAGATCCCAGAAGATGCAGCAAAGTTGATAGGAACAGCAGGCTGACAAACACACAAAGATACACTGATGGGTTTATGTTTTTCTAAATACATAAATACATGAAATACCTGAATATAAACATATGTTTATAAAATCAGAAATATTAATCAGCCAAATACAAAAATGCGAGCAATAGAAGGCATGATGACAAACACCCATGATAAAGAATATTGGCTGAAAAATTGCTCACCTTTGAAAAAGGAAGAGTTGAACTTGTGTTCCTGGATTTCAGCAGAGCAGTCCTCATTTTTTGTCTCCTGAGTACAGTTTGAGCATTGACTCTTCTTGATGGTCTTAACATGTGCACAGTAATATGGTCGGGAAACTTACCCAGCTGTGTCCTTCAGTCAGGATAGGCAGAAAATCAGTTTTTCTGATTTTCTGATTTCAGTGGGTTTTAAAAAACACCCTTGATACGTATGTCAGTAAGTATGTCAGAAAATTTAAAAAGCAGTGAAAATTTACTGCCCCAAGAATAAAGCAGGCTTGCAAAAATGTGTTTTTAAAAAGTGATGAGGTTTAGTCTTTGCAGTAAGAATATTCATTGCTAATGATGACACTTACTGATAGAAACATGAAGTCCTTTTGCCTCAGTGCTTAAAGAACTTAAAATTGTTGGAGATGACGGTGGGACCTGAGGTGAGAGGTTAACTATCCCAGCTCATTGTGTCTTGTTCTGAAATGAGCAGTGGTGATTTCTGCTGGAGAGAGAAGCTGGGCAAGTTACAGATAAGTGAGAGTACATCTTTTTTTTCTGTGTCTGTACATAAATTTTGGTGTACACTGTAATACTGGGAAGCTACTAATAAAAGTAATATGCTCTTGTAGTTGTCACCTCTTAATAATCTCTCTCTAAAATAAATCATAGAATTTTTCTTTCTGTCTCTCCAGAAAGCTCTTTGCTGTTTTTCTCTAAACTCTGAAGACAAGATCCCTTGATACTGATGTTCCAGACAGAGCTATTAGATCTGAGTCTCCAGACAGAGAAATTGAATTAACAGGCTTGATGTTGTAAGGCTTCAAAGAGCCGAAGGGGTGGAGATAGACTGGCATGAAATAGTATACTTTTCTCAGTCTCACTTTTGGGAAATTAAATAAACATTTAGAAATAAAATCATGAAAGCATTTTTTAAAATTAGATGTGTAAGCATTAGCTGTTCATTACATTCTCCCACTTGCAAACAAATTGTAGCAACGTATCATTTGTCTTCCAAGACTGTGGTGGCAAGGATTAATTTAACATTTGTTAGGAAGTCTTAGATCCATCGAGAGACGCTATGAGAGGTGTACAGAGATCATTATCATCATTTTATATATAAAAATATTGTGTTCTTTTATTTTGCTGAGGAACAATTATTCAGTCTCAACATCCTCCATCCTTCACAAAAGAGTTCACAGCTAATTGTTATCTATTTATTGGCTAGGGAAGCAGAGATTTCTTTTGCTGCATTCAATGTTGTACAAGAAATAAATGTCTGAGCAAGAAATGAAGCTGGCAAGAAATTAGGCGTATACAGTGAACACTCAAAATCTTGCTGAAGTAGTTGTTTACTGAAGTGCCTCCTATTACTGTTTTCTTAGCAATGTTTCTGGAGCTAATGGGTTTAGCTCAGGAAGAGGTTACAAATGCTAATGGTAGTTTTGTGCTCTCCTTGATTCTTTACAGAAGGACCCAGAGGGGAGTGCTTTGTTTTGTTTGAAATTGTTGCTTTCAGCTTTGCAGATAGCAAAAGAGGCTAATATGCTGTCTTCTGAAATTTTCGGAGCAGTCTGCCTTAACATTTTGTAATTTGGAAAGGTGATTTCATTGAGTATCTAGCAAGACTCTTTAACAATATTGTCTGACATAATCAAGGTAAGCAACAGCAAAAGGATTGAATGATTTGATTAAAATTTGCTGTTCCCAGTAACTTTGTAAATGTTTGTTGCCTTGACTGTTGTGGTGGTGCTTTTTAACTGCCAGTCTTCTGTTTTAACAGTTTTCTGGTTTACAGAAATCCAGATTTGCTGAAGTGCATTCCTGTGATACACCTTAGGTCTGTCTTTTCAATAGTGTGAGGGGACATACACTGGTAGGTTAATTTTAAGAATATTCCCTTTCAATTTGTAACGTATTTCTCTTTTAGATGGCTACAGATCTGGTAGATTTGGTCTTAGCAAGGGCTCATTTTGAGTATTGAATCTGTACACTCTAAAGCAAGAGAAAGTCAGGAATCACTTTAGTGAGGGCTTGAGAATACATTTCCACGTTCAGTGTTTGCTTTTCCTCTTGTAAGTGTGGGCAGCTCTCTGAAAAGTGAGTTATCAATGAAATAACCTCTTGCTCATCTATATTTATTCTCCTTTGGAGGCCTTGTCTTTGCTCTCTTCAGTGTGTAAGTCAAAACAAGGCATCACATCATTGCTAACACTGCAGGTTTAGCCTGCTATCTGAACATCAAGCCAGGCTTGTTCTGCTTCACTACAGTAGCACCCACAGGAAAAGGGCTCTAGATCTGGAACTTATCAGGGTTTTTTGTTTATGCTTGAGACAAGTATACATGTGACCTAGACTTCAACTTTTACTGTGCTGACACTATAGGAAACACTTTCCTTGTCAGTAAGCTGATCTGTCAACACTAGAAGTAGTTTTAACTACTTCTTTTAGTGGCTACTTTTTAGCTGATTTTCTGGTCATTTTGGTTAGACATACTCTAGGAGGATTGCCTGAAACAGCTGAAACATCTAAGTGGAGGAATTCCTCACCAACCAAAGTTTAGATGATCTGCAGCAAGCAGAATTCAGTATCACATTGTTCTCATTTTATGACAGTGGCACATCTACAGCACCGTCTATACACACTGTCTTTCCTTAAGCCCTGAGGCTTGTGTTGTGTCCTGAGGAGCTCTCAATACAACCTTTGTGAGACATACAACATCACATATACCCTTCCCTTACCAAAACACTGTGCATGCCTTCTGCCCCACATTGACTCAAGAGAATCAAGCCTCTGAGTCATGCAGTGATTGCATCCCCTGAAGAAATATGTCTCTTTTTCATTTTAAGATCTTGTAAGTCTATTAAATCCCTGGGTTTAAGTTTGTTATTTGCATCTCCCTGTACAAGTCTGGGGAGATAAGAAGAGAAAACAGTGAGTTAGCTGCACTTGGGATTCTCGCCAGTCTTTGTGGGATGGAAAATTCCTTCCTAATTCCATATCTGACTTTAAATTTGACCCTCAGCATGTGAGCAAGTTAGACCAACATACGCACTTAAGAAAAAATAGATCCTTTGTGTCCTAGCAGGGCACTGGTGCAACTTTTTCAGGGTCTCAGTCTAGCTGCTGCCAATCACTGAAACTTTGTCTTCCTTCAAGCATCCTAGAGTGTGCGGGTAAATTGGGCATCAGAAAAAAGAGCTGTCCTCTCCCCCCTGCAGGCTGTCCACAGAAGCCTTGAAACATGGGATTGAATTATAGAGTTATTTCAATGCAGAGCCACCAGGAAGATGAGTACGTTGAGCACAGCACAGAAAATCACTGGTGCCCAGGGGAGAGTTTAGTTTTGTATATGCCAACATTAATGATCAATCATACATTAAAACTGCCTTCTTCACTGCTGGCTTTTGTGTTTGTATCAGCCTTTAACATTTTACAATCTAGAGGACTGATTAAAAAATATGGAATAGGTTCAGAATGAGATGGATCTCTGAGTAGTGTCTTAAGAAAATACTCCTCTCATTGATACCATCCCTTAAACAAAACCTTCAAGATCTATCCATAAACTAGTTTTGAATCTATTAATTGCAACTCTTAATCTGATCATTCATAGGCCTTGGACATGTCCATGTTTTACTCCATATAGTTGTCTTTATCTAGTTCATCATTTCATAAAAAGAACAGCAGGGGGTTTTAAAAATACGGTTCGAATTAATAATATTTTTTCCTCATTGATTTTTCGAAAGAGTGCTGGCTTAACTCATTTCATTATTGTACCCAGATTGATATTGGGGTATGGTGCCTATAATTTCCTGGGCCTCCCTTCTTTAGTAGTTATTTAATAACTGCATACACTTGCAGTTCTCTGACCCTTTGAAATTTTCCCATTTTTCCATGAGTTGTTCAGTATCAACACTAGTGATTCGGAGAACTCCTCATTTAGTTTATGTAAGACTCCAGGCCTGTTGATTTGAAAACATTTAATTTTAGCAGATCTCGTCTCACATCTCCTTTTATTACCTACGGTGAATTTTGTTGGGCTGACGTAATATGGGATGATACGTTCTACATCTTCATTCCAAGGGCAAAACAATGTGCGAAGGACAAAATGTTTATTCGATATTTCCGCCTTCTTTGGATTGTCATTTACAGTTTTATCACCCACATCTAGCAATGGGCTCATGGCCAGTCTCAGGCACATTTTATATTTATAAAAATATCATTTTTGCCCCTTTACCTCTGTTAACTATTTAGTACTTCCTTGGTCTTATAAACCTCCCTCATAAATTCCCTGCATATTTAGAATCTTAGGGGTTGATAATGGTTTTTACTTTCCTCTTTCTTCCATGCTACAAATCAGTGGTTTTTAGTATTTTTATTGCCAACTTTTATTCCAGACAGCTTCTGGTTTCGTGTAAATATTTTTGTGCCTGGAAGTGCATTTTTGGTCCATGATTGGATAGGCTTAGCACTTTAATTTACATTTCCCATTTGATTTTATATTACCAGTCAGTGGGAGTGATGATTGTTAAAGTTCATCCTGTTTAAAGCTCCAAGCCTGGATGAAACCAGCCCCCTCTTATTGGTTGATGCCATATTCTGCTGGAATATCGTAATTGTAACCACATCACCAGTCTTGATACCCAGGCAATTACCAGATGAAGGCCAGCACTTAAAATTTCTAGTCCATCAAAAACAATTCTGTGGCTGAGCTGATTGAACTCCCACAGGGAAATTTTTATGTTACCACTAGAGCACTAGAAACTTAAAAATCATCTTATTGCTGGCCACTTGACGGGTACAGCAATTCCTTCTCAACACAATTTTTTCAGGGTAGCAAGGAAATTGTAATAAGGAGCAGGCAGGAAACATGAGTAAAAGGTTTCTAGGAACAATTCCAGTGAGTTTCTCAAAGGAAGCTTGAGAAGTTGCCTGAAAATCCTTGAGTTTTTTTCCCTTCCACTGCCTGCTCATGCTTGCTCCATGCTGTTTGCTGCCCCTGCTGTTGTGTTAGTGGAAATATTTATAGGGATGTGCTGTAAATAAGAGCACCAAGACCCAATCAGATTTTTAAAATGTTACCAGTGAGGATGTGTTCTGGTTTACAGCAGGATCCTCTGGAACTTTCATCAGCCAGATATCTATTCTTGGAAGTTTTAATGCTTGACATTAATAAAACACAGGATATTTTGTACCAGCTCCCAAGAACTAAAATAGATATAGGTTGTCCTTTACATGGTGGCAAGTATAGAGTGCTTCTGTAACTTCAGTGCTGTATGAGCAATTTTGCCTCCAGCTTGAGGAGACTCTGCTCTGAGATAATATTGGACTCCCACTCAGAGACGAAAGGGAGGAAACAAAGTCAGGTAAATAACTGGGATCTTGCTGGAGATGATGAGAGCTCATAAAAAAAGACCATCCAAAGGGAATGCTGTCCTTTCCACTGTGAAGTAAAGCTTTTGGTTTATCACTTTAGGTGAAGGGGATTCTGGTTCATCCCCTGGTCTTGCACTCTTGCTGTTGCTGAAGAACAGGTCTAAAGGAAGAGGTTCCTCACCTTTTGAAGCATATAAAAGGGTCTATATTTCTTTCTCTTTTTCTGAAATTTTCTGAGGAAAGGCATAGCATTTCATTCTTTGAGTGGTTTATGATATGCTAGGAAAAAATACTGGAATAATTCAAAAGAGGACAGGAGGGTTTTCTTTGGGTAGGTAGCAAGATTCCTCCCAGGAGAGGGGAAAGTATGGCTGAGAAATGGTGAATGGACATTTGGCTAATTGTGTGAGCTGCTTCCTTTGCTGTTCCTGAAGTAGTCACTCTTGTCACTGCCTCTCGTCTCACCTTTTCTCCCACTCACCTTTCCCCTCCCACTTAGATAATGAAAGCACCCATTATCTCAGCCCTTGCTAAGAACTAAGTGGGGATGAAGTGAAAGCCCTATGTGTAGGGGGCTGACTGCTGTAGAAAATTACTGGAAGTAGAAATGCTTATCCGAATCTGGCCCTCTCCTGGTACTTCTTCATTTGACACATTAATCCTGCCACCAGCATAACTAGTCGGCATAATGCCCCATTATAAATAAAACTGCACACCTAAGTATCTAGTCAAGGTAGAAAATATGGGTTTGGTGGGTTTGCCTTGCCTTGCCTTTCCCTCTCCTCTTCTCTTCTNTTCTCTTCTCTTCTTTCTCTCTTCTCATCTTCTCTTTTTTTCCACCTGCTGAAATAAGCACAGTGGAGCTGTTTCTTTATCATGCTCCTGCTCCTGCATTTTTCCAACCCAATTAGGCCATTACCAGGGCTAAATGAGGCATAGAGCCTCCAAAAGTCACACCGTCGTCCCGGAGATGAAACACGTAGAGCTGCAGAGCTGGCAGGCAGGTGAGGTGGCTGGAGCTCACCAGAGTGTGACCCCAGGTGTTTTTCTGCTCCAGAAAGATCACCTTCAAAAAGGAGTGAGGGGGAAGTCAATAAAAGAATATTATTTTTAAAAGTGCTGTGTTAACGAGAGGTGGCCACATTGTGGTCAATTGACACAGTTGTGTTTCTCAGGGATGCACTGCGGAAGTGGGTGGCCATGGTGTTTTCTGATTTCTGATTTGTGGCAGAATGGGCTGTGAAGACCATGAAAGCTTTCACATATCTTTCAGTGGTTCTGATACTAGTTTTTTGCTTGCTGGTCAAGAACTCCCTCCCTGCCCTTAGTGAGCAATTCCACTCTCCTGATAGACAGCTGGTATTCCCGCATGTAGGCTCCCTATCCAGCTGAGAGCCTTCAATCATTCATATCACGCCAGTTTGTGCAATAAAGCAGGGTCTTCAATTCTTTCCATGGCACAAAACCTGTATTTGCTTCTATTCCCAACCTGCTGAGAATTCTGTGTTGGATAGGGAAATTATGCAGAGGAGGAGGTCATCTCTCCTGGCCTGAGGCTCTGGTATTCCTCACCAATCATGCTTATATTATGAACTGGAAAAAATTATGTTGTAATATCTAACTCTATTTAGAAAGGCAGAAGACACAAAGCCTAGCAATTCAATTCATTAAAGCCTGGGATCCCCTGGTTTATTTCAGAGAGGAGCTTTGACTGAAAAGATGATAATTTTCCATCATATGCTGTTTCAAGAACATAAGGTGTTATGTGCTGAAAGAAAAATAACGCATGCACTTTTATGAATTTTATTTTTGTACAATGAGGAGAATGGATGAAGTCCTTTGCTGTGAATACAGATTATTTTAGAAGCTATATAGCTTTGGTTGTCCCTACCTTCACTTGAGTTGTGCTGTCTTTACTCTCACTGAGCAATACCTGAGCTACCAGCTAAATCATATGAAAATTCCTGAAGAATACAATAGTAGTAATACTAAATTTGCCAACTAAATAAATATAGAAGTGAGAAAAGTACAGTTCCTAGCCTTTTTCTGGTTTAAAAGCATGATAATGGACTTGTTGAGATAAATGCAGTCAAAAGAGCCCCACAGTTGAGCATTATTAGACATGTTCCTTTGGATTTAGTTATTTGAGGTGCTAGTCTAAAAAGGGCATGCACTTCACCTGGGCAGTCTCCCCAGCAAGCCATGCCCCTGGTCTTCCTCAATGCCAAATGCAGCTGATTTGGTTAATTGTGTCATCATAGCAGTTTAACCTAAACTGCCAGAATTTGCAGGATAAAGCTAAGGTGAGGGTTCAAGATCTATTTAGATGACTCTTTGGAGCTCCTGATGACCTCCACTGGTGATGGAATAAAAAATGACAGGTGACATCTGTGGTGATTGTATCAGCTGAGGAGAGTGACAGGGCATTTCCAACAGGGGAATATCTTGTTCACAGGAGTGTTTGATTTTTTTTTTCTTTTAGCTGGTTTTCACAAAACTGTCGTATTTGCTTAGGACATTAATCAGCAGCTAGGCAGTGGAGCTAGACATGCCCTTTGATAAGACACTAGTCCTATAATTGTCTAACACAACATTTTTGAGGCAGGCATCACTGGACACTGCTGGAGGCTGGTTCTTATACCAAATGGACTGTGATTTGAATCTGGATGGTGATTTCCATCATCTTCTTATGAGGCACAAAACATGCATCTGTAGGGTTCAAGATGAATGTGGTAAAAAATTGAGAAAAGTGTTTACACTTGTCCACTCCATCTTTTACAAATCATCATGGAAAGTTTGCCTCATATAAACTTGTGCATAATCTGATGTACCCCTGAAGAGGGCAGGTGGAGCAATAGGAGAGAGCAAAGCTGGCTGCTTGCATTGGTATTGCTGCTTGCCAGTACTGGCTGCATGTCATGGGTCTGTGCTATCATCTTACTGACACCTGCAGCCACAAAGTGCAGCCCCACAGGCCCAGCCAGCATTTCTTGGGTGAATAAAGTAAATAATCATAACTGATAAACAAGTTCTTGTGTATCACATCAATCTTCCAGCACGTTGCATAGGCAGATGAGGGTCACTGTTCCTGTTCCAGGGGTCAGTGTACAGCATCCAGTATTGTATTCCTCCCCGTGCCCCATTCCATGGGACATGTTCGCACAAGCCAGCTCTGCAAAAAAAACTCAGCAAAACTTGCCTTCTCTCACTGTAGGACTAAAGTGGGACATGTGCCTGTCTGTGCCCGTAACTGACCTCCCCTCACTCTTGCAATTCTACTCTTGGATTTCTTCTGTGCCTTTCATTGGTCTATTTTAATCATTTTATGGGTTTAGCAGAACTTCTGTCCTTGCTAGGATTCAGTGTTTCTGATGACCTTTCCAAGACTTGCTTTACATTGAATCTGTTTTCTTCTCCTGGGTCCCCAATTCACTCCTGCCTTCTCTAAAAGGAAGAGTTTACACGTAGTGTACAGGCAAAAGAAATACAAAAATAGAAAAGAATGTTTTGGTACTAGAATGAAAGGAGGAGAGAGAAGAAACAATAATTATCCCGTTCAGAAAATCATAGCGAAGAGAAAATAAGCAATGGGAAAATGTTAAAAAAAAAAAAGAAAAAGAAAAAGAAAAGGCAGTCTATGACAGTGGAGAGCTAGAAATATAAGAGACAGGATTAGGAAAAAGGCCACCAAAAATCCATTAGAATTTATTAATAAATCATGCTGGGCTCAATATAAAAAGAAATTATCCAATATAAAGAAAGTGTTTATTTGTTTTTAATAATAGCATAAATGAGAAAGGAGCAACCAGCCAGAGGCTACTTTAGTCTCTGATTCAGCAAACCACTAAAGTACATGCTAAACTTTTAGAATCTATTAAATTTCACTAAAGACAAGTCTCACTAAAGTTGAGCACATACTCAAGAATTTTTTCTGAATTGGATTTATGTTGAAACTGGCTCAGAATTACTGTTGTCCTTATTGTTTAGATCACTGAGGATTCTGCAGGGAAAAAAATGTGATCAAATAAAGCATTTTACTTCAAGCACAGATGTTTTTTTAAAAAATAAAATCTAGTAAAATTAAAAGAAATTACTAAGCAAAATGTGTTTTCCCCTTGTAAGCAATTCAACAAAGCTGGATTTGAAAAAATGTTCAGCTCTCAGATCTGTATTTCGGTTTTTTGCTAGAGAAAAGCCTGAATCAGCCTGATTCAGCTGATAGTCAGTTTGACATCTGTTGACATGGATGAAGCATAGTTGCAATCCATTTCTAAAATTATTTCTGGACACTATTACAAGTTGGGAAGCAAAGTTTCAGACAAAGTAATTGGCTTATGGCTGCCCAGCCAGGCAGGAGAAGGAAGCAGGTATCATGTCAAGAGTCCTTCCTCACACCAGCTGTGGAGAACACCACTTCCAACAAACCCATACCAAACTGTAATCAGAAATATGTTTTGCCAGTTTATTTGAAAGCTGCACTTAACAACCATATTGATTTTTCTAGGGGTTTGCACCTAATCCTGATGGATCATAGAAGGTTTTGGAAATAAGAATTTTGCTGATACAAATCAGATTCTTCTCATGTTTATTTACATGATCTGAGCTTATTTGCTCTTGCTGTTTTGTAGAGGAATGATCAAAAACGGTTAACTGAGAGAAATACAGAAAGATAATTATGCATTGCCTTATTTGAGTATTCTTTTTCTGTTATTTCATGTTCCCTGACCTTTCAGCTCGCTAACCAGCAGATCTAATGCTGGCCAATCAAAAAGTGTGACATCTCTTTTGAATAACACACCACTAAATTGTGGAATTTTAACTAGTCACAAATGTTTGATTACTTTGGCACCTCCCTGACCCCTCCTCTGTTCTTTTCTGCTTCACAGTGTAGCACAGAAAAAAAGGCAGTTCAAGATGTCCTATCCTGGTGACCAGTCCTTCTAACCTATTATTTTCTATAGAGAGGAAAGAGAGACAAAAATTAGAGAGAAAAGAAAGGTATAGAGCATGCAGTAGTTGATTACAATGCTAGTTCCTCCTTATTCTTTCCAGCCAGACTACAGCAACACTATTTCATAAACTGTTTTCTTTGACTGGATTTTTTTGATATTAAGGAATTGAGCTGAAGACTCTTTTCATTTTCTTGTAGAAAAGCTCATTTAAAAAAAAATTGGCTTTATGCAAAGAGCATAAAGCAACAATCATGTTGTTTTATGGGCATGCTGAGCAAGGAAAAAGGACATTGCTAAGGGTATTCAGTCCTTTTGTCAGCCCCAGAGATGTTTCTTGTAAGAGAGGAAGAAGAGCTGGGAGAGATGAAGAAATTTCCCAGTTACCTATCCAGAGTCATTCTGCAGTGGTGGACTTCACTTCTGTGGGCTGTGAACACAGCACCTGTTAACACTTCTATGTGTCCTAAGGCCAGACACATAGAAAAGATAAATTCTGCAAATTAGGAACTAAGAGAAATTCAGTTGGGTGACACTTGCTGGCACAGCTCCTGCATTGGATGTCGAGGAAAGGCTTGCTTGAGATGCAGGAATGTACATATGATGTCCAGGAATGTCAGGTGCCCTGAAAGGCACACAGGGTGAGTGCATGGCTGTTTCACCTGCAGGCAAAAGTCTGAACAGCTCAAATTTCACAAACCACATCCCAGTGCCATATGCACCATGCCACAAGGATGTAGATTGTCTTCATTCTCCAGAGTATCCCCCAGGCATTCTTTCTCCATCTGTTCAGGAGGGTCTAGTCACATCCCTAGGGGTAAAGTATCTCTCACTGAAATGCATACTCCTTAGCATGGTCCTTGAGACTTCTTTAGGAGCAAGGAAAGTCAGAGAAATCGGTTTAATAAAAAATGTTACCCTAGCAAAATATTTCACTTCCTACTTTATTGCAGCTCTTAAGGGTCTCCCTTAATCTCCTCCATACATAAAGACAAAAATAATTGAAACTACCAAGAAGCCTTTAGATTGGTATTATGTCAAAGACATCTTTCTGTCTGCTTTAAACAACTGATAAAATGATGGGCTTTTTAACAGGAGGGGTAGGAAACAGTCAAGTTAGCAAACCATGGCACAGCAACAGAAGGTCAGAATCTGGAGCAGAGAGAGGCAAAACAGGACACCTTTAAGATGTAGGCAGGATGCATTCCCTGGTACCTGTAGTCTCTAAATCTGAGTTTGCTCAAGGGTTCAGTGCAGCTCCAAGCATAAATTAGAGTAATCAATAACCAGTGGGTTTATGGCAATTTCCCAAAAGGCTGCCAATGGGCTGCTATGGCTCTGGAGCTCCCTAGGACTTGGAAATCCTTCCAAGCCCACCTGTTCTGCATAGATTCTGTTTGGTGCTGTAGCTCCTTAGAATGTCTTAGCCATTCTAATAAATTTATCACAGGTTGTTTCTTGTCCAAGATGCCTTGATAAACTTATGCATTTCAGTGCTCCCTTGGATGTGTGCACACATGCACTTTTCACACTTGTACTGATGAAGGCACAGGAGTGGAAAGATGAGAAGTTGTAGAATTGAGTTATTCCCTTCCAGTATTTGTTTCAGAGGCTTGTGATATGTCTTGTAGAAATGAGCCTTAGCTCTTATTGCAGAAAGCACTTACCCCTCAGAGGAGCAAAACCAGTCATGCCTGTGAGGTCCCTGGAGCTGCATCTCAGCCTGACTTACAGCCATACCTGTGAAGAAATGACTCCAAAGACATAAGTCACCCTCCACACAGATTTCCACCAAGCACTCAGCACTCAAAAACCACTTACAGCTCTGTGTTTGCTAATGGTGTTCGCTGAGTGCATCCAATGAGTCTCTAAGGTATTTTCTATTGCCACTTCTGGTTTTTGCTTCCTGCCATCAGCAAACACAGAATTATTTCCACAAAGGGATATCACATCCCAGATCACACTGATCAGGGATATTGAAGATGATATTGATGCAAGTTACTTGAGAAGTGCTACATGAATCCCAAAGCCAGGTACAGTCCTGATGGAAAGGTGGTTGCTGCAAAGCTGTGCAATCACAGCTACATGGCTTGGCACTTCATGAGCCAGTGCTGAAGTGGGAGGGAGATCAGAGGCCTGATCCCATGTTAAATCCACACATGGTAAATGCTGCCTGTGGGCAGGTTTGGATTTTTACCTGGTTATGCAACAGTCAGGAGCTGATGCTCTTTTGACTGCTGTTACTGCAAACAGATTGATTTGAGACTCCATGAAATGAAGTGTTCTGCTTATTCCTGGTTCCATTTTCCATACCTGCAGTTCCCAAGAGTCTGGGACATCAGCCTCTAACAGTTTATGCTCCTTGATCTCAAGTTTCTCTATTGAGCAGAGTATCAGCAGTGATATCCTAGGCATATTTCTGTCACTCTGGTATTTTGTAGTGCTAAACAGATCAAGGTGTGACTCCATACTTTTATAGTATATTCTGTATTATTTGGACACCAGTATATGACCTTAGAAGTAATGAAAAGCTAAAGATGTGACTGCTACATAAAAATAATGTTATAGATACGAAATTCTGGAAACCTAAATGGTAACTCTCAAACAAACCTGACAATGTTGGGTGCATCAGATGTATCAGAATTAAATGTTATAATTGCCTGGTTTACTGTAGTATTTCTAATATTTAGTTTATCCTGGAGAATTGAGAATGGAACTCTAGAAGAAGTAGTCAGATTTTTCATGACCAAACTAGGTTCTTAAGGCCTACCTTTCCTCCTGCAGTCCCTTCCTCCCAGTACTAAGTATATTGCTTTCTTCATTTGAACTGTCCAAGTCTTGTTATTTATGAGCTTCAGCAGCTTCTGCAGTACTGTGGCTGATTTGTGTGCTGTGGTTTTGGCGTCCTCTTAGCTTTTGCAATGCCAAGTGAGACTGTAATATATAGTTTTTAAACATACATTTTCTGTAGTGTAATGGTGTATTGCCGTCTTGACTTCTGCCACAAAAATTCCATCTATAAGAGATGATGGAATAGCAGGGCTAATAACAGGGCATGGAAATACTGTCCTGGTGACCCTGATGGTCTTGATGATTTTGTAAAGTATTTTTATTTGTCAAAGCTCTTGAATTCATGTTTTTTATTTCGTTCAAAACCAAGTGTGTGGGTAGTGTTTTTAGAACAGAATCATTCTTCTAGATCTGAATTTTTCTCTACACTCCTCTAAACTCTCCAGATTTTTCCAAGGCTGAGATTTCATCTCTCAATCATTAAATTTGTCCAGATAAAAAGGTACCTATTTTAGGCAGTGTGTTGTGTAAGAATTGTCTTTTTCTGCATTGGCAAAAAGTTCTTTGTAGTAAATCTTCAGCTAACATTTGTCTTGTTTAAAAATGAAGCAGTTTAATTCCACAAAATGCAAGCACAGCTCTTCCAGTTGAGCACACAAGCACTCTGGTTTTGATTGCATCTTTGATGCACTTGTCCCTCAGTTCCACCAAAGAGGTGCAGGAAGGTTGAGCTAATGCTTTGCTCTGGTGACAAAAGTGAACAATTTACTTTTTCTCATCTTGTCATGGTACCTCAGCACTAGAAGTCTGGTTTGGTCTTAGAAGTATGAAGACATATCCTGTGTCCATTGTCCACCTCACAGAAGTGTCATTCTTTAGCTTCCCTGGGGCATCCAGGCCTCCCAGAAGCAGAACAAACCTGCTGTGTGGGAGGCCAGAGTCTTCTTGGTACTGGGACAGCCCTTTCTCCATGGCCATAATCAGGAATCTTCCCCAGCTCTCTGCTGTGAAAAGGTCCTGAAAGCCCAGGAGACTTAGCTGAGCTTGCCCATGCTGGTTCCTCATTGGTGTCCAGGATGACCATGGGAAATTTAGCAGGTTCTACCTTTGAATCGAATGTGAGGGAAAAGCTTTTGGAAAATGATAATTTCTTGTGAGGTTTCACGGCCTTGTGAATATAAACATGCTGAACTTTGCTTTGTGTTCAGCTGATGATCTACCATAAGTTAACAATATCATGCTGTTCCAAAAAAGACAAATGCCATGCTGAGATGTACAAACAGGGCTGTAGCCTGCAAGACACATGAAGTGATTCTGCTACTTTGCTCAGTGCTTGTAAGGGCCAAACAAGGACACTGTGTCCATTTCTGGGCACTGGTCTGCACTAAATGTGGAGACATGCTGGAGAGAGGCCAGAGGAATGAAATAAGAATAATCTGAGCACAGGAAAGCATCTTTATGAAAAAAAAAAATTAATTTCATTTGTTTGGTCTAAAAAAAAGAGTAAAAGGGGAGGTGAATCAAATCCCAAATAAAGTGATTATGAGCGGGGAGGCACTGGCCTGCATGTGGTAGATGGGAGGAGAAGACAGGCTTAAATAGTAACAAAAACCACTGAAGTTAGATGTGAGAAAACATTTTCTTTGGTAAGTGCAGAGAAGCATTGAAGCAGGCTGCCCTGAGTGTCTGATAGGTCTTCTTCCCGACAAGGTTTTAGAGAAAATGTGCCAGGAACTGCACTACTATTGCTCAGCCCTTCTTGGGCTAAGGGGCAGCTTCATGGTCCCCTGAGATCCTTCCCCTGCCAGCTCTCAGATGTACCTGAGCAGCTGCAGTTGAGAGCTGTGGTTAGTTATTGTTTGATTAATAAGTACTTCATGAGTAATGCATGCCATGAGTGTGCCATTCAGCTTCTTTTCACCCAAAAAACCTAAGATTTATTGAACATTTCTGGCTTTTCTGCCTGATTTAGGCTGATGATTAAAACTTTCGTTTAACTGGCAAAATGGTACCGATGGCTACAAGCTTTTCAAATACCCACAACTGTACCCTGGGTAGCATCCCTCCCCACCTCAGCCACTGTTCCCACCATGAAAATAGATGCTTGATAGCTCATCCTGTTCCTGGAACCAATTCAAATTCCTCCACAGAAACACAGAAACTCTCTTCTAAGACAGTTCAGAATCAAAATGTCTGATAGCTAATGAAACAGAGTGGAAAAATTATTGAGGATTATTTTTAAAAGGGGAGGGGAATTAAAAATCAAGTCATGTCAAAAAGAAAAGAGAAAATTACTATTTATTTTTTATATTTTTCTCGCACAAGTAATCTTATGGAGTTGTATTTGCTGAATATATGTACAGGGAAAAGGTTTTCTGCATTGAAGAGCTCATAATCAAAGAATTTATCTGCTAATACTTAATAATGTTTTTCATGTAAAAACATTTGCAAAGGACAAAAATAGCAATGGATTTCAAGCTCCCATCTAAATTCAGTTGCTTGTTAATTTAATCTTTTTTTATTTATTAGCTGTGAACTGCAGGACTACAGTAATTTATTCTATTAGTAGTACAATTTCCACCTGTAGTATGCTAAGTTTTATGTCTGGAAGCATACATCAGCAGCTAATTCAATTATTGGCTGTGTAATGCTTTCCTTTAATAAGGAAGAGGCTCATAATCTTAATCTAATTTAAAAAAAGAGAAAGAAGGAAAATTTGCTGCAGCAGAAGTTGATTCTAGAGGATATTGTCTGGGGTACTGGCAGTGAGCTCACAACTGTTCATTGGGAAATCAGTATCTTCAAATATTTTCATCTTCAGGTGTGGAGGGCACTTGAAAGCAGCTGTGAGTCCTGTGTCTCCCTTAAATGAGTTTGGTTTTACAGTATAGCTGGCATTTAGGTTTGGAGAGTTGTAAATTCGGGCACTGAGATTTATGAGGAGCTGAGCATACTCTTAGTTTTGCTTTTTTGTGCCAGTGCATCTTTGGACATTTATCCTTCAGTTTGCTGCCTTGGGGATGTGCTTTATATAGACACAGCCCATCTTGTTCCCAGACATCACCTCTGAAGTTATTTCAGTTCTGTGTCCCATCCCTGAGAACTACTAGCTCCAAATTATTCAGGGGGATACCAACTAATGCCCTATACCATGAATGAATAAATTTGTTTTCACTGTCTATTCCTTTGTCATGCTCTTGAATGACATCTTGGACTGCTAAGTACTGTAAATGCTGTCTTAAAATTTACTGGTTTTTACCAGTTTAGATCTTTTGACCTTGTCTACTGTGAGAAAAGAGAAAGAAGAATGTGAATTTACTTCTTCTACATCTCATATCTCAGCCACATACTGTCTGGAGGTGAAGAGTTCCTAAATATTCAGCAGCATCAGCCCAAACCCCTCCACAGCATCCCAACAAACTAAATTATATTGTCTGTCTGCTGCTGATGGAAACAGTTTCCTTTTTCATAAGTGAAAAACCCCAAAGGCAAAAGAAAGCCTTATTAAAGTAAAAGCAGAAAAATTGAGTAGTAAATCAGTAGGCTGTGGTCTCCCCACAGCAGATGGGGAAGTCACTGACCCCATCCCACCTCAGTTAAGTCCCACACCTGGTTCCTTGCCCAGGTTCTGGGGGACCCCATCCCTGCACCTTTCAGAGCATGCAGTCCCCCAGGTCCCTGCCATCCCAGATGGAGCTGGGGGAGGGGATGAGCTGAACTAAAGAGCATTGGTCAGACCATCCCATGTCTTTGCACTGTCTCTTCAGAAATTACTCTCCCTGTTTCAAATGTCTCACCTCTAAGTGCTGGCCCTGCCTGTTCTGGTCCTCACCTCAGGACACTGTATCAGTACTTCACTAGTGTTTGTATCTTTCCTGAAACCACAGGTGATGGGAGGAAGATGACATTTCTCTAACTGAAATATGGAAAAGTGTTTTGTTCTTTTTTCTGTTGGGCACTGAAGAAGCCAAAACCACCATCCATCTGCCAGAAAAGATCAAAACCCAAACACTGCATGACACTCACTCGTTGCACTGCTCTGTCCCCTCCTAATCCTGGTTCTGGTTAAACTTCTATCATCCAGCTGTCAAAGGGCCACATGCCAATACCTAGACATATTTTGATATCTAGCCAAAGATTTGATTACCCTTGCCAATAAAAATGCACTTGTTCAAGCCAGGGCCAAAGAACAGTTTAGAGTGGACCTGCCACAGAGAATTGTAATGTCTGCCCAGATGTCTGAGTGCAGTGACCACAGAGGCAGGAGAACAACAGAAGCTTTGTCCCTCCTCTCTCATTGACTGCTGCATCTGAACCTTCATTGTAACAAAAATGGAAGAGTTCTACATGCTTGGTGGTCATACAGCATGCATGATCATCCAGACTGGCTACCAGAAGATACCTCATGATCAGAGTTTTTCCCTGCAGTAGCTCTTTATTTGACCTAAGTGAAGATCAAATCTATATAGCTGCATTTAGTGATAAAAAGTCAGCCTCATACAAAGGTTCTCAGCATTTAAAAACTCTTGATCATTTGCTTCAGAAATTAATTGTCCTCAGGATTAGCAATGTATGCCTAGTTTCTACTCTCAATTTGACTAACTTCAGATTCTTACTACTAGCTTTTAAACGTGTGTCAAATAGGCTGAAGAGCTGTTCATTGAGAATTTTCTTTGCTATCTCCTCTCCTGTAGCCATAGCCATTTTCATATGCCATAATTAAGTTAGTTCTTCATTTGGGAGGCCTGTAGACATGCTTCAGGGAAAACATACTGAGCACAGAGAAGCTGCAGTATTTTTCATCCCCAGGAAACAGACTTCAAAGGCTGCTATAGCTAAATTTTCAATGGCATGATTGCCAAACCTTTCAAGCCTTCATAATTCATTATGGAGAAGTATCTTGGTTTCAAATGCCTCCCTGGAGTTCATTCTCCCTTTCAATGCAAAAGAGCTCTTTCTGGTGACCTTGTTTTATTTTTAGCAAGGATAAGCTCAAACCAGAGGGTTAAGAATGATCAATGGATAGGAGATGATGGACCAACACCAAAAGATCATTATGGTTATTTGCTTAAGAGAAAGTCCTGATTCTTACTGCATTTGATGCATCCTTATTCCCCACTTGCCCACCCAGATTTCACAGTGTGCTCTGTTCATGGACACTGATCACAGGTTTTACAGCATCTGCTATGACCAGAGTCACACAGAACCATAGGAAGATTTAGCAGCCCACCTTAGGTATGTGGCAGAAAAACAGGCATCTGACATTGTTTGAGGAAGTGTGGGATGGTGTCACCAGGGGGCTTGGATGACTTTGCCAAGGTTGTGATATATCCCAGGTGGGTTGTTGAGCAGGGGCAGCTTCAGGGCCGTATTGAGGGCTTGGTTTGACAAAGCAGAATCATCATGACAGTGTGGGGTCCTGGTTTAGAGCTGAAATCATTTTCAAATCTTTGTCTTACAGTTCTCAGAGATGGGCTCTCCATAATGCTTTGGTTATGAAGGAGGAAGGGCAGCTGAATTGTTGTTTTGCAATGGAGAAGACAGAGAGAGAAACACCAGCACTGTGGCTCCCACCTTGTTGCTTATCTCCCTGCAAACATGTGCCCCAAATCCTCTCTATGTTGTATTAAGGAAAGGAAAAGCTTCGACATCTGCTTTCTTACATCATCTTTTCCAATTTTGCATCCTATAACTCCCTGGTGAAAAGAGGAACAATGACTTCATATAGCTGCTGCTTGATTCTTTTGCTGTTTACCTGGAACACTGCTGCCTATGGGCCAAACCAACGGGCACAGAAGAAGGGAGACATTATTCTTGGAGGATTGTTCCCCATTCATTTTGGAGTGGCTGCCAAAGACCAGGATCTAAAATCAAGGCCAGAATCAGTGGAGTGTATAAGGTAAGCTGGTAGAAGGGAAAATAAAAACTTTTGGTGGGAAAGTCTTCACATTTCTTGCCTTTAAATTGTGTAAATATGCTCTACAATCTGATGCTTGCAATTGGAAGGTATTATGTAAATAATGGAAAAAACAAGTGTGTATGTTAACCAGTAATATAAATATTATTTGGACACTAAAAGAGGGCAATCTTTGTACTGCCTGAAGCTGCCAAAACATGAATATACTGATCTATCTGGCCATTCACAGGGAACATTTGAATAGTATCTGAAATTAGCTTCTCTAGCAGGACAGGAAATTACCAATTAGTGCCCTTTAGTTCATTTGATTAAAGTAATGCGTGGCCAAATAGTTTAGAAATCAATTTTTTTGTCCAGTTCTGCCTGTCATTGTCTAAGACTTTACAAACTGTTAAGTTGCCTAAACAACTAAATAGGTGAAAGTGAGACAGGTCACAGCTTTTCAAAAAATCCCACTGAACACATAAATGTCTCTTTAGGACTTTTACCAAGTGCCAAACTTGAGCCCAGGCTTTCCTCATGCAGAGTTCTTTTCTTTTGTGTAAACAATGCTTATATGTTTTGTCTTAAATTTTTGGCAGTTAACCTTGGAGGCAGAAATGCACATGAAAACAATTTCTCTTATTAAAGTGTACACATTTTTATTATGAAACATGAGGAATTTTTAACACTACAAGCCTGCACATAATACACAGAACAAGTGGAAAGTGTGACAGCAACAGATTGCAACTGGAACATCATATAAGCAAAATATAAGAAATTCGTGTGGAATTCTATCATGACAATGCATGGGAAAACACTTCAGTGTTATGGGATTTCTTCTTTTATCTTATGTGAGGAACTGTGTATCTGCAATTATTTGGACCTCTCATCCTAGGCTGTGGATCTAGTACAGTTTTGTTGTAGATGGCAGTGAGGGATGGCTGAGAGCATTCCTGTTATGCTTACAGATTTCAGGTGTGATTTCCCACTGAGACACTGAGCAAGACACGTCCACACTCTAGGTTATGAGATTATTCCCAGAACCTGTAATAGGGAGCACACAAAAGTGTAATTAAGCAGGGATTATTTTGGCTTCTTCTGTGTGTGCACAGGAAAGCTGTGAACTAAATGTATGTGCAATGTTTACTTCATGGAGCAGGAATCTCTGCCAGTTTTCAGCTGGTTTTTTTCTCTCCCAAATGCAGTATTTTAAAAGTGGAATGCTGGAAAGCAATGCATGTTTTCAGCTCCATTGTCTTCTTCTCCTGCTCCAGCTGGCAGGCAGGACAATGCAGATATTTACAAACTAAACAGCTTTCATTTCTGTTGACTCTGGGTCAGCTTCAGTGACTGTCTTGACATGGTCACATTATTGGAAGAGGTCACTGGAAAATGTTCTGCCACAAGTACTACAAGTGTGTGGTTGCCAAAAGGCATGTTAATGAGGTAGCACTGCCAACAACAGCCAAATCCTGAAAAGCCAGACTAGCTCTTTTAAGGACACAATGGGAGATCCTTCTGGGTGGCATTCAATCTGCTAAAAGGTATGCTCCAACTGGAATTCGTCTGGATAAAATCCCTGTTCTTCTTACCCTTGCACCAAGAAGATGCAGGTGTAAAAGAGAAAAAAGGTGGATGCAGAGGCAGACATTTGTGGCATATATCCTTCAGGGAGTTGGATAAATTGTGAGTTGATAGTATAATGCAGTTGGAGAAAGAATGAAGGTCAGAGATCTAGCTGCAGAAGTAGTAGAAACTACAAAAGAAACAAGGGGATGATTGACCAGAGATGACTGGAAGTTACTTCATTGCACACATCTTTACCAGAAAATGTCCATTTGCAGGAAATGTTTAATTCAAAAGAGTTTGGATTGAGAAGACTTTTTGAGATTGGTCATCAGGTCTTAATGACGGAGACAATAAATATATGGGAAAGTTTATATGTATTCCTTGTTATTGGTACATGTCAAATTGAGAGCAGATATTTTTCCTGAAAGGATTTTCTATTTTAAGCATACTTAAGTCAGAAAATTCCTCCTGCTGAAGTTGTACAGAAATCTCTCAACACAACCATGGTGTTCATTTTTGGTTTTGGACCCTGTGACCAGGCATCAGCCTGTGACAGGATTGTGCATGCTGTCTCTAGGAGTACAATACATTCTTCAAGTCATTTGCTAGAATCTTACATTATCACATGTGAGTTTCCTAAGTTCCAGGCAACTGACTGGTCTGGAATTATCAAACTTATATTTTTGGGGGGAGAAAAAAAATATAGTTTCTTCACAAAGGAATTCTCCCCAATCTTGTAGTGTTAAAAACTTCTGTAGATTGGGAAATCCACTAGAGGATAGATGTGACCTTACTTGATCAAACCAAAGATGCTAAATCTGTCCCATACCTTTAACTGCCCTTGTTGCCCTTCTCTGAGCTTTCTCCAACACTGCTGTATCTTTTCAAAGCTGAGGCTAATAAGTTTTATACCTGCCCCCTTTTCAGATGGCTGCATACAACTTCTAATCTCTTTACTACACAGAAAAATGTGTCTCTTATCACATAAGAAAATTAGACCCAGGTCACTCTGGGATAATGAGAATCCTCTCTCTCTCCTCATGCTCTCTTGCAGCAGCAAGTCACCAGACCATATGAAAAGCTCCACGACAAGACCTAAGGGTCCCACTGAAACCCTGTGGGTGGTCTATTTTAGAGTTCAGTATCAAACAGCTTAAGATGATGTGGTTTTCCTCTTTTCTGAGGACTTTTCAGCCTGATCTGTGTTGTTTGGACATTTTTCCACACATTTAGCTGTGTTCAGTGCCATACCTATGCTCCCAAACTGGGCTTCCCAATGAATAGCGCAGCTGGGGCTTCTCAAAATGGACAGGACAGTTTTCTCGCCACTTTTTCAGTTTTTATGTTCTTCATGCTCTTGTGGCTCAGCACCTTTCTCTTCACCTCAGCAAATGTACTGGCCTGAACCTACTGTGCATACCTGGAATGTGTTTATTCAGAAACTATATACATAACTCAGCAGTGAAAGGAAAAGGGAACAGTAACCATCTGTTCTCCATTTTTTTTGTGCTGTTGCTACTGAAAATGTATCCTTGTGCTCTAAACACTAAGTTGTAGAGTGCAAAGTGAAAATGTACTCATGATTTTGCTACACTAAATGTTAGATAGGAAAACACAAAGCGACAGCAGTTTTGTTTCCTGTTTGTTATTTCAGCAATCAAGGATTCTGTATTTGGTATAAATGCACCTCCTGTCTTTGTATGCCTCAGGTGCTGTTGCAGCAACTTTCCTTAAAACATTTGCTGATGCATATCTGATGTGTGCAGTGGAGGCAGAGACTGAGCACAGCACAAGCAAGCCCTGACCCCCATTCCATTCCCTGTCAACACCCCCAGAGGCCTATTCATAACCTGATTTCTCTGCCCTTTCTTGATTTCAAGGAGATTAGCAGTATTCCTGTATTCTGATCATCAGTCTAGCCAAGGTCCCACACTGTGACACAAAGCTTTCAAGCTGTGAAACTGTGGTGAGACATTGTCCCCACATCATAGTGCAAAACTTCACAGAGCGTGGCTCCAGGACTCTTTAGCCCACTGAGTTTCTCCATCCATCTGAGAGAACAGAATTTGTATTCTAACCCTTGCAGATGTATTTGCTAATCCCATTGTAGACCTGAATGTATAACAAGATATTTTGAATTTCTTCCTTAAAATGAAATTATATAATTTTCTCTGTCTTCCATTCACCTTCTGAATTGCAATTTTTAAATTTTTTATTTTCTTTGTTCTGCATAGTTCCCCTCACCCACAGTCCTTGATTGTAAGAGGTGTAAGCAACTCATTATACCTGTGACTGCAGGAATCCAACAAATGTCTGAAGGCCTCCCCCTTGCACAGCTTAGAAATAACAGTGGTAGCAGCAGCAATAACATGCAATTAATGTACTGGAAATCGAGAGAGGACAGAGAAATTAGTATGTGCATGCAACCACTAGAGAAAGAGGAGTACTGGCATGATCAAAAGGTGTATGCAGGCTTTGCCACCATTTTTGAGTGTAAGTACCTGTCAGATATGGGAGGGTAAGTGAAAGCTGTATTCAGAGCTTTCACATGACTTTCTCCTTTTTTTCCTTCCTATTCCATTGCTTAGTGCCTTGCAAGTGTGATAAATGAAGGTCATGAATACACATGAGGCTGTGAATTATTTCTTTATGGAGACTAGCAAGGATCAGGACCAATTTCCCTGCTGGATCAGTAAGAGCTGTTAAAACCAAACCATACAAACAAACAGGGGATGGAGCTATGGGGGGCTTAAACCATGCAGACAGCTTGTGTCCCTTAATTTGCATAGCCTTGCTTTGAAGCATTGACTGAGACATTTAAGCCATCCTGAGCACCGTTTGACAGACTTGTTTAGTTTCTAGCAGACTGGTCTGCTGCGCAGCAGTCCTCTGCAGAGGTGACAGTTACAGTGAGATACTGTTTCCAATTTCTCCCTCCCTGTTTGTGCTCCTCCTTGTGAGTAGAAAGATCAGTGGGTTGAATACTCTGAGAGGTGGGAGAACAAGCATCAGAAGGGAAACTTTTAAGGAAGGAGTGTAAATAAAAATTCCCATCTACACCTGTGGGCTCTGAAGTATTTACATTAAACTCTCATTTAGAGCTTAATGGCTACTTTTCGTAGTACCACATCTCAGAAATGTTAAAATGCAAGACTATGTGAACATACCTGTAAAGTAATACAGCAGAAAATGAGCTTTGGAGGCTGCTTCTTTTCCTCCAAGAAAATACCAGTGGCTATTTAAATATTCAGGAAATCTAATGAAAGCTTGCTTCTGATAGTAAATCCTGTACAGTTTCTTTATGGAAATTACCAGTCAAATTTCTGCATGGCTGACAGAGCATTCCAGTGACTGATCATATTAATCACAGCAGCAGCACAGCACAGGAGGTCAGCTGCATCAGTGGGACCTACTGCCAGGTTCAAAGGCTGCTCTTAGCAATCCCTCATGCACACACCAAGCCAAGAGGAACCTATCTGCAGCCCCTTGCTGGGATCTTACAGTACTGTGGGAGAGAAATTATGCATAAAATATCCATTCATAGAAATTGAAAGGATCTTGCTTCATTTAGAGCAGCTTGGCAGCACTGCCTTTGTCTGACCATCTCTGTGTTATGGAACTGATACAACACTATCTCAGTTGACAAAATGGGAGCTTGTCTGAAGATCTATCAGGTGTTAGAGAAGACACAGTGAGGAGTGCTGTCTTCATCCCATCTGATCCTCTCCTCCTGAGCTGCTTATGCTGCTGTCAGCAGTGGTGCAAGTGAAGAGAACAGCAGGTCTCTTGCCTAGGTTAGTTTATGATAAATTATTGAAAGCATTTCAAAAATATTTTGGAGTCTAGCTCCCAGAAAACAGCCCCTAGTCTCCTTTCCCTCCAGAATAAAATTAATCCAAATGCAAGTACCTGAATTAGAGGCCTTATACAGTAAATATACAATAATCAGGAGCATATGTCAGAGAGGAAAATAAAAGCAATAGTGTATCATGGGCATTAGTCAGCATTTACTGAATTAAATGCTGAATATTTCTTTGAAGTGAAGACAATCCAGTTCACTGCTTTAGAAGATACTGTCTAAAGATACCACCTTGTGGCATTTAAAAAAAATAAAACCAAATTCCTTTCACGCAGGCAAAATAATTTTGTGTCATACTTCACCTGTATAATTTAAAGTGAGCAGGGTTAAATTTGCTTTTACATGTACTCGAAAGTGTGAAGCTTTTCTCAGTAGTATAGTGGTATCTTTGAACCTCCCAGCTTCTCTGTAGTCTTCCCTTTAAATATAGAAAATGCAATCAGATTTTTCTCTTTTCCATGAGGAGCCTGTATATGGCTCCTTGCTTCAAATCCTATTCACATTAAAAATATCTGTAAACACGTGTAGCTTTTTAAGAAGTGTCACAAACCCCTTCCTTGTTTCCATTTATCCCAGTGTGGATTACTAACCCCGTGAGGCAACATGATGTGCCCAACACGTCTTCTTCCTGTACACAACACTCACTGACTCAATCCCTCTGAGACTTGCTCTTTTATTTCTGAGCTCTCTCATTGCATCTCATTCCTTAACGGTTTGGAACTAGAGAAAAAATATTCTAAATGACCAAATTATTTATATCAGTAACCCACACTCCCATGCTTCTAAAGACTAATCTAAATAAAGCTAACTGTCTCTTTGGTAATAAGTTATAACTAAAGATTCAAACTTTTTGACCTGAAGAGATCTGTACTGAAATTGTGCTGTCTGGGCTTTGAGGTACAACCTCAGAGCTGAACCTCATTTGGAATTTGGCCAAAGATGTCTGGAGCAGTGAAGTCAAGTTGAATAAATGAAGTTTTAAGACTTAAAGATAAACCTTAGATGTGATATCTTTAGAAATTCTGATCCCAGATGAATCAGATAAAACTCCTGGAATGGAAGTAATGTGGCTTTGTTCATTCAGCTTTGAAAAAGTCAGACATAGCTAACATCAACTTTGGAAGCAATTAGTTTAATCCAGCAATTAAAAATGTTCAGGTCATATATCTCAGAGATCGAAAGGTTGTGATTTCATGAAGCTTGTCTTTAGAAATCTTCACCTTAATAATAGAAATATTTCTCTAAGCATTTCAAAATGTAGCTCATGTGAAACCTAAAATTTACCATTTCATATAGAATCTGTTCTTGGGCAGGCTATTTTCCCAGGCTTTTCCAGTTTGGGGCCCATCACTTTTCCCAGTGCATCTCAAGCATAACAGCATTGACACTTTCCTGTTTTCACCTGCAACTCAGCACGAAACTGCAGACTAACTGGTATCCTGACCCATAGCGCATTCCAAGGTAGGGCAGGTTTCAGCTGATGAAAGATTTTGCCATTCCAGCTGCATTGCCCTGAAACACGGCAGCCTCACAGGCACAAAACTGGTTGCCAGGGAAACTTTGTTAGAGAAAACACAGTCAAACTTCAGAATAAATGTATCAAAGATACTTTCTTGCTGCTGCTTTCTACAAAGAAGTTTCTCTTCTTTTTGGATGAGCAATCATCCTGCTTCAGCTTCTTCCACTGCCAGCTGACTGATGCCGTAATCAGGGACTCCCAGCTCCTGTAGCATATTTGCCACCAATCCACAGCTCTGGGTTATCTCCATGCACAGGTGCAAGATAATCAGAAAACACAGCTTCACCATCTCAAAGAAGAGAGGAGGCTGCATAAAACAGTTTCCATTTCACAGGCCAGCTCTGAGGGCATCTTCTGAGTTCTTGTCTAAAGCAAATGTGAGAGCACCATAATAATGAGAAAAGTTACTCCTTCAGTGAAGGCACTGGAGTATCTAATTAGCAAGTTATCAGTTTGCAGTAGGATTTATATTGCACTAGGATTTATATTTATAGCATGTCTCTGTTCTCTGGTATGAACAGTCTGACCGTGCTCTCTCTCACAAAGTGAAGTGTGTCATGTGAGGCTGAATTTCCCTGAGCAGAGCTCCTGGGCACCTCTGCATCCAGCAGCATGCCAGGGCTGTGGCTCAGTCTGCTCTGCCTGCTCAAAGCCAGGACGAGCTGACACACTCCAGGAGTATCCCTGAGCCTAAGTCCCAGGCAGCATCAGCACAGGCTTAGCAGACACTGCCATCTGCATTCAGAAACATGTCAGAGGAGCCTGGAAGCAAACCTGATTGGTGTAGCTTTCAGTCAGAGGATCACAAAATCCATTTCCTCAGGGTTCACAAGATCAGGTTTAGGGTCCTGAGCACAAGCGACAGGCCAGAGTCATAGCTCCAGACATGCTGTCTTTCAACTTTCCCAGATTTTAGGGAATGCAGAAAAGTTCACCTCTGGAGTGAGCGCCTAAACTGGAAACCTGAAAGCCAGAACTAAACCTTGTAGCATAAGCATGCCTCTTCTGTAACCACTGGAGACAAAAGCAAAACTTTCTGCATTTAGTAGGGTGCAAGAGATAGCATAAGTTAATTTGCCTATTGTAGCTGGAATTTTTAACTCTGTCTCCTTTCTTCTGTTTTCCTCCTTCTCACTCTATTTCGTTTTTATTTTTGCTCCCCCAGGTATAATTTCCGAGGCTTCCGCTGGCTCCAGGCAATGATCTTTGCCATAGAAGAAATAAACAGTAGCCCAACTCTCCTTCCCAACATGACCCTGGGATACAGGATATTTGACACTTGCAATACAGTCTCAAAAGCCCTGGAGGCCACACTGAGTTTTGTGGCCCAGAACAAGATAGACTCCTTGAACCTGGATGAATTCTGTAACTGCTCAGAACATATCCCTTCCACCATTGCAGTCGTGGGAGCAACTGGCTCTGGCATCTCCACTGCTGTGGCCAATCTGCTGGGACTCTTTTACATACCTCAGGTACGCTTCCACCTCACTTGTTTAGGTTACAGAAGTGGCCTGCTTCTCTACTCTGCAGAGATTAAGCAAAGATTGCTTAATGGTGGGTGGGAGGGGGATGGGTGTCATCACAATAGAAATGTGTCTTGCTAGCACTTTGCAGTCCCCAAATACAAAGGTTATCGAGCAGCCAGTAACAATATTTGGCCAACAGGAACCTAGTCTAGGAGGACTGGAATCCTCTAGTGGTTTAGTCTGTGCATACAGACTAAATACAGGTATTTTAGGTCAGCCAAAGACAGTTTCCAGCCCTGTTAGCTTAGCTGTGTCGTTACTTCACAGTGGTGACTCTCTGGTCTGGTACAGCTCCCGTGGAGCCTACTTAAGGCAGAGCTTAGTCATTGCCATCTACTCTTTAGGTCTCTCATCATCTCTGAGCATTCAAGTGGGTGACCTGTAAAGTTGTTTATGCTGATCAGATGCTGTGGAGGTTTCTTCTGAGCTCACCTGCCTTTTGCCCTAGGGCATCCAAAACAAGGTTTGTGAAATCATGTGGATATGCCCCTTGTCCTGAGGTCATCTGTATGGTGATGTGCCAACTCCTGTGTTACAGCATCCTTCGGGCTGCATTCTGACTCTGCTGGGGCCAGTGCCAGCATCCATGGTCCCATCCTTTTGTTTAAGAGGCTTGTTGCTCTGCCAAGACCTTAAGCAAAGTACAAGGTTGGCTTAATGTTGTTGCTCTTGATTTTAGATTTCTACACAGAAGTCAGCTTTGGAAAAAATGCTTGGCCTTATCCATTTAAGTGTTACCTAGTACAGCCTAACACTTCCAATCCCTCTTCCAAAATTAATAGAGGTGCCTGAGCTCACAAGAGCCCTTATAACAAGATTGTGTCAGAATGTGCTCTCAGTCAGTCCTGAGAAATGTATCTTTGCTTCAGCCAGGGCCCCAATTCCCATCTGCACCACGAATGAAGAAGGAAGGATTCTTGATTGCCCTGTGCAGTTATATATCTTGTCTGTTGAGTCTTATCAGTCTGACTGCTTTGCAGGACTCTGAAAAACTGGACATTTGGTCTCTGAGCAGGGCAGGAAGGGTTTAAGCTGTACTATCTGGGTGTTGCCCAGAGTGGCATTGGAAGATGGCATGTAATAAACACCCTGATGACATCTTACGGGTCACTGTTGATTTACATATCACATTACCAGGTGAACAAGGGTAGCCAAGAAGGGTTGGTGAGTTCAACTGAATAAAAGTGATGTTTGCAGTTCTCAGACTTTCCCTTTAAACAGAGAATGACATTTGTCTTTTGAGGCAGTAGGCTTATCTAGAGGCTGCAGGAAAGGGTAGATGTCAGGAGGTTCAGTTCTGTAACGAAGTCTCAGCCAGATGGTTGAAGGATGACAACTGAAAGTGGGCTTTTAGACTGGCAGATGTTGGGTAGAATTGTCACAGCTGTTTATAGCAAGGCCATTAGCAAATCCAGGCTTATTAGACCCTGCATTTCAGTACTAGTTGGAGGTTTATTTTACAATTAATATACGGCTCATTACTCGTTCTGTTGACGTAGACACTGAAAATGTTACAACTTCTGTTTCTCAGTACCTCACCCCAGTGTCCCCTTACAGCATGTGTGGGACACATTGCCTCTACCTCCTGGCAAAAGGTTGAAGGGGGTGAGAGTAGCACTGGGCAAGAGCCTGTCCAGGGGAGAGTACAGCTCTGTGAGAGGAGGATTTACTCCTGTGGCTCTTGAAACTGTACTAGGAGACCCCCTTTTCTTTCTTCTTGCAGAAACATTAACTAACAGAGTTTAAGGAGGAGATAAATTTTCTGTAAATTTCCACTTTGTACAAAATGAACTGTTTATAGAAAACTTTTTCAAATGAGAGTCAGTCCTAAGGAATTCAGATACCAATCTCAAAATGTGTTGTAGTTGTTCTCCAGATCTTTAAACTGTTATTATCTGGGGTTTATGGTTTTCTTCCTACTTGTAGATAATTCAGATTATATCTTAAGAGCATATGGCACTTGTTCTGATTAGGAAAATAAAATATTTCTTGGTAGCTTAGAAAAGGAAATAAAATCCAGTTGTAACCATAAAACATGGTGGCCAATGAAGCATGGACTGCCCACTGGCTTCTTTGCTGATTCTGGCCAACACTCAGGAAACACTGCTAAAGTAGCATTACCATAGCACTCTACAGGATCGAGGGAGCTGATATACATCACATTCTTTTTATGTCAACTGGCAGGGATTGTATAAAAAGGGCATATGGTGCCTGATAGAGACTGTTTAAGAATGGGGGTGGATGTCAAAGGCAAGGAGAGAAAGAGTAGCTTTGGGATGGGCAATCCCATCCTGCTGTCTCATGTCTGGTTCAGGACAGAGAAAGCCTACATTTTGTCTTAATTAAGTGCATTGCCCTCCTTTATCTAGATGACACATTCTTTTTATTTCTCGATTTGACAGAAATCTTTGCCATTTCTCCAATCTAGTGTCCGTTTCTCTCTCCCCCAGATCCTTGACCTTGCAGGTGGGCACAAGCTTGTTCCAACCTCTCAGGTCTGAGCAGCTGCTCCTGTGTGTGTGCCTCTGTAGGGCAGGCACAGCTGCAAGAACGTGCAGGCCCTCAGAGTGGATCACCTGCAAACATAGGCTAAGAAAATGTGGTTCCCAGGCTGATAGTGATGCTAGGTAAATGGAGGCAATTTATTTCAGGCACTTCACTTTATGGTGTGTTTTTCTTGTTTGCTGTGCTCTGACAGGTCAGCTATGCCTCATCCAGTCGTCTCCTGAGCAATAAGAACCAGTTCAAGTCCTTCCTGCGCACAATCCCCAACGATGAGCATCAGGCCACAGCCATGGCAGACATCATCGAGTACTTTCGCTGGAACTGGGTGGGAACAATTGCAGCTGATGATGACTATGGCCGGCCAGGGATTGAAAAGTTTCGGGAAGAGGCGGAGGAGAGAGATATCTGCATTGATTTTAGCGAGCTCATCTCCCAGTACTCGGATGAAGAGGAGATCCAGCAGGTGGTAGAGGTCATCCAGAACTCCACAGCAAGAGTGATTGTTGTTTTCTCCAGTGGCCCAGACCTGGAGCCTCTCATCAAAGAGATTGTCAGGAGAAACATCACTGGCAAGATCTGGCTGGCAAGCGAGGCCTGGGCCAGCTCTTCCCTAATAGCCATGCCGGAGTTCTTCCGTGTCATTGGCAGCACCATCGGGTTTGCACTGAAGGCAGGACAGATCCCAGGCTTTCGTGAGTTCCTGCAGAAGGTACATCCTAAGAAGTCCCCCAACAACGGCTTTGCCAAGGAGTTTTGGGAGGAGACATTTAACTGTTATCTCCCTGATGGGTCCAAAAATTCTCCTGCTTCAACTTCCTTCCACAAGGGCCATGAAGAGGGGCAGGGAGCTGGAAATGGAACGTCTGCCTTCCGACCTCCGTGCACGGGGGATGAGAACATCACTAGTGTGGAGACACCGTACATGGACTACACACACTTGCGGATATCCTATAATGTGTACTTGGCAGTGTATTCCATCGCCCATGCCTTACAGGATATTTATACCTGTACCCCTGGGAAGGGACTCTTCACCAACGGGTCCTGTGCCGACATTAAGAAGGTGGAGGCATGGCAGGTAAGCCCTTCATTCATGTGCCTGAGCAATATACCTGCAGAAGGAAAGACAAGCTGTCCCAAATGCCCTTTGGGGTGCCTTTCATATTCCTGGGTCTCAGACACACCATAAGGCTCCTGGGATGCAGTGTGTGGCTGTGTGTGAGGTAGGTGCATGCTCCCACCCCACAGGGAATGTAAGGTGAGTTAGGCCTGCAGTGAAAGGGGCTTAAACCAGGCTAAATTTTCTTGCATTTGCTGTGGGCCAAAAGTGCACACACAGACAATTACCACAGCCTGGCTGACGCAAGGTAACTTGATCATATATTAAGCCTTACATAAACAAGAGGGCTTGGAGAGAACACATAAACAAGGAAAACAGTTTTTAGAGTTCATTTTCTTTGGCAAGCTTTGCAACTTTTGCAATCCCACAGCAATTTTCCATACAGGCTGTATTTTTTTCCTCACGGTTTTAAGCTTATATAGGATCAAACTAAAGAAGACTGAGTAATGAAAGAAAATAATGTGTGGTTCTTGGGCAGAAAATAGATATCTGCTTTGATTTGGCAGTGGTATTTGTGAACTGATGAAATTATACTAATGACTAAATCACATTTACCCATTCATTCCATGCATTCTGCCCACTGGCACATGGATCGTATTCTGCCATTTTGTCTTCTGATCCTTTATGAATACTCTATACCTTGCTATGTGTTTGATCACGCTATCCAATGTAGTATTCACTTTGTGGTTTTAATATCTACTGCATTCTTAACACAATTAGCATGGACTATTGATGATATCTCAAATATGTAGCAAATTCTGTCTGCCTCACTCTAGTTGTCACAAAACACTTGAGCCCAAACATGCCTGAAATCAGAATAACAGGTGAATAAATGGAGGATCACCTCTCCATTTGCATGGGTAGTTTCCTTTCTTTGCGATAGTCTAACCAAAACAAAGGATATCCTTGCCACAAACGGCAGATGTCAGGTCACATTCACATCTGGGAACTGCAGTTTGGCTCCTGTCCAGTCTCAGTCAACTCAAAAACATCAGTCAGATTGAGGTAAAAGGCTTTGTCTTGGCATTTATGGGAATCTTGAACTGCTCTAGGTACCTGACTGGGTTTACCAAAACCACTTTACTCAGAGTTGATGAGTGCAGGGTTTGACCCTGATTTAGAGGAATCCTGCAATTGCTGGCTGTCTCCAAAGTTTCTGTCTTTCAAACCTATTCTGCTTTTCAGGAAAATACTGGCAGAAATGGGAAAGTTGCAGACAGATTTAGCTTTCACTGTTGTCTGTAAAAATCATCCAGAATGAATGTAGTTTAATTCATTCCTTTATGCCTTGTCAACTTGGAAAGTAAAACCAGATATTCATGCCACTGCTAAATAAAAGTGTGTTTGTTGAAGATTCCACAGTTGGGAAGAATGACCACTGATTTCTGTGTTGCTTGTCGGATGCTGAAGGGTATACACTTCAAAATGTAAAGCATCCAGGCATTTGGATATACATACTTGCCTGAGAGGAGGGAATCAGCATCAAGAAGGAGTATGTAGAGAATAACCCAACTGGACAGGAATAGGGAGTGCTGCAAAGGAACAGTCTATACTTACAATGACCACCATCATGTGGCTTTCAAGTCTACTTGTGCATTTTTTTCACTTTGTTTCAAAATCAAACACATGAATAGCCGGTAAATGCCAAATTTGTGTGCACACCTACTTCATACCAGGCATTGCAGCTCATTACCCTCAGGAAGCTTTCCTGAGCCCTGGGTGTAATGAGTTCACCTCACAAACATACAGCCTCCAGCATCTCCAGAGAGTGGTTTTCTGACAACCATGCAGAAGAAAATCTTTCTAGTAAAGTCAATCTCATTTGCAGTGGTATTTCTGCCAGTGTTTACTGCCTGCTCCTTTTCTCACAGTCAGGTCAGGGTTTTCTTGGTGGGAAGTGACCCGAGAGAGCAAGGACAGTGTTAGGAGGCCCATATCTGTGACTGGAGGGCAGCTGCTCACACTGTGTGCAATTACTGGCCAGGTGCTGTGTGGTACAGATAAAGGTGAACCTGCTGAACTTGTGGCTCCATTAACCTGAGCTCCTGTCCAGAGCAGCCCTTGCCAGCAGGCTTGGTGGCTGGGGAGCAAAAACAGTACATTCCACAATCTTATTATGTGCAGTTTAATTTTGTTGCCTTTCAATGGTGTTATCCTTTTAACGCATACAAGTTTTTATTGTTGTCTGCTAATTGCTAATTTTATGTACTTATAATACAAATCTTTTGGGAGATGTGTTCTGTATCATTTGTGGAGGGTGCTTGTGTGGGTCCGTATATAAAACCAGCATTTTTACCTCAGTAATCAGTTCATTTGAAATGGACAGCCTAGCACAAATCACTGTGAGTTGATTAAATTGAGTGAAGTTCTCCTATTAAGAATTTACCATCTATAATTTAAGAAAGCTCTACATATGTTTCAGCATGGGGAGCACAGGATTTTTGTCTCCTAAGCTGAAATATAATTTACTACCAACTTTAATATTTACTTATTTATAGCTGCTTATTTAAGAAACTGTTTGCTCATTTTCTCCATTTAAATCAGTGATCTGTGATAAATCCTGTCCATAAACCCAGTCGTGCTTCCTTTTGTTTTACCAGTGCCTCTGAAGCTGGCTGTGGGCATTCCCACTGGATACAGGACTGGCCAGCCCAAGGTGTCTGACTGTCCCAGCACGTGCAGAGATGCAGGCACAGGTGGAGCTGGTGAGCAGGCAGGACAGTGCCCAAAGGAACCTTTGCCACTCCTTCCACATGCAGAGCTGGACAGGGAATTCAAAACCCTTTATCTGAAAATGAGACAGCTGGCAACTGCAGAACTCTACAGAAAATTGCAGATTTTATTAGGATGTCTGTGCTGCCCTTACTCTGAGCGATCTGAGCTGTATTATTTTAAGAATCTACACTGCTGCAAGGCAGAAGATAATCGAGGTGCACACCTTTGCAAGATGCCTGCAAAGGGCAGACAGTATTGTCTGCATGTGCCATTGTCATGTCCCGTACAATATTGAACAAGATCAGATCAATTACTTCTTTCTGCACTGTTTTGTTCAGGAGACAAAAAGGTGCAGGGCAATCCAGAACAAAATGTATAAATTCCGTCACTTTGGGGCAAGGCAAAATTTTACAAAACGTACTAAGAATTAAAGTGCATGAGTGCACATAGTACAACAGAAAAAATGCTGCTCAGGGTTTCCAATACCTCTGGCTGTCAGAAGAGCACTCTCTGTTGCGGGAGGGTTGCAACTTTTCAGGAGACCATATAAAGTAGAGCTAATTCTGTGTGTTGCTCTGGTTCGGGGACTTGCCTATCCTGAACACAGGCTCTCCCATAAGCTGCAAAATGAGAGTGGGAAGTTATGGCAAGAGGTGGGATACAGGCTCAGAACTGCTGTGCAGATGCTGCCTCTTTGTCAAAATTCCCTGCATTTACGGCCTATTTCTCCATAATGGCTTTAAAAGGCTGGTTTTGAACCCCTTTTTTCTTAACATCTTCCCTGATAAGATTTCTCAAGTCCCTCAGGTTCCTCCATTTTCTTAGTCTCTGCTCATGAGGCTATTTCCATGGTCACTTCTAGGAAAAAGTCTATATTTTCTTTTTTCAGTTCCCTTTTGATCATTTACAGGAGCCTTTCTGGTGTCTCTCACTTCAAACACTGGGTGGTCCTGCAAAAAAGTAGGGAGAAAACTAGTAGGGAATCCTAACCTGTTCTTCAGGGCAAATATTTACTACTTCACACTATTAATGTGTGAAAAGATGAAAGACCTGTCTTTTCTTCAGACTTCGTTCACTCATTCATTTGGATTCTTGATGAACAGCTGCTGGGCCTCTCTTTGTGTCTTGCAGTACAAGCATTGTGGTTAAATGGGGAAGTCAAGCTCCCAAGGATCTGAGAAGGCAAAGGTGTGCAGTCACAGGGTCACTGAGCAGAGCATCTTTGAGTTGACTCCCAGACAATTTGCAGGTTGCTGTTACACTGGAGGCTTTGAACTTTGGCATGAGTGAAAAATGGGAGCTCTTCTAGGCACCAAGGCAAAGCACAGTGCAAGGGCTGAAATATGTGCTAGCAGTTCACAGGTTAGAGACATGCTCATGTGCATTATCCTATGCCTGGAAACCTGATTGACCTCAAACTTAGTGAAAAGCTGCCATATGCTGTTCCACTAAATAAAAAAAAAATACAAATTGGCTTAACCTAGCAACACCTGAAGTCTTTTATTACACCAGTGCATCTCCCCGCCAACAGTTCCTTCCTCAGCCCTGGTGATGCTCATTGTGAAGAGGCAAAAAGGGATTGGCGCCTTCTCCAGCTTTACATTTAGGCATGTCTGCCTGGCTGGAAATTGATTGTGCAAGGCTTTAAAGAAGTAAATAATGCCTCAGATGACACAGACCTTTGAGCCTAATGGCTTATCTAATCAATTTTTGTGTCTATTAAACTGCAGAGACCTGTCTAAACAATTCAAAACCTGCTTCTTTGTGGTATACAGAATTAAACAATATCAGAACAGCTATTAACTATGGCTGGTGGGAAAATTAGTCATTTGGGAAGAATTGCAAGGAAAGCAGAGGAAGCTGTTGAATGTCAGGCAACTGCAAAACCTTGCCTACTTGGCATTACAAATGCACTGGAGATGTATTTGTTGTGAACAGAAGGCAAGAGGTGTGCCTTTGTTGTGGGAGACAGAATTGAGAGGGACACAACTTGAGCCACACACAGAAACGTGGGGGTCAATAGAGCAAACACAGCTATTTCCCCACCAGGGCTATAACAGACGATTGCTTATTCATCAGTTTGAAGATAACAACTTGCCATCAGCTGAGAGCATCACTTGTGAGATCTTCAGCTAAGCAGACAATAGATGGAGTATTATTTAGATGTCTCAACAGCTAAAAGGAGAAAAACTTAACTGGATTCACCAGAAGAAAATGTGCTGGGAAACTATTGCCCTGACAAGGCTGCTAGAAGAAGGGCGAATGAACTGCATGCAGCAAATGCAACAAAGGAGTTATGGTTATTAATTACTAAGCAAAGAATGGCTGAGATTCTTCTGAATTGGGATAGTACGCACTGCCTGATGACCAAACCCACAGTATTCTTGTCTGCCCCCAAATACATTGAATTTTTCATAAAAGTCACTTTTAATATAGTCACTTATGCGCTGCTTTACAACAAAAGCTGTATTTGAAAAGAACTTTTTTATATTTATGAAGCTCATTTATGAAGTAGTTCTGTCAGTTGGGGAAAAGTCAGTTTTGCAGCCTATAGTGGGAATTTTAGGGAAGGCTCCATGAAATGCTCATATAATGTCTCTCTGTAGCAACTTCAGATAACAATTATCCCTTGAATTACGAAGACGTCAGACACCAGTATCTGTTACAAAGACACAGCATGTCTTTGTTAAACAAAAGGATGTAAAGCTTCTTCCAGGACTGACCTTTCCTGATACTACTCACAAATGGAGCTGGTGACAAAGGTCACCTTGAGAGCTTCTGAAAGGCAGTCAGAAAGTGGGATGAGGAAACAAGTAGATATATAAAAAAATTTCCATTTATCCCAAGACAGGGTTGAAGCTAACTTCAAAGGTATGATAATCATAACATAGTTTATAATTTCATTTATTTCTGGGTAGTCAGCCATCTTCACAAATGCTTTACTAACCAGTCACAGAGTTTTATCCCCAAAGTGAACCTTCATGCACTATGAAGGACTGGTGTTGCTCCACACAGAAGTTCAGAGAAATGAGAACAAATTCCTTTTTATGGCAACCCTTTTGCCTTGTAGAATTATAAGAGTGATCTTCCAACTGGACTAGAAGCAATACTTTGCTCTGACAGGACTTTTGCCAGTGTCCATAGGAAGACTGACATGGAAGACTGAAGAAATCAAAGTCTTGACATGAGATTTCTTCATTGGCCAAGACTTACATTGGTAGAGGAAATGGAAAAAACAGATTTAAGCCAGTAGCCAAGTGGAACATGTGCCCAGACACAGTAAAAGAATTCCCCTGGAACATTAGCTGACCATTGATGGAACCTATGACTCTGCTTGCCCACTATGAATGTCTGAAACTCTTGCATGAGTTCAGTGAAATCACTGGGACTATAGGAAACTTTGGGACTCTTTTTTTCTTTTTCATGGATAGTACTTCTTGAATAGATTATAAATAAGCATTGAACTCAGGTTTCATGAATTACCATAGTTTTGTTAAAAGAAACGACACCTAGAGTGCAGAATCTGTTGGTTCTCATTGTAACAAAGAACTTACCCAAGCATTGAAGTAATTCATCCCATAGCTCCAAATATGAAAAAATTTGCCATCTGAAGCTATGACTTTCTCCTGGCCTAGAGAGCAGCACAGTTCTTCAAAGCAGTATCAGCAGTGCTCTGTGCAGGGTGCAGTTTCAGACCTCACTGGGACTTTGAAGAGACTGATCCATAAAGGGCTGTTTGAAGAAAGTGACAGCAAAGGGGTGTAAAGGGACATATCTGCACAATTGTTCTCTGCACAGCCGGGTAGGGATGACATTAATCACCTCCCAGAAAAAAACATTTCAATCAGACTTTGATTACACAAGACAACATATGTGAATTGTACTACTTGAAAGCACTGAGCACTTGAACTTTGGGTCTATTAGTAGCTTTAATAATAGGACAGTTTTTAATGTATTATTTAATATGAAACTTAAATTAATAAAAAGAGCCCTATCTTAAGCTGTTAGATACTTCACCATAACAGTTATTGTGCAATATGGTGATGTCCCAAGAGCATTAAAGCATCATTTACTCAGTTAGGACTTCTGCCAATAGATCCTTCACCCTTAGTACACAGCAACCTGGGCCATTGTACCCAGTAGATTTCTTTATATTATATTTGCTGCAAGTGAAAACCAAAGCAATTATGGCATTAAGTCTAGACTAAGTGGCTCTGATTTTTTTCATGTCATGGCTGTAGGTAAAGACAGGAGCATACAGCACAAAGCGCCAGCACTGACAATTAGGTTTCATTGTACCTGTACAATTGCCCTTTTCAGTCCAGAGACCATATCTCTTCACAAAGCCTCAACAGAAACCTAAAAGATGTTCAAATGGAGTTACTTTCCAAATGATCATGCAGCTTGAAATCCTTTGTATAATTAACTATGTAAATTTATGCCACGTTCAGGAAAGTAAGTAAACGTGATCCAGCTAAAGGCTGCTTCACATCAGATGTAAAACCTAGGTATTTCACTCCTGAAGGGCTGTGTTTGACAGCCAAACTTGGTGTTTAGCAAGATTTATTTTCCCCAAAGACATGGTGACTAGTAGACCTTTTTTTTTAATTAGTATGATCCATGGCGGGCCAGGTCTCTTGTCACACATCATGTCTGATATCCAGTTGGGATTTACTGACCTTTAGTTTCATTGGTCCTTACTTGGGCTTGCTTTATTAGTTTTAAAAGTCCAGATGAAGTATGCATCATTTTTCTCCATATAATATTTATGCACATTGATCAAATTATTCCTCGGTCTTACCTTGATAATTTAAACAGAGTGGACTTTTAATCATAAGGCGTGTTTTCTGCTTTAGTTCTGTACCTTGTCCATTCACTCATCCTTCTTTTTGGCATGTATTCAGTATTCCTTCAACAGACTTAGCACAGCCAGACAGTGAAAAAAATCCCACATTTGCATACTCCTATTACTTCCTCATTTGTAGGAGAACAAGGTACCTGAGCCTTCCATGCCACCACATGCAATGGAAAGGTCACAATTGGTTGCCAGTAATACCTTGCAGCAGGTGGTACCCTTTCTGTGCCTGGCAAGAATTCCTTATGCCTGGATGCACAAGCCTGAATTTTGCTGTATTAAACACAAATGTTGGAAAGCAATCTGAGGGGAAGTGCTTTTTCTTGAATATTATTTACCATTACCTTAATCCATGAATTTTCTGCAAATTTTCCCAGCAGTGCTTTTGTAGCTGCTGCCAGGGTACTGATGAACATACTGGGAAACAGTGAGTTGTTTACTGAGGCTGGAGGAATTCCCCATGAACTGATGATCTGCCTCTGTTGATATCTGTTGGGCAATTCTTGATCCACATTATGTGAAGTGTAAAGCTCAGTTATTTCACTTCTGAAGGGGTATGTCTGTCTACCCAACTTGAATTTAAGAAGATTTGTATTTCTCAAACATTTATTAGGCGGCAGCAATTATGTTTCAGTCCTTTAGTTCTGTATTAATTGCTTCTCAGCCCAAAACTCTTGTTTTCCATTGTTTTTCCTGTGATTGATGTCAGGCTAGCCAACCTTTGGCTTCAGAGGACATCCTCTGAACAGCCTTTTACTGTTTTGTCTTTTCTTAGCAGCTGTTGCAGCCCACCAGAGGCTGACACTGAGCAGAACTTTGGACACACTGTTGGGAATGCATTACACTTGCAGGTGTAGCAGAAAGGTGGGTTGGGGTTGCTGTGGAATAAGATTAGATAGCATATTGACTTTGTCATTCAAAGCCAGTGGCATTTTTATGTGTATATCATAAACCTGTATATCATAAACTGTATTAGTGGTCTCTTTATTGCTCATGGAGTCCTGTGATGAACTGTCTGATTCTGTCAGCCTTTTAGATCCAATTTAAATTGCTCAGGCTGCCCTCTAATCTCTCTTTAAGGACTTTCTACCTCACTTAATGTCACATTATGGCTCCAAAACAAGTGCCCTTGAGATAAGAATGTCTGTGATTTTTTCTGTTAGCAAGGGTACTAACACATCATTCATTTAGCTTTCCTGCTCCTCCTCAGCTCTCTCTTTAGCTTTCCATCCTCTTTAGCTGTCTCTTACAGCCTTAATGTCATGAGGGTCTGGCATACATGACACCTTTCAATTTTAATATATTCAAGGAACTTCTTAATACATTGCCTGGTGATTTTTTTCTTCTTTGTTCTCCAGGATTTTTAATGTTCTACTTTCTGTCAATACAACACCTGTGTTTTTCAGTCTTATTTGGATGTTCTGTGTTGGACTAGTGCTTTTAGAGCCCACCATAATACATACTGCTGTTTGAGATCTATTTGTATGATGAGAATGGCAACGTATCATTACTCTCTAATTAATGATCTTTTATTTTAATGAACACAGGCAAAATTCTGAACTGGTAATGGGTTTATCATGCATACAGTACAGTCAGTCAGTCCTTTCCTCTAGCTTGTCCATGGATTTTTCCATTCTGTGGAGTTCAGAGGCCTCCATCATCACTGTCCTATGCTTGTACATCACCAGAGCAGTGACTAGTCAGAGGCCTCTTTGATTTTATATAGCATTATATCCTGCATCTAGGGGTTTTCCACAGACATTATTTTCCATTTCGCTACCATAATTTTTGTCCTGATTCCTAGAAACTGAATTAATGCTCACAGAATTTCTAAGGAGGGGAGAGGTGTGTCACTCCAGCCATTTCTCCCCAGAAAAAACCAACTGCAGCCAGTAGATCAGATTAAGTCTTTTTGGGGTGGCACTGAACTGGGACTGAAGCTACTCTAGATTCCCTAACTCCTGAAGTTGCTTTTAGGAAGGATTTTTTTTGACTCTGGGGACCTAATATTACAATATCATGCTTTGGGCCATGCAGATATGTTGGGGTACCATCATACATCTGGATCTTAATTTAAAACAGAAAAAGGGAAAACATTGGAGGTAAAAAGTATTTTGTCATCTCTTTTCTACTCTAGAGCTAGTCAAACTCACTAATTGCAGTTAATAGAAACATCACTGTCCAAATCAGCATTTTGACAGAATCAAAATGAATTGTTTCCCCTTTTTCTCACTAAAAAGAGTAATTACAGTTGAAAATGGAACTGTCACTTGAAGGTCACATTTTTTAATTTGACTTTAAAAAATATGTTTGCACTGAATTTCATTGGACAGGATTTCACATGATGTTTTCCTGTGTAAATCTTTGGTCACACTGGGAGAAATCATTATTCTTTACCATAGCACACCTATGTGAGGGGCTGTTTGCTATCAGCTAAGCATTACACAGTACAGGCTCAGAACTGGGGTTCTATGGACAATTGCATTTAGAGTTGTAGGGTGTGCACAGGGCCAGCAGGAGTTGTGGAGGACCTTGGGGAAACAAAATATCCTGGTCCCATCCTTACTGTGTCCTGCAACCTCCTAACTGATGGTTAAATCAGTCTGGAAAAGCGGCCATTCAGTGTCAAAATGTTGCAAGATCATTTCTTGATTCCTTTGGGAAGTTCTGTGACTCTTCAGACAGGTCTTTCAGAAGCATTTCAGACCCAGATTTGCAATGGAATTGAGGCATCTGCAACCACCAGTAAATACCTGATGGATTTTTCTGAAGTATCTCAGTTGGACTTGCTTGTGCAGCCTCTGTTGTGAAATCCACTAGGCTTGGGCTTTTGAATTCTCTCTGGACATCCTTGTAAATATGGTACTGTAGTAAATCTGATCCTAGATCAGATTAGTCCCATTTTATATCAAGTCCCATTTAGAAATGCTTGCCTTTGACATTTTTGGTTTAAGTTACTTGCTTCTACTGCAATAGTAGTAGCTATTATTTTGTTAGTCTTGTCACTTTTCATTGTCAAGAAAGCATCAAAGCTGCTGCATTTTTTAATCAGCAGAGCTGGGTCACTTGGTTGCTGGTGAGAACACCAAATAAGCTGACCCATCAAGCCCAGTTACAGGCAGTAAAATCAGTCCTTGTCTTAGGAAACTCTAGGCGTCACCAGTTTCCAAGCAGTCTAAGCACTCACAGCATAGAATGAGACAAGGGAAGCACCAAGCACCTTCCCCAGAGCAGCAAGTTCCTTCCTTTTCCAATTTCTGCAAGTTTCTGTTGGAGATCCTTCTTCTCTGTCACAAAGAAAGGACATAACGTATGAGTGGGTCCCCATGTCAGCATCAATGCTGCCCGTCCTCATGGACAGAGCACTGGTTGATGGAAGAGGCAGAGAGAGATCTAGCCCCCATCTGCCTAGGGATCACATCCTTGACAGAAGCAGAACAGAACCAATTATCAGTTACAATACGACAATCAGCACATCTTGTCATGTCAGCTTCATGTCCTGTACTTCTCTGGAGACCAGAATAAGGCCAGTTGCCTTTGCCGGAATAAGGGTCTCTGCTTCTGTGAGAACATATCACCTCTTTCCCACAAATCACTACATGTGTCATAAACAAATAATTCCATGCTTTCATTTCCCTTGAAATGGAAGACTGACTGTCCAGGAGCTATAATCACCACCTCTGGACCTTTTTCATCTTCATTTAATTTTATTCTTCTTTTCCGATCAAATGACTAGAACTAACAGCTTTTTCCAGAGAGACTTGTACTATTGGCACTATATTTTCAGTATCATTTTCTTTCTTATTTCATATCCTAATATTTTGTTTGCTCTTTCTGCTGCATAACGCACGGAGTGTTTTTACTGAGCTGCCTACAATAATGAACAGGTCTTTGTCTTGAGTGGTTAGTTAATTTTCTTCAATAAAGATTATGAATAGCTTAAATTATTACTTCTAACATATGGCACATTGTTTTTGTCATACACATTTAATTGTGTTATCCAATGACCTTCCTAGCTTTACAAGGAAGTCATTCGGTTCTTATCAAAGCATAACAACATTGAATGTTCTTGAGTTATTCTCAGGCTTTACACAGCTTTTCTTGAGTATTGAATGAGCTCTTGCTTTCACTCTGTTTTTCAAGTCAGTGCACATCCAGCATTTCACCAGAGCTATCCATCCCATCTTGCCAAATTTCCCTTGGAGTATTGTCAGTGTATCTCTGGCTGAGCATCAATTCCTCTCTCTTCAGCACCAGCTTTTCTTCCAGAGTGCATCTCCTCTTGTTCATCTGCCTTGTTACCAACCTGACAGCTTCAGTCCTGGAGTACACACCAGGCCTTGCACAGTTGGTGCTGACTGGTTTTCATTATTTTGGCATGAAATGCTCGGTATCCCAACTACACACCAGGCACTCTTTGTGCCTGAAGCTGGATGTGTGTAACAGGAAGACATCCAAAATTTGTAGGGTATTTACAGTGAGAATCACAGCTCTGTTCCTGGGTCCCTTTCAGCTTCTCCACCTGAGTGACCCTTCTAGTGATAAAAAGTATTAAGTCACTTCTTCAGAGCAGAAAATCAATAGAAACCAGGCAACTTAAGTGAAATCTGGTCACCAGAGACAGAACCCAAGGGAATGGCCTGAAGCAGTGTCAGGGGAGGTTTAGGTTGGATATTAAGAAAAGGTTCTTCACCCAGAGGGTGGTTGGGCACTGGAACAGGCTCCTCAGGGCAGCGGTCAAGCCTGACAGAGTTCAAGAAGCATTTGGACAATGCTCCCTGGGCACGTGGTGTGACTCTTGGTGTGTCCTGTGGAGGGCCAGGAGTTGGACTTGATGATCCTTGTGGATCTCTTCCAACTCAGAATATTCTATGATTCTGTGAACGTAGCAAGTGGTGTGAGGCAATGAATCACATCCTTCACTGGCTGAAGAATTCTATTATCTTCTGAATGGCATTTGGAAAAAGGTGAGATTAATGGTGTTGGCATATTCTGGCATCTTGGTTTTAAAAACAACATCAGCACTACCTGTCATCCCTCTTGGTGCACTAAGGGCAGCAGGGAAGGAGGAGAGGTTATAGAGGGGAAGGAAAGTTCAGCTCCTGCTGGCAAGAAGAATGTTTTGGACAGAAGGGTGAAATTCATCTTGCCCTGCCTCAGGATCCTGGAAACAGGTATTACTGACACAAGGGGCCAGGGTCAGCACCTTCCTGCCTGCTTGGTTCCTGTGTGTCAGAACTGATTGATGCTGTGATGACAGCAATGCCTTTCAGAGAGCCCAAGAGTTGGCCCTACAGAAAAAAAATGGGCAGAACAAGATATTCCAAAGTAGAGAATGCAGCAGGAGTTAAGGATTTGATACAGACAGTAAAAATTAGAGTTTTGCTAGCCTGTAAATGAAGATTGACACATAAGTAGTTGAAAGTGAAAGGAAAAAAGAAAAAACAACAAAAAACACATTTCTCTTGAAGTATTTTATGAGTGGCTCTTTCAGAACTGACTTGGGTGTATTTTCTCGTGATACTTGACCACTGGCAAAACCCAAGTCCTGTACACCATGACCCCTGGCCCAATGCAAAAGCTGATCTCTCAAGTCCTTATGCCCGTTACAGCGTTATGAAGGTATCTTCTCCTTGAATGGTGCTTGATGAGGGATCCAAAACAAGAGAGGAGATTGGGCCCTCTGCAATTCAAAGTGAAAGTCAAGACTGACCATCTTGAGGATGTTTGCTAGCTTTTCATCTTCATTCACACTGAGCCTTGACGTGGTATTGTTGGCTGCTCTCAGCATGGGCACACTACCAAACCACAAAGAAAAACATTTGGTACCTATCAGTCCAGAACTGTTTTACAGGCCTGCAGAGAGATAGGTAGACAGAAAACTTGAGTGTGGGAAAATGTATGTTAATAGTCAAGACAGGATTGCTCACAACTGTGTTAGGAGAGAGAATTGTTTGTCTTTTATGGCGACAGACACCTGTAATGTGCCCAGGTTCTCTTTCGGTGCAGAACCATTTGACTTAGGGAGGAAATGTCTTAGAAAGAAACTGCAGAAGGAAACCAAGGATATTAAACTTTTGACAGTATAAGGACCTGTCACAGTTGAGATACAGTAAAGGACAGCTCATAGCACTCCTGGATACTGACATTTATTTACATTTATTTAAGAATTAACAAGACTACAACTTTTAACTGCTCGGTATCTCACACGCTCTTGCTTTCCCCACAGTGTTACATCACCAGGTCTCACCTTCCCTTCCTGCCAGGGACATGGTGGAGGGTCAAGGTGGAAGTTAACAGTTTATGCTGTGCAGCTCCTCTCAGTTGCCTTTCTCAAGCATTACTGGCCAGAGTTACTGAGCATTCCCCACCATTTGTCTCCACATATCTCCTTCATCTCCCGGATCTTTCCCTACTTCCAGGGGTTTTCATCCAGACATGATCTTCATTTTCTTGTTTCTAGCCCTGAGCCCTAGGTTGTGGTTGCAATGAGCCTCCTAACTGGTGGATCTGTCTCCTATCTTGTTACTAATTGGAGTATTTAGGACACGCCACTATTGTTTAGTCCAGCTGCTCTCAAAATGTACAACTAGTCTGTGGCTTGTGCTTCAGAGAACAGCTCAAAGTTCAGCATGCACACACAAAATTCTCTGCTATCTGACATAATTCAAAATTTTAAATGGATGTTTTTTCCTGACACCAGCCTCAATACTAGTGACAGAAGGTGAATGTACACTGCAGATCAAGAAGAGGGGGAGAAAGGAAGCTGGCAAGGCAAAACAAAGGTATTAGGTGGTGTTTGTTAAAAGTGAGACAGTGTCCTTCAAATACCTGAGTTATGTCCAGTGAGTAAAATTGGAAGATTCATAAACTCTGGCAGGTTAAATGTAAAAATAAAATAAGGCAAGCCAGAAAAATGAATGAGCAACATCCTGAAATGGGGCAAAAGCTCATAAATCCTTTTTTAAACATTTCAGGAGTAGGGTTGTCTGTTGAGCCATAGATTATCACTGCAAAAGACAAGGTAAGACCATGACAGAAGAAAAGTGTGCTCCTCATGGACAAACTTTAGAAGGTTTATTTATTTATGGGGGACTGTTAGAGGATCTGTCTAACTGAACTGACTATAGAAAAAACTACGGAACACAAGAGTAAAATGAACCTTGATACTTCAGGGTGAGTAAACAATACTCACCCAAGGAATCTGCCAGAGCTCACAGATGAAGTAGCTGAAGAGCTGGCTGTGGTGTCCAACTCCTCACTTGAAAAACCTTAGGCCCTGAGGCCTAGAAAGCTGACAGATGTGACATCAGTTTTCTGAAAGGGTTCTGGAGGAGATCCAAGGAACTAACAGAGCCTGATTAAGCCCATTATTATAAACTTAAGTTTAAAAAAAATCAGGAAGGAAAAATAGAATATACTGAGGAAGAGTGGCCATGACTTCTCTAAAGAGAAGCCCTACCTCACAAACCTCCTGAAGTGGTTTGAAGGCTTTGGGATGTGTATGGATAAGGGAACTTCTGTTCATAGAGTATGCTCAGGCTTCTTGAAGGCATCTTCTGGTAGTCTGACAGCAAATTCAGAACTTATGTGTGTGTTGGTAGAAAAATAGTCAGCAGAGACCTGACTTATCAAAAATGAAGTTGACCAAGTCTATGGGTGGACTCCTCAGGTCTGTCTGACTAGTGGTCAAAAAAAGCAAACACAATTCTAAGAACAGTCACACTGGAAAAGGAATAGAGAGGTAAATAGAGAGGAATAGAGAGTGTCCTGGAATAGAGGGTAGAGGAATAGAGGAATAGAGAGCGTCCTGGGGCCACTTTCTCAACCCTTTGGTGCATTTCACTTCAGTATTTTGTGCAAAGCTCAGAACTGATGAAGAAGACCAGGAATGTTTAGAGAAGGGTCAGTGGAACAGCTTCTGTACAAGACATAGCAACATCAGATAGGGCTCACGAGCCTGAGAAAGAGGTGTCTGAAGAGAGCTGATTGTAAAATCCTTAGAGGCATGGAACAGATGACTGGCAAATGACAGTTCTTTGCCAATATAAGCATGAAGGTCATCAAAGAGATTAGTAGCTGCTCTGTTCCAAAAGGGATGAAGAGGTGCTAGTCTCATAAAATGTAGGTCTCTGTGCTGTAGGAGGCTGTGGATGTGAAAAGTTCACAAAGGTGCAGAACACAAATGTGCAATATCATGGAAGAAAAATCCACCCAAAGGTTATCGGGTACAAAGCCTCTGGCCCAGGAAGTCACTGAGCTGTAAAATGGGTGAGTGTTCAGGGGAAGTATCCCCGTGTGTTCCTGTGTAGGTGTTTGCTGTTGGCCACAGTCCAAAACAGGTCCTGGGCAGGTGAGCTGCCAGCCTGGTCTAATACAACTGTATTTATGTTGCAGCTTTATGCTCTTCCCATAAAAGTGGAGACCACATGACCCAGAATATCTAGCCTGGATAAAGCATAGGATGATACATGTTTGGGAATGGCCTTACCAGGAATAATGGGAGGGTGAACTAGAGGGCAGCTTGCAAGTCCTTTCTGATAATAGGTATTTTAATTTAAAGGCATTGCAATTCAAGATGAAGTCTGTGACAGAGAGGGAAAAAAGAAGAAAAAATTACGAAAAGAAATATCTGAAGATAGCAGCTTGCATAATACTCTCCCTGTAGGCTTCCACCAGCTGCTGGTGGTATATCCAAGCCACAAGGTCAATACTTTTTTCATAAAGTCTTTGTTCCAGGGTATGATGCATGCACCCCTGACAAATGCTCTTGGCCTGGCTGAAGCAGGGTCTTCCAGGTCTTTGTGGATTGAGTCCTGGTAATGTATGTTTCTGCCTTTAGTTACAAAACAGAGTGACACATTTTTAATTGTAAAGCCTTTAGCTAATCATTGATAGACTCGTGACTATAAAATAGTGCTGTGGTTATTCAGAGCCTACAACTTCCTCTTTCAAAGTTTAGTGCTTATATATTCCTTGTCTGTTTAAACTGTATTTTCACCCTGTAAAGAGCAGAACTTGTGAGATACAGAGATATGATCCTGGCACTTTCTTACTCTCTAAAAAAGGAACGTGTTCTGGTAATTGTTCATTTTACAAGCTGCCCCTCAGAATTTAGATTTGAAGCAAAACTTCGGCGTTTTCTGGAAAGAACAAAACAGGCTTTGTTACTTCTGCTGTTCCTGTTGCCTCTCCATTTGGCATTTTAATCAGGTCATGTGCCTCTCCTGCATGAACTGATACACATTCTCCTGCTCCCCAGCTACAGTTGCAGAGCTGAAGCTGCTATACTGTGCCTGGGGAAAGACAACCTTAATTGCAGATCAGTGCTTTTATATGAACTAACAGTCAGACAAACATATCAGGCCATACATGAAATCATTTATAACCTGAATCCTCAGGTGTGGTATGTGTGTGTGACCAAGGGAAAGATCCTGTCAAACTAATCCTACAAAACCCTGCTTAAAGCCGGGGGTATGTATTACTTTTTAAAAAGCCTAAAGACAGGAAGGAAGGCAAAGGAGCAGACTAATTGATATGAATGTTATGAAATTAAACAAAAAAAGATTGCGTTTGGGGAATCCAGAAGTTCCTCTGCCATTCATCTCGCTGACCCTAAGACCAGTGAGCCTCCTGCTGCTGCAGCTGACCAGGGGAGGCAGGACTTGAACTGAGGAATCTTCAGTATGGCTCTTTCAAGATTGTCTCCTAGTGTGTTTAGCAACTGCAGTCAAAACAAGGGCAAGGTCTCCAGTCTATACAAGTAACAGTCAACCCAGCAGTGATATCCAGTCAGGTGTCATTCAGAAGGATGAAATAGTGCTGCGTAAGAGTGCCATACTGAGTTGGAGTGAGGAGAAACATAGCATTAGGCTGAGTGTAAGGACAAGCCTGATCTGGACATCAAAGCTGCAGCTGTCACCCTGTGGTAGGTGCCAGAGCCTGCAGAGGACTGTGAGCTGCCCTGTTGAGCACCTGCACTGCTGACGGACAAAGTTTCTGGTAACAGCCAGGCCAAGATTGAAGCCTCTGTGCAGATGAGGCCAAAGTGAGGTGAGGCAGTACAACACATCACTGTGGATCTGCAGAACCTGTCACCCATTCTGACCTCAGAGCTGCTTCTGCTCTGCTCTCACTGTCCCCTGATGGAGGTTGGCAAGTAGCATCTTCCTGGGTACCCCTCAGGAATGAGGGGAATGAGAGGGGAGCAGTCTCCTATTTCCTTACCCACAGCAGGCAATGCCCCAGCTCTCCACAGCAAAGTGCCAGCACAAAGCACCTTCTTGTGCTGTGTCCATCAGAGGGTGAGATCTTTCAGCAACAGTTCCTAGCTCTTTAGTGAGGTCATTCCAGCTGCACACCTTATGGGTGAGCTGGTCTCCAGAGGAGGGGCGATAGGGATGAGAAAGACAGAAAAAAAAACCAAACCTGCTTTCTCTGTCTCACCCATTATTCAAAGACTGAATACTGTGGCAAAATTTTTATATTCTTCCATCAACATCACACAAGCTGAAAAGGTATTGTTAGCCACATCCTGTGTAGTACTACAATGATTTTTCCAGACTCTCTCAGGCTGGCAGTGATATAGGCAGTGAGAGGAGGGTATCTGTGGCTCTGGGGATTTTAGCTTGAGATAGGAGGATCCCAAAAGGAAACAGCGAAAAATGAGACAATTTAGCAAAACTGACAGGAATTAATGAAGTGATTCTGTTCCTGTGTCCCTGTGTTTCCAAGTGAAAAGGATTCATCAAAACAATATTGTCTGTTCTGTCTGTGGGGTGAAGAGGGCTCTGCTTGCCCAGACAAATTGATTTAGTTTTGGTTTCTCTTACATTTTGCCATCCAGAGTTGTATGTTTTGGCACTCACAGGTGAGAGGCAGAGAGACAGACAGAGAGAGAGAGACTGGGCTTTAAAGCTGTCACAGGTAGTAGAACCACAGCAGCAACTATGCTGCTGGGGTCTAGGGGCAGCTGACAGCCAGGTGCCCTCAGAGTAACCTCATCTTTCCATAGATGAGCTTGGGGAGAAACCTGGTTAGTGCATAAACCAGCAAATACTTTTTGAACAGAAATACGGTGTGGATGAATTGTGTCACAGTTGCCAGTACAGGCTTTCTTTCATGCTGCAGTTTCTTAGGTCTACTTGTCAGGCTATGTAGATCATGAACTTTAGAACTGCAGTTGTCCCTGGGATTAGAGACGTGCAGCATACTGGCTGAGAGCCAGCTGAACACAAGCCAGCTGTGTGCAGGTGGCCAAAAAGGCCAATGGCACCTGGCCTGTGTCACCAATAGTGTGGCCTGCAAGACCAGGGCAGGGATTGTCCCCCTGTACGTGGCACTGGTGAGGCCACACCTCAAGTGCTGTGTCCAGTTCTGGGCCCTTCACTGCAAGATGGACATTGAGGTGCTGGAGCACATCCACAGAAGAGCAACAGAGCAGGTGAAAGATCTGGAAAACAAGTCTGATGAGGAGCAGCTGAGGGAAAGAAGAGTCTGTTTAACTGGAGAAAAGGAGGCTTAGGGGGGCCTTATCACTCTGTAACTCCCTGAAAGGAGGTTGTGGTAAGAAGGGGGTTGGTCTTTTCTCACAGATAACAAGTGACATGATAAGAGGAAATGGCCTTAAGTTGTGCCAGAGAAGGCTTAGATTGAATATTAGGATAAACTTCTTCACTGTGAGGGTGGTCAGGCATTGGAATAGGCTGTCAAGGAAAGTGGTGAAATCATCATTCCTGGAAGTGTTCAAAAAATGTGTGATGGTAACTGGGGACCTGGTTTGTTGGCGAATACAGCAGTGCTGGGTTAATAGTTGGGCTTGATGATCTTGGAGGCCTTTTTCAGCCTTAATGATTTTATGATTCTATACAACAGTTTAAGACATGAGGTGAAAATTACAGGGAAGAACTCCTGGTTACGGGCAAAATGTGATTATTTTCAACTATGCAACCATGAGACAGAGGCCAAAAAAAGTGGTAAGAATTCTCCAGGTTTGCCATATGACAAATGAGCTTGATTTGTTGGGGTTTTCTTACTGAAGTGCATTGGGCTTGGGTCTTTTCAATCCAGAGTCAAGTCTGAGTTGTTTCTCAAGCACTCCTCTTTCTGAGTGATTGATCATTCAGAGATCATGCTCAACTGAGAGCATTTATGCAGTGGTTGCAAGAGCAAGGTGAGAGCAATGCATGGGTGACTGAAACACATCAGAGGCTGCTGCCACTTCCTTGACCCTAACAAAGAGCTCTGGGCCTGCAGAGGTGACTTAGAGGACCAAAGAAGAATGCTAAATGGATGATGGGATAGCATCAGTGTTACAGATGGGTTGCTGACCACCCTGAGGGCTACAATAACTTGTGTTGTCTGCAAGGTTTGTACAGGCTCTGTGTGTTCATGTGATTAAAAACCTCCTACTGCTGCAATTAAAAGATTTGAAGAGATTAAGGTTTGTAGTAAAGTGATTCTTCCCAGTTCTGGCCCCGTAGCAGACGTGTGCTGCAGTAGGGTTGTAACACACAGGCATTCATGGTGTTTCTCTCTCTCTCTCTAGGTTCTCAAGCATCTACGACACTTAAATTTCACCAATAACATGGGGGAGCAAGTGGATTTTGATGAGTTTGGGGATCTGGTAGGAAATTACTCAATAATCAATTGGCACCTCTCTCCGGAGGATGGCTCAGTCGTCTTTGAAGAGGTTGGACACTACAACGTTTATGCCAAGAAAGGGGAGAGGCTTTTTATCAATGAAAACAAGATCCTGTGGGGTGGATTCTCTAAGGAGGTAAGTGCTTAAATTCTCAAAGCAATGTTTTCCAGGTTTCCACAAGCTGAAATTTGAACTAGCCCTGCACACTCCTCATATTATGGCTCCATGTCTCATTCACCTTACTGTATACACAGTATCTGCCATAGTCTTTCATACCCTTCTTATACACTGAAATAACAGACAAATCCCTCCCCTCCTCCCCTCCTGTACATTTGTTGACCCAGAGTATTAATGTTTTAATGGATGTCTTTTTTTCCTCGGCCAAGCAGATAGAGTAGGATTTTATAGCACTGTTGCAACAGGTATGAGAAATTCATTACCCAAGTCTGGTTTTTGGCTAAATCAAGTTTTCCTGAGCTCAGTAGTTTCACTGCTGAAAAGAGCCATCTCTTTCACTCCCAGTATCTCTGTATTGAAAAGTGTCTCTTCTTGCTCTTAGTTGTATTTGCAACTTTTTCTGCTGGCTTCACCCATCAAGTCCCAGAGCCTTCCTCACACCCTTGCCTAGCAAACCAACAGAACAAGCCCTGTCGGTCTGCCTGGGTTAACTTGGACATGGTGCTCAAATAGTGGAAGATGCCAGCACCTGCTGTCTTTCTGTGTATTCTCCTTGAGGGTGCTTCTGCAGTCTCAGAGGTAGTGATCTCAAGATGTATCAATTGACTTCAGTCAGGCCTAAGTCCTTCTCGACTGTCTTGCATATGTACATCTTTTCAGCTTAATTATTGTCACAGGCTGTGCCTGGTCCATATGCTGGAAACATGGTGCAGACATCTCCAGACAAAATCCAGAGGAACTCCTGTCAATAGCTGGCAGCAGCCAGCTAGGCAGAAACTCTGACTCCCAAAGGAAATACTGGGCAGACATATGGTTTGTGGTCTGGGAATTGACACAGGGAGTAGAGCATTAGCTCAGAATTGTCACTGCCAGGCCCTACTGCAATGTTTAGATGTGTTAAACCAGTAACTGATTAATGAACAAGGCAAGTCACTTCCAGGTGATTATTCACATTGGCTGGCAGATCAGGTAATGCTTCTGCCTTAGCTACACTTGCCCAAAACACAGCATCAGTTCAATCTTGCCTTTACTCCAGCTTCACTTCTGGTTCAGATCCAGAGCAATCTGAAGGAGGCATGAATTGAACAGGTCATACTACCACAGAAATACTGAGCTCAGAGCTTTTCTAAGCCCAGCTGGAATCCCTAAGCACAAACTACAAGTGGAGCTTAAAAAACCCTAGTATTATAATCCCTACTTCTGATTGTTGCAAATGCATCTTACACTTTTTCCAACAGTTAGGATTTATTGGTTTTACTTAAACTGAGTAGTTGTGTTCTCTTGGTCTAAATTTCTCCAGCAGTGCAATATTTAATTTCATTCTCTGTCCTAAACTGTTAAAAATGTGACAGGATGTTGCTGAATGCAATGCTAGGGCATGGAAATTTTGTGCAGTGGAGGGGCTTGCGATCTCTATGTCTGCTGCAGCCTTTTTTTCAGTTTATAGTCTTCTAATTTCTTTGAGATAAAAGGCTCTGTTCAAAAAGAGTAGCCAGTACTTCACTCACTGTGCCTCTTGTCATCCCCAACAAAAGTTTAAATGTAGGTAATTTTAACATTCAGGAACTTCAGCATTGGGCAGACTTGCAAAAGAATGAGTAAAAGAGTAGGTAAGATAGATAGATTCATTTCGGCAGAACTTGATGAAACTCCCCACAGAATACTTAAGAATTCAGCCACAGCAATCACAAAAGTACTAGCAATCCATCTTTGAGAAATGTGGAGGATGCATGATGTCTCAAAGGATTAGAGAGTAATCGTAATACCTGTTTTTAAAGCAGTTATAGGAGAACCAAGGGAATTACACACAATTGAATTGAGCTTCAGTAACCTAAAAGAGTTGATAAAAAAAAATTAAACTGTTTATAAACACTTGGAGGATAATAAACTGATAAGAACAAGCCAACGTGTATTTGTCAAGATAAAACCATGCCAAACCAATTTAATTTTCCTCCTTGGAAGCTCAATCAGTTTAGTAGATAATGGGGAAACAGTGTGTGACTTTAGCCAGGCCTTTGATTCAGCCCTGTTCAAAATCACTGGTGGCAGCCTAGTGAAAGACAGGCTAGACTGATGAAGTCCTTTTGATGGATGCACTGCCTGCTCAAAGGCTGTCCCAAGGAATAGGAACAGTGTGTTCATAGCAACAGGCACTAACAGCTTCAAGCGGGGAGCTGCAGGGGTTTGCCCTGGGTGTGTGTCTGTCCCATCAATGATGTAATCCTGGTGAACAGCTTAGGAACAGCATTCCCAAACTGGGCTGCAGCTACACTTCAGAGTGATAGGCAACAGAGACTGCCCTTGCCTGAGCCATGGAGTGTTTATCTCTGCATAGGAGTTGTCATTACTGAGGGCTTGCTTCCCCTGTGGCTAAGGTCGATGCCTGCACACAGGCAACTTCCAAACCATACCTAGGACTCATTGCATAAGTGCATCAACACAGGAGGTTCCTGGAGATGAGCAGGTTGGCAGCACTCAGGTAATCTAGCATCAAACTTCCAAAAAGGTGAATGGAGGCTTCCAAACAGAACAACCATTAAGCATGTATGGATCATAGTACTTTGCTAGCAGTGGAAATCATAGGTTTAACTCTCCTGAGCTGAAAAAGCCATGTTCAGTGCCAACTCTCTTTCCTAAATTTAGTTGGGAAAAGGTAAGCTCAACCTCAGGGCATGACTGTGTGTGACAAAGGCCCAGGCTTTCATTTATCATGCTGAAATCCTTGTGTCAGTGTACTTCAGGCATGCAGTGAGGGTGCCCATGCAACCACTTGCTGCCAGGACACGACAATGCTCAGGTGGGCTCAGGCACAGCATAAATGCACAGCCAGCAGGAGACATCATTTACAGCAGCAGAGGTCTGGAAACCTTTGGATCTGTATAGCACTACTGATTCGCATCTATAGGTGCTCAGTGTTCTTAAAGAAGTGAGTTTCAGAAAACCATTTTAATTCCCATAAATTATTAGCAGACAATATGCAATATATGGGATTGGGGATCAGAAGACAGGACCCATCATCTCCAAGGCTGGCTCAAATTTCTGACAGTAGAGATGATTGTCTTTTCACCATCTAATGACTATTTTGGGGTATGTATATCATGGTCACATTCCAGTCTGCAATGCCCACAACATAGTAGAGATTACAAAGATCTACTAATCTTCCTTACCATCCCTTGATGTGTTCCTTCAAAGAAATCTCACTGCAGAAGGTTGGGGAAGGAATAATGTGCAAAATGTGTCTGTTCTGTGAGGGGAAAAGGTGAGCATTTGAGGCTCTTCATTCAGCATGCCAACCAAGCAACAACACCCTTGGAGGAAGCCCAAGGTCTTGCCATAGAAAGGCAGTGGCACTGTTAACCTCCTTGGGCTCTTTTCTTGCAGGTGCCTTTCTCCAACTGCAGCAGGGACTGCCTGCCAGGCACGAGGAAGGGCATCATTGAGGGGGAGCCCACCTGCTGCTTCGAGTGCGTGGACTGCCCCGATGGGGAGTACAGCGACGAGACAGGTAACGCCCACAGAGCTGCTCTGCGCCTTGTGAGGGCGGTGCCCTCCGGGCATCACTGACAATTGGGCTGAAATTGCTTCCCTGCAGTGCTGGGCTGGTGCCTGCCTTGCCAGGAGGCTTCACAGAAAGTCTGAGGGACTTCTGAAAAGCTTACAGGAGTTGAGCTCCGTGGTCCTCAAGTCCTGTCTACTGCTAAGCCTGCTTAACCCTTCTGCTCTGCATTAGGAAAATTAAGGCAGAGAATTTGAAAAACAACTTGCATGTAGAAAGCCTTTCAGGCAGCCACAAGCAAATTCTATTGCACTGTAGCAGTAACTTTTCTTCCTCCAAAAAACTGGAGGGAGAGATTCCCCATCCTAAATTCTGTGGTTATCTGTCTGCCTCCATCTTTTCCTCCTTTTGTCACAGTTTTATTTCATGCTTTACAAAGAAATAAAATCCATTACATCCGAGATTTCACAAGCAGAGAGGAATGTTTCCCTTTATGGACTACTGCTTCTGTTGATCACTGACACTGCAAAATATCAGAATCTGTGTATCCTACCGAGCACCCATGGACATGCTTTTTGTTTATTTCTTTGGGAGCTTGGATCAAGCCACTCAGGCTCTGCAGGAGACAGAAAAGGAGGTAACCTCAGGTTTAGAAATGACTGAGAAATTTTGAATTTCCAACACCACTAGTGCTCCCTCAGTGTTGGGCATCCCCAGGGTAAGGAAGGCAAGCCAATTCTTTCAGGATATCAGTCCTCTCCATGCTATAGGGCATTCAGGGCCTTCTCACACCCTCTCCAGTGCTCTGGTCCCAGCAAACACTGTAGACCTTGCCTGAGATGAACAATTCAGTAAACTGCTTGCAAAACTGAACACAAGTGTTCTTTGGGAGAATATCATTTGTGTCCTATCAGACAGGAATAATTTTTTTTTAATATGACCACATAGTACTACAGGATGCTGGGAAGCAGCATTTTCAGATTGAATAGAGGCAATTCTGGTCACGTGTAATAGGGGTCTTCTGGTGTTTTTCACATAATTTTGGGAGCTAGCCCTGGTGTGGAGGTGAAATTTATGGGGCAGAGGTGGCGACTGTCTTCTGACTCTACAGTTTCCTGCTGCAATCTCAGCTGACAGTAATGGTCTTTATTTCCTGTGCTTGTCAGTTTTATAGGCATAGAGAGCAGTTTTACAACCAGTTTCATCCAGCTGAGACAGTGATGCTACCAGAGGAAACAATCTGTCCTCTCCCAGCTGTTTGCTCCCACCTTTTGTGTGGGAGCAGTGCTGGTACTTGTGCGACCATAGAGCAAATTGGATCAGGTCTGTGGTCTTCCAGAAAACAAGCTCTTGAGAGGCTGAGTTTCCAACTAGAATGAGAAGCTGCGTGCCCTCTAGTGTTAACAACACAAAGGAGGGGGCAAGAATGAGCAGCCTTGCAGGAGGAAGAAGATCTGGTTTACTCCCTTCAGTGGCAGCACAGTCTCACAAGACAGCAGTGAAAGTGTATTTTTAGGGTGCAGTGCTAAATAGCTGTCCCTGTTTCTGGCAGAGGCAGCTGGATTCTCTGCTACACAAAATTAACTTTGCATTGTCTGCAACTTCCAGTTTGCAATGAGCTTCCAGGTAAAAGGCACAAGAAAAATAAGAATTACTGGCTGAAGGTATGTAAATGAAATGACCTGATGATGACAGCTTCTGACTGAGCTTTTGCATCTAATGCCAGATTTTCAAATACACATCTTAGGTGAGGCAAAAAGTCCTTAGGAAAGCAGTGTCATATCAGGTCATGGATGCTCTCTCCAACCATACCTCAAGAACAAGAGAGCTTGAAAACCTTTGCCCTCGTTAGCTGGGCATTCCTGACTTTCTCATTAGCATCAATCTCTACTCTGGAAGCTATGATCAGAGTCTGTTTCTGTGCTCAGGTGCAAAACTCAGAGGGTGCTTGCTCTTGAAGGGGTTTGTGAACTCACTGCAGCCCCTTGCTATCCTGCTGGGATCCCAAAAGCAGAGGTATACTGACACCTTCCGCTCTCTGCTCTCAACCCCTTTCTATTGCCATCAAAGGAGTCATGACCCTCCCTGCTGGAGCACAAGACCCATTTGAGTCACAGAAGACGAGCAGAAGTAGCAGGTCCTTGCTTTTTGATCATGCCAGCCATTGGCATGACCATGCCATCACAGCAGGAACAATTACTTTCATGAAGAGGAAGGAGATGGAGGCACCAATTTTCCCTTTGCAAGTATTAGTGGGACATTTGCTGGATGTAGGGAGAGTGATATCATTAAGACACATCTTTCCCTGGCATTCCAACATGAAATGAGAATGGGCTGGGAGTCAAGGGCACTGCCTGCCTTCAGGGAAGAGCAAATTAAACACTAAGACTTGCCTCCGTGGAATATGAAATAGGCTCTCAAAGCATTTAAGGAAGCAAGCACGTTTTTAATTTTCTCTGTAATAGAAAAAGGCAGGATATTCAAACGATGATAAAAGTGTGAGAGGTATGAAGACAGACAGAAGTAGAAGATAAAAGTGAAGGAACAAGGAAGAGGGGAAAACAGAGCCTGCGTAAGAGCTGATAGCAATCGAAGTTTGCAAAGTTTTGCCAAGAAATGGATTACAAAAAATATGAGTGCAGAGGCAGGACTTCTTGTAAGCCAGAATCAAACGCGCTCTGTGTTTTGCTGTATAGCCCATGGGAGGTTGGTTGTTCGAGTGTAAGAAACTCTGAGACATCAATATGCGACTCTGGGGATCTGCGGGCACAGGAGTGGAACACTCCATGTGTATAAGATCAAGGCCGGTGTGTTGCTGCCATATATGTCATCCCACACTTCAGCCTCTCATTCTGACAAACCTTCCCTCTCCCTATCACTTCTTTTTCAGATGCAAGTGCCTGTGACAAGTGCCCTGAGGATTACTGGTCCAACGAGAACCACACGTCCTGCATTCCCAAGCAGATAGAGTTTCTGGCCTGGACTGAGCCCTTTGGGATTGCTCTGACTCTCTTTGCTGTGCTTGGAATTTTCCTGACTTCTTTTGTTCTGGGAGTCTTCACCAAATTTCGCAACACACCCATCGTCAAGGCCACAAACCGGGAGCTATCCTACCTCCTCCTCTTTTCCTTGCTATGCTGCTTCTCCAGCTCATTGTTCTTCATTGGCGAGCCCCAGAATTGGACTTGCCGTCTGCGGCAGCCAGCTTTTGGCATCAGTTTTGTCCTCTGCATCTCCTGCATCCTGGTGAAAACCAACCGTGTCCTGCTCGTCTTTGAGGCAAAGATCCCCACGAGTCTCCACCGAAAGTGGTGGGGCCTCAACCTTCAGTTCCTCCTGGTCTTCTTGTGCACGTTTGTGCAGATTGTCATCTGTGTGATTTGGCTCTACACGGCCCCACCATCCAGTTACCGAAACCATGAACTGGAGGATGAGATCATCTTCATCACCTGCCATGAAGGCTCCCTGATGGCCCTCGGCTTCCTCATTGGCTACACCTGCCTACTGGCGGCCATATGTTTCTTCTTCGCCTTCAAGTCTCGAAAGCTGCCTGAGAATTTCAACGAGGCCAAGTTCATCACATTCAGCATGCTGATATTCTTCATCGTGTGGATCTCCTTCATCCCTGCTTACGCCAGCACATATGGCAAGTTCGTGTCTGCTGTGGAGGTGATTGCAATACTGGCTGCCAGCTTTGGGCTTCTGGCTTGCATCTTCTTCAACAAAGTCTATATCATTCTTTTCAAACCCTCCCGCAACACAATTGAGGAGGTGCGCTGCAGCACAGCTGCCCATGCTTTCAAAGTGGCTGCCAGGGCCACACTGAGACGCAGCAACGTGTCCCGCAAGCGCTCCAACAGCCTGGGGGGCTCCACCGGCTCCACCCCTTCCTCCTCCATCAGCAGCAAGAGCAACCACGAGGACCCTTTTCCTCTACCAGCCTGCGCCGAGCGGCAGCGCCAGCAGCAGCGCGGGTGCAAGCAAAAAGTCAGCTTCGGCAGTGGCACGGTGACCCTGTCGCTGAGCTTCGAGGAGCCACAGAAGAATGTCATGGCCAACAGGAACACCAAGCGCAGGAACTCGCTGGAGGCCCAGAACAGTGACGACAGCTTGATGCGGCACCGGGCCCTGCTTCCCCTGCAGATCAATGAGCCCCTTGGGGCTGAGCCCGGCTTCCAGGCAGCTTCCAGCCCGGAGACCAGCTCGCAGGAGTCGGTGGTGGGAGACAACAAAGAAGAGGTACCAAGTCCTGAGGCGGAGCCTTCCCTGCCATCGGTTAACTCCCGAAATTTTATAGGCACTGGAGGTGGCTCTGTCACAGAGAACACGGTACATTCCTAACGAAAGAAGATTGTGAAAAGTACACCAACCCCCAAGAGGAACTTGCTCACCTCTTTCTTCTGAATGGGAAAGGCAACAAAGACACTCCACTGTGACACAGCCCCACCATACCTTAATGTTAGCACCGGCAGGGTAACACATGCGCCTCCAGAGGAAGGACTGTGTCTGGGGAGCCTTGGACTGAATTTGCATTTGCATTATTGAAACCAGGACATCTCAGAAGGACAGGTGAAGATCGCCTCTGGTGGGGCTTAAGCAGAAGTCTGCATGCTGCCTTGCCTCCGTAAGCTTTTCCTGCCAGACTGCAACTCAGCTGACTATGGGAGGCACTAGGCAATTCCACTATACCCTGCTTTTACATTTATGTATAATATTCCTCTTTCCCACTATGTATAATATTCCCTCTTTATCCAGTATATGTGATCTGTAACCATGTGCATCAGGACTCTCAGCTCTACAAAAGCAAGGTACACGGTTTCACTTCAGGAAAGCACAGTCATGGGGAAAATAAAAAAGCCCCCAACATCCTGCATGCTGTGTACAGCCAAGGGTGTGAACATGTAAAGTATTTAATGTGACAGAGTGCCCTGCTATTTATATTTAGTAATGTCCCAGTCTCTCCTTTCTGCCCAACAGGAAATATTGGACAATATGCTCCATAGACTCCATTGCACTAGACCAAGCTACTTAGGTTCCTCCTGGTTTCCTTCAGCTAGAGTGGCTTTACCTCCAGCCTGCCTGCTTTGGTGGAGGGGGAGAACAGCTTGTAAATCCCTCCTGGAGAACACTGCAAGAGCACAATGAGATGTATCCCTGACTGATTATGTTGCTAGTAGTTGTATGCTTAACCAAGTGTTGCTGCTGTACTATCCCACAAGGCATACATGGCTAACCCTTTCACACCATAGTCAGTGTTGTGCTTTGCCATATTAATCTGCCTCTACACGGAGCATTGCGCCAGTCCTGGTGGTACTGGTGGGCCTGACACACAGAAAATGAAATGAGGAGAAATGGAGGAGTTAGGGATGGAGGAGCAGCCCCCAGCTGTGGTAATAGCATCGCCAGAGGGGGTGAATATCTGCAGTGTGTGTGCTGGAAGATGGCTGGGTGAGAAAGACATTCAGGCCTGGGTTCTCGGGCACACATAGAGACAAATGGATGAACTGGATACAGTTTTGCTCCTAAAGGCCACCTACTAGGTTATTTCCCATTTTGAAGAGCGGGCACTTAGTGCAAAAATGGTGGACTTAAAGTATGTAATTAAATGTACCTAAAGAAAAACAGTAAGGATTTCAGCAGAGAGCATAGCAGAACTTGAGTACTCTTGTCCCACTCTTCCTAAAGTAGACATAAGTGCTCCTGATTTTGCAAGGCATGCCTGGTTCTTTTTTATTCATGCTGGAAAAGTTGAAGAGAGTCATTAGCAGAGATTTGTTGCAGTCTGATGAGAGAAAAAACACTCCTGGACAGCGTGGCGGGAGGGGCTAGGGTAACACTGCAGAATTTCTTTCCCTCTTCCCAGATTCCCCATGCAAGAAGAAGCATCTGTCAGGAAGATGTCAGTACCCTCCCTCATTAAACATGAAGGTAGTCTAGACCTCTGTAGAAAGGTAGATGGGCCTGCAGCTCCGTGTGAGGAGAGACAAAAGGACTGTGTTCGAATGCATTGGGGAAAACACCACAATTCTCTTGTTACTGTTTTTGCTTGGTTGTTCTTTTGCCAGGGCAGGCAAATAAAACTTACAGGTGACATTACTGTATAAAAACTTTGTTTTGCCACCTCTACTTGCTGACGAGGAAGAGGAATTTTGACTTACAGGAGCAAAGTGGAAGTCCAGAACCCCAAGAAGTAGGCTATTCAGACAAGTTATTTTAACCCTTTTGTTGATCTGTTACATCCTCCTTGGAGTGGGCTCAAATTTTAACTACACCACATAAGAACCAATCCAACTATAATTGTAAGACTTGAAAATGACAATATCTGTTTAAAACTATGGCACAGATGGTTGGGGGGGAAAAAAGAGTGGGTTTGAAAACATAAATCCTTCCAAACCATGATTTTGGAAACCACATTCTACCCCCCAAGCAAGAGCTGCTCACTGTTTCTGAAACCCAGGTCTCTCCCCCGGGATGCAGACTGTGGCCTGTGGGCTCAGTTTAGGGTACGGAATTGAGTCCCCGGGGTCTCCTTAGTCTAACTGCACGAACAGGGATGAGCACTAGATGGCAGAAAGGGCTAAAAAAGTCGTTTTGATTATGGCCTACACTTCCAAAAATTCCAATAGCCAAGTAGTTTTAGTGCTAGTGAATCATTCCTATTGGAGCAAAGCCAGCTCAGCAGCCCCTGAAGTGAAGCTGACAGCATTGAAACATGTAAGAGTTCAATAAGTGAAATGAAAATGACACAATTTACAAACCAAAGACTGTGTAGGAACACAGGCACTGTAAGAAACAGAAAGTCACCATCAGCTGCCTTGTTTGGAGAGCAATATTCACTAGTTATGTATACAGTAGATAATGCTGACATTTGGGTGCTTTTCATTCCTTGGGTGTTTTTCATTCTTTATATTTACTTAAAAGGAATTTATACCCTGGCACACAATGAGTCTCCAAGAGCTGCAATCATTTTTTAGCATATCCAGCTGTGCTGTATTTGCTGGGAAAGTCCCATCCACCCTCCCCGCTCGCATAGGTGGAGCCCTAAGCCTCCAGCTCCAATGCTGCGTGAGAGCTGCTGCTGCAGCTGATAGCAGTGATGCACGCTGGGCACAAGGGAAGTGCAGCACAAAAGGACCCCTTTGGGAAGGTGCTTTGTAACCAAACCCTTTTTCCCATGCAGGGAAAGGGGAATATGTTCTCATCCTGTCAAGTCCAGGAGAAGAGAAGGCTTGGCCAGGCACCTGTCCAAAAGCCTGTTGGGTGTGTCACACATGACAGCACTGATGGAGATACACTGGGAAACATTGTTCTGTTGAAAGCATGAGCCTGAGAGCCTCCACTGACATTTCCTACCAAAGATGCCCTTAGAAATGGCTGCCTCATCCCACCCACCATGGCTTCAAAACCCACTGGAAAGCCTGCCTGCGTGTGGGGCTTCCTGAACCATCCAGTAGTGAAGCAACAACGGTGTGGGATTGTGGTGGGTTTTCCACTAGAAAACTTGGGAACAATCCCAGTGAAGAGCCCGGGCTTCTTCTTCTTCATCCCCGGGCTCTTCACAAACCTGGCAGAGCTCTGCTTACACAAAGCCCCAGCAGAGAATTTCTTTATAGATAATACCAGAGGAAAGAAAACCTTCCCCATTGTATTTCATGCTTCTCATGTGTCTTCCTTGACAGTCCACGAGCTCTGTTCAGTTTGCAATACCTGCTGTTGTTATATTTAGGTTTATATTGACCAACTTTACCAAGGGGTGGTGCAAAGCGGGAGGAGGAAGGTAGGTGTTTGTTGTTGGTTTTGGAAGAGTCTGGATGCTTAAATTGTGGGGAAATTTAGGTAAAGACCTGAACATTCAGACTGAAATCCTCCCAGGGATTTCCCAAGAGGCTGGATAATTCACCACCGCCTTCAGCTTGCTGGCTGGGAGAGGGAATGGTGAACGAGAGAGTCTGGAGATGGAACTTTCCATGCGGCCAAAGCGACTATGCCGCTGCGGGGAAAGCGGACACACGGGAAGAAAAATGCAGCGGCTGAGGGAAGCCCTGTCCTCCTCACGCGGGGCTGCCACGGAGGCGCCGCTCGCTGAGGAGCGGCTGCAGCCCTTCTGTCCAGGCCGCAGAATAAATTCTGCCGGCAGCTTTCACTGCAAATGTCACTTTGCCCTATTTTTGGCTTCAATCGGCCGTCAGGCCGCCATGTTGCCGCCAAGCGCGGGCAGCGCTGCGTCGCGCTGAGGCATCCCCGGCTGGGCGGTGCCAGGCCCGGCCGCTCCCGCCCGCCGCCGCCTCGGCTGCCNGCACCGCCCCCGACACCGCCCCGGCACCGCCCGAGCGGCAGGATCGGCCCGGTGCGCAGCGGAGAAGACCGGAGAGGTGCCACCATGCCGTGCGGGGGGACCACGGCGACCCGGCCCGCCACGGACGAGACGCAGTGGATCGCGGAGCAGGGGAGGGGCCGGGGGGGGGCCCCGG
>VZTZ01013605.1:435969-460938 GCA_013400955.1 Drymodes brunneopygia
TCCCGCAGGCGGGGGAAGGCCCGTGCAGGGCCTGTGGGGAGCCGGGGTGTGCTCGGCCATTGCTCTGGGCGGCCGAGCGCTGAGACACCGCCCCCCGCCCCCTGGTGTAGGTGGAAGGAACGGGGAATGCACAGAGCAGTCGCGGGCTCCCGGGGCTCTCCTTCCCTGTGCCCGCCTGGCGTGGGCCTGTTGACTCCCCAGGGACCGTGGGCAGCGCTGGGTGCGCGGGGAAACCCGACAGAGCCATTGCCTTGAGCTCGGGGAACGAGCTCCAGCATTTCTTACAGAATCTGAGCCTTGTGCATACGTTTGGGGTTTTGGGTTTTTGTTGTTTGCGTGGGAAGGGGGGGATTGTTTTTTTGAGGGGTCGTAACGGGGAATAAGCAAGAAAGCTTCTTCGCTGCTTCTGCTTTCCCCCAACACAGAATTCAGCTCCAAATTCTGATACTATTTACAGTACCTTAGATTACTGCTCGTGTTATTGGAGCACGTGCTTTTACTCTAAAAATGCCAACGTGCAATTAAGTTCTTTTAAAGTACATGTTCTTCTTTTTGTCAAGTTCCTTCTGCTTTTTGACTTTGTCGGCTAGGATGTAGTAAGCTAGAGAGCAAAGATGAAGGAGGTGCTCCAGCCTCTGACACTCTTTGTTATTGCCTGGGCCTATTCCCCAGGCAGGTGCAGTTTCCAGACACGGACAGAGTACTCAAAGCACAGCAGTCACTGAAATTAACGTTTAGCTTGTACAGTCTGGGGATTCTGTGTTTTAAGAAAAGGGACTGATGTGCATTTCCTAAGCACCAGCCTGAATTTGCAGTAATAAGCACATGATTGAGAACTGCTGAGAGTCATAAATATTGCTTCGACCTGAAAAGGCCTACATGTCATGTTAAAGGTAATGCAGATACACAATTAAGCTGGGATTAAAACTAGGTTTGAAATCCTGATTTTCTGTTCTGTAGCAAACTGCAGTGGTTTGGTAATCCAAAAACAAAACCCTGCTGGATTCAGAAGTGAGCAGAATTAACCAAAAATCTCTTATTTTCATTTAAATCACCTAAATACTTCTAAGTTTATCCAGCTTGTTTTGACTGCAAGTTTAAATTACTTCATTTAATGAAATACAGGTGGGAAAACCCAAACTTGAAACTTGTCCGTGCACTCATATCCTCATCTGGCCACTGCTGGAGAAAACATTAGTTTTGTTAAATCGAGGTAGCCTTCTCAATTTGTTTTGTCTGCTTAAAATCAGGTCTTTGTGGAGATTTATTAGAACCTGCCAGTTTGCTTGCCACAAGCATATTCCCTGTTCCTGCTTTTCCAGTTCTTGCCTTCCTTTTACAGTTTCATAAGAATCCTTGTGATGGCCAAATGTTGTTCACCTTTGTGACCAAGAGCAGGTGCAGTGTCACACAGGGCAGGAAGGCTTCCTTTGTTGGTGTCTGGCTTAGGAATCCCACAGGAATGGCCTCCTCATGGCAGGGATTTCCACCCGGGCCTGTTCAGCTTTAGCTTCTCACTGGTAACTGTGGCAGAGCCTATTTAGGGTGATTCTGAACCATCTGCTTTTTAGTTAATTGCTCTGGGAGTGCATGGTAAACAGGGCAGGGGAGAGCCTACAGGGCATGATCATTTCCAGCCCTGTGACTGACTCATGGATTGATTGGGTGGGAAGGGACTGCACCTCCTGCCTGAGCACAGGATCAGCATCCTCAGGCTGCTCAGAACTTTGTCCTGTCAGGTCTTGAAAACTTCCAAGGGTGGAAACTCCGCAGCTTCTCTGAACACTCCTGCTGTACTGCAGGAACATCCTCAGGGGAAATGTTTCTCCTTATATTCAGTCTGAACCTCCAGTTTCAGTTTATGACCATTGTGTCACATTCTTCTGCTATCGCTTCCCTGGAAAGAGCCTGGTTTCTTGTAGGTACTGGAAAGTTTTCCTCAAAGCCGCCTCTTCCCTGGGCTGAGCAAGCTTATTTTCTTCCTCTCCTCACAGCCCAAGTGCTCCAGCCATCCTGGTGTGCTCATGGGGTGCTCCTGGCAGCCCTTCACTGAGCTCACTTGCAGTGTCTGTCTTGTACTGGGGGCCCAGAACTGGACACAGGATTCCACATTTTCAAACAAGGGTCAAGTAAAGGGCAGTAATAACTTGCCTGTCTTCTGGCTGGACTCCTGCTGGTGCAGCCCAGTGTGCCATTAACTTTGGTGCCACCAGGACACAGTGCTGGCTCCTGTCCTCTAGGACTCAGATCCAGACTGAGATGAAGAACCAGGTCTTTGGGAGAGTATTTCTATCTGGGATCTCCCTCTCCACAGTGACTCAGGATGCTCATTTGTCACATGCTGTAGTGACTCACTGCCACAAGGGATAACACTCTGACAAGCTTGCAGCTGCAGGACTGTGAGCTGTCCACACCCAGGGCCAAGTGTTCAGCTCACTGGTGGAAATACAAAATGTGCTGAGCTGGGGTGGTTTAGAGACCTCAGAAACCAACATCACACAGTGCCTAGGATTGCTAAAGGAGCACATGACAGGACAGGGTCAATGGGACACTTATGTCTGCCCTGCTGCTTAAAATTTGTAAAAGCAGCTCTAGTGATGAAAAGTCAAACCACTTGCTCCAACCTCTGACTCAGGAGAAGGAGAGGAGGTAGGACTGAATCATGGTGCTTTCCGGGGCTATGCCCTTCAGTGCATCTTAGAATGCAACTTGGATTTCCATATGGCAAAAAACAAACAGAAAAGTGTCCAAACATCATTATCCTGCTTGTGACATACTGATCATAGCCCGGAGGAAGTGTAGAGGTGTGGCCTCTGGGAGAAGATGAAAAGCCTGGACACAGCTCCCAGGGACAGGATGTTCACTGGAAAGGGACCAGAGTACAGGGAGTTGCAGAGGTGGGAGGACATACCCTGATGCAGGAATTGTTTCTGTTCCTGCTTCACCTGCAGCACCTGAGCAGTGGCAACTTGGCACTTGTTTTTCCCCAAGAAAGCTTGTGGGATTTAGGCAGGAGAGCAGATGTATCTATTTCCCTTGAATTTAGGAAGAAGGAGAAGTACACCATACAGCTGGAGAATCTCATTGCTGGTACTGCTGCCCTGGAGGTGAAGGGAGGGCTATGCAATGATGCAGCCTAGAGCAGGCAAGGACTTGCAAGCAAGGACTCCAAGACTAACTCACCTTGCCCTGCAAAACAAAGGCTGAAATCTTCTGCTTTCCTGACCAAGAATTTTCCATAGAACCACAATGTTGTAGAGGGCCCAGTGCAGGAGAGAAGAGCTGAATCTCAGGAGTTCATGGCTCCCTCTGCGGTACTGGAGAGGTTATTTTGACTTCTTGAGCACTGTTTTGCAGTTTGAAGATACAGATTCCAGCAGACATGTTGAAAGAACTGTCAAGTGTTGTCCAGACTCAGTGTCACCCTGTAGTGACTGACTCCCACCTTGGTCTCAGCTTTCACACAAAACTTAACATGATTAATTTTGATCTTTTAATGTCTTAGAAAAGTGGGAACTCTGTGTCTGGGAATTCAGCAGCAGTGACCTGTAAGCCTTAAGTCCTAAATACTTGAATCTTGCATCAGTCTTAAAGAACCTATTGTTTCCTTAAGGTAAAAGCTCAGATAGAAGAAAAAGAAGGGAAAACCTTTGATGTCTTCACTGCAGTGGAGTTTAAAACTCAGTTGGTTGCTGGAACAAACTACTTCATCAAGGTAGAGGACACTGGATTGTTTCTTTTATATTAATGTATATAATCTTTGGAATGGTGGGGGTTTTTTTCTTTCTTAACTAGAGGAGAATGCTTACAATTTGGCCTTAATTAAAAAAAAAAAAGTGCATTAAAAACCTGCAAATATCCACCACCCAGCCCCTCTCCCTATCTGTTAAATAGAGAGATCCTCTTCTCCATTTTCATGGGAAGTTGGTGGTATTTCCACAAAGTCATGGCTCCTAGTCTGATTTAAAATGAGCCAATGATTTTTCTTACTGCCTGTCTGCTGATGTTTGCTCCATCTTCAAACCAGCCCAGCCTCTGACATCCCTGCTGCTGCAGGCTGCTCCCCCTCCGGGGATCTCACTGGATTTCGTGCTTTGCAGGTCCATGTTGGGAATGAAGAGTTCATGCACCTGCGGGTGTTCAAGAGCCTCCCCCACGAGAATGAGCAGCTGAGCCTCCACAGTTACCAGGGCAGCAAGACAAAGCACGATGAACTGGCGTATTTCTAGCAACCTGCTCTGCTGTGTTTCCCTAGCTGGTTCTTACGTGCATTTTCTACAGGCTGCAAAATGTTGATTCCTGTGCCTACAAAGGCGGAAAAAAGTGTCTTTTTTTTTAACATCATGGTGGAAAAAATCCATGTCTTTTATGCCATTCCCTTCCTGTGCAGTCTCCCAGTCTGAGAGTCACATAGCTCTCCTGTTACCTGCACTAATGTAAACCCAACTTTTATTGCAACTTAACTTAGGCTTTAGTGCAACTTAACCAGAATACTGTGGCTGAGTCCTGTTTGTGGACCTCCTAGGTCTGGAAATCAGAAGGGGAGTGACACCGGTATTCATATATTTGCAGCAAGGAACAAGAGGAAAGCCTCAGTCTTTTCGGCGCTGTTTTGCAACTGTGAATATATGTGTAGATTTAAATTGCACTTTGTACTTTATGGGCAAAGACCTGATGAGAGACTCGAGCTGAAGCAATTTTGTAGGGAAGAGAAAGAGGCTTACAGTAGTTTGAAACAAACATTCCCTTGGTAATCATGCCCATCCTCTTGCAGCACGAGCATGTAATGTCCCATGGAGGGTGTGTGAGTTTAAAATACCAAACCAGCTTGCTTATGTTATCAGTACTCTTAGAACAGTCCTAGAAAGGAACTTAAGCTGGACAAGCATTTCTGCATTTATAACAATAAACATTTCTTTTGACTTGAGATGGCCTCTTTGACTGGTGCTTTAGTGTTCTCTTCACTCGTTTTCACTATTGATTATTATCTTGCTCAGCTTTTTTTCCTTAAGTGTTTTCTTGTATTCCAGGTAACCTTATGTTTAGTCTACGTCTTATTTAGAAATACTTTAGTTTATTCTTGTGACAGACATGAAAGATAACAAGAAAGACCTCTGCAGGTCTATCAGCTGCAAAAGGAAAATATGGACAATAGCTTTCCAAACTTACTTTATTTACTATCACAGGTAGAACCCCCATAGGACTTGCAGAGGTGAGGCACTGCACCTCATCATCTCTCAGAAGTATTCCAGAGGGTCATCTCTGGTTTTGCCAGTCTGAAAACCGGCAAGGCTGGGACCTTGGTTCATATAAGGAAGACTCTGAAGCACCTTTAAGTGGACATAGTCAGAATCGGAAACTTGGACCTAGAAACCAAAAGAGCAGGGAAGTGAGGATCATGGGCTCAAAGCAGGTTCAAACAAAAGGCTGTTCTTTACATTCTTGAAAGAACATCTTTTCTCAGGAGCTTAATTTTAGATGCATCTTCATTTTTACTTCAACAGCTCTCATCCAAGTCTAGATAGTAACTGGTGGCAGAAACTGTCTACACTTGTAGAAAATGGTATTAAAATCCCTCAGACTCAGGTGAAGGGAAAGTGAGCAGAACTGCTTGTGTGTGGAAGCACCAGAAGACACAACAGGAGAAAGGTTTTGATGGTGTCCTATTTCAGTCACCAAGATGCCAGCACATCTGCTCACAGCTTCCTGGCACACTCGTAGGACACAAGAGACAATGAGGAGACCTCCAGGACTCGGGGGTGGGACAAGGTGCAGACACAATGTCAGCTCCTAGAGGGTACAGAAAGATCTAATACAGAAAGACCAGCACGTGGTCCTGAGAAGCAATGACAACCTGAAAGCCAGGAACCCTGGCCTGCGGAGTTACTCCAAACACATCAGTGCCTGAACAGGGAACCTGACACATCCTGGTGCTTTTGGGAGTGCATGGGAGTACCTGGAATAAATACTTTTTCAAAGAAATTCAACACCCCCCTCCCCGCCCGCCCTGAAAGACTTGTTAGGAAGCTGTAAAATTTCATTCTTACAGAGCCAAACACAACAGGTGCTGAACTCTCCCTTGGTGAGGGACACGGAAACTTTAATGCCTTAGGCTCCAGCAGGTTTTTATATGCTTTCTGGCGGCTGCAGTGTGGCACTATGCTTGATCTGGGTTGCATCTCAGCTGTAATTCTGCTGGTAAAATGTCAGTGAGGTGGAAGATTCAGAAATATAAAAGAATGTATCTTGTGGCAGAGTTTGTTCCAGTTAATGCTAAAATGAGGGACTGTTTTCTATCACTGGTAAAATTGGGAAAGAAGAGGCAAATCATCCATTTTCAGTGTTACAAATGGATTTCTTCCAAGTTCAGTAACACATCAGTCTTTGTTTCTGAGTTATTTTAAGGAAGCACCTGGGAAAGAAGACGGTTTGGCAGCATCTGTCCTTCCTGTGATCAACAAATATGAAAAGTGTGGAGCTAATGCTCACAGTGTCTCTCTGCAGAATTACTGTCCCCCAAACCATTACAAGCCAATTTCTCCAAACAAAGAATTCTTCCAATTCCCTTGTCAAGGGAGCGTATCCTGCCAGGCACATGTCCACACACACGTGGGGTTTCAGACACAGCAGTCACAGGCCATGCCTGCTCTGCTCCAGAAGGCCAGCCTGCTGCTCAGCAGTGCTTGCTGGCCTTCAGGTGCAAAATACACCCAGTCATTTCTCCTGTGCTACTTCACAGAAAGCTGCTCACATCCACGGGTCAGGGTTTCCAGTAGAGGATGAATGGTGCTATCAGAGGGCTCCAAATTAAGCATTATTCATTTTTCCTCTGCAGCAGAGAGGGGGTTTTGAAAATACAGAAAGAACCAGCAAGCAAGCTGTACCTCTGCAGCACCTGATGCAGAACCAAAACATCAACACACCTGCTTGCAGGCAAAACTAGTCAGCAGAGTTGAAATGCTTGCACTGCATTACAAAATTGGCTCTGTCTCTCCACCAGTTCCTCAAGCTGACTTCAATTTCATCCCACAAACACAGCTGAAGGACACAGACACTACTTTCCCTTGAAAGGAAACAAGAAGCCAGTTATGATTTATTGAGATCATTTGAGTTGGGAAGGCAACTATAGTCCTTGAGGGGGATGATCCCAAGAAGCTTACCAGTCACATCTGAATAAGCCCAGAGCATGTTTTATAATATTTATATTCCTGCTTACAGTAGAGCCAAACAGAGGAATTTTATAAGCATTTGGAGATAGTCCCCACATCTGTTACTCACATCAGATGGTCTCCTATGATGTTTACATCTCTTTCTAGTGGTAAGCCACTCTGCAAGTCACCTGTATAATTTAATTCCAAAACACTCCCTCCTACAATATATACAAACCTTAATAAAGTACATTATCCCAGCAACCACTTGAGTCCTATATTTTGTGGCTGTAAACATGGCACAGTTCGTGTTTGCCTGGCTTTCAAACTGTGGCTTCACCTGTAAAAAGAAAGGGAAAAATGATTGGCAGGTTGATATTTAGGGATTTCTTTCACATACATCACTCCAATTTTCATCCTTTTCAAATACCCCTGTAATGCAAGTCCACAAAGTGACTGAGAGTGCCCTTGAACCCCTCATCCAAATCATTAATAAAGATATTAAACAGAACTGGCCCCAGTACCAAGCCCTGGGTGCACCACCTCTGCCCAGCTGGATGTGACTCCATTTACCACCTCTCCCTGGGCCCAGCCATCCAGCCAGTTTTTCACCCAGTGAGCAATGCACCTGAACAGGCTTCTTCAGGAGAATGCTGCAGGAATTGGCTTTCCTATGGTCCAGGGAGACAACATCCACAGCCGTTCCCTCATGCACTAGGCAGGTCACCCAGTCATGGAAAGAGATCAGGTTGGTCAAGCAGAACCTGCCTTGCATGAGCCCGCCTTGCACGAACCCATCCTGGCCAGGCTTGAATCTCTGGTTGTCCTGCACATGCTGTGTGATGGCACTCAGGATGAGCTGTTCCATGACCTTTCCTTGGCATTGAGGTCAGCCTGACAGGCCTGTAGTTCCCTGGATCCTCCTTCCTTCCATTCTTGTAGAGGGCCATCCCATTAGCCAAACTCCAGTTCACCAAGACTGCTGGTAAATCATGGACAGTGGCTTGGAAAGCTCTTCCATGAGCTCCCTCGGTACCCTCAGGTGGATTCCATCCAGCCCCATAGATTTACACGTGTGTAAGTGGAGAAGTAGGTCAATAACTTCCCTGCTGGGTTGTGGGAGCTTCATTCTGTTCCTTGTCTCTGTCTTCCAGCTGAGGGACTTGGTACCCTTAGGACAGCTGGTCTGACTGTTAATGATTGAGGCTAAGAAGGCATTAAGTACCTCAGCCTTTTCTTTATTTTTTGTGGCGATGATTTCCCCAACATCAACAAGTGACAGAGATTCTCCTTAGGCCTCTTTTTCTTGCTGATGTATTTGTAAGAACGCTTTTTATCCTATCTTTTGGCAGTGGCCAGAGTTAAGTTCTAATGCTTTTGCCTTTCTTTCTGCATAACCTCACAACACCTTTATAATCCTCCCGAGTTGCCTGCCCCATCTTCCAAAGCTCAAACTCTGTTTTTTACCTGGGTTCCAGCCAAAACCCTCTGTTTAGCCAGTCCAGTCTTCTAACCCACCAGCTTTCTTTTGGTACATGGGGACACCCTGCTGTTGCAACTTTAGGATTTCCTTCTTGAAGATAGCCCAGCCTTCTTGGATCTCTTTGCCCATCAGGACTACCTCCCACAGGACTCTCTCAACCAGTCTGCCAATCAGGCCAAAGTCTTCCCTCGAGAAGTCCAAGGCAGTGGTTTTGCTGTTGCCCTTTCTTACCCCTCCAAGAATTAAAAACTCTCTCATTTCATGATCAGTGTGGGACCACCACACAGAAAGCAGAGACAATCTTTCCTAGGCTGGGTGACATGGTGCCCCTCTGCACATGACACCCATGCGGATGACCGGATGCATTACTGAGTTGGGGAGGAGCAGTGTCAGTGTCAGGCTGCTCAGGCTGCCCTGGGCAGGGCCAGCTGCACCTCAGCACTTCTCACCACCCACCTGTTTCACAGGAACACACTGAATTAATTTACTTTCTCAGCACATGGACCTACAGCTGGCTGACACACCCATGACATTCCTTCCTAGCAGGAAGGCCACAGAAAGCACCCAAGGAACATCTACATCATTTCCAGAGAGCCAGAAATTATCATCCTATTCAGCTTCCTCATGTTCTCTTACTCTGCTCTTCTGCTGAGCAGCTTCCATAGGGTTTCTATCCCCAGGAAATGACAACTATGCTTTCAGCTGAGGAGCTGCTAACTCTGGCAAACCAGGGAAATTTTAATTCCCAACACCCTCACAGCTGACTAGGGCATGGGCCTCCTAGAATGCTCCTAAGTGGCAGCTTTTAGTGCATCATATTCCTCTCTCAGAACAAAACAAAACAAAGCCACTTCTCTGCAGTTCTGCTCTCTATCCTCTGGCCACTATGTCCCCCATTTGTTATTTACAAACCGAGCCTTCAGTAAAATCAAGCAAACAGCTACTTAATCCTCAGGTGAAAAGATACAACATTCCTAAGCTCTTATCTAACAGCATCCTAAACCCAAAACGTTCCTCAGTTTTGGGCAAAAGCTGTAAAACAAGGAGACCAAATAAATAACATTCCTTAGCTCACTAATGATGGCTAGAGACAAGGCACAGGTGTTACTAAATAGTTATGTAATCCCAAGAGCAGACAGACCTTGAGCATCCCAAGAAGAGCAGATGCTCTTCACAACTTCTCTGCTCAACAGAACATAACATCCCACAGAACTGCTTCACGAAAGGGTGAAACATGATGGATGCATAGCAGGATTTCCCCAGCATAAGGTTTCCATAAGAATATTTTCCTTAGAGAACGATACCAAAGCCTCTGCAAGGGGGAAAAGGACCAGTTCTCTCTCCTGCTCTCAGCACAGGACAGAAATTTCACCTTGCAGAAAATAAAGAGCAAAGAACAATATGTTTACATTTTCCTGAAGCTACTGAGAATAAAAGAACTCTAAAATTAGGATCAGTCCTTTTCTGGAATCAAACAGAAACTCTGTACCGTCCACATTTCGGATTCTGTATTTGCCCTGTACTCTGGGAGCATTAGCACTGCCTGAAACCAGCATTCACATTTTTTTAGTGCCTCTTTGTTCACGGACACCGGGGTGCTGTGGTTTCACCTCCCACACACACTCCAGGACTTCTGATGACCCATAAATAACGCAGCCCAGCATTGAAAACGAAGCTCAGTATCTGGCATGGTGCTTGAGGCATTTCACAGACTGATAATTAAATTTCACAGCCCTCAGCTGGCCCCGTCTTAAACATGGGCAAACTAGGATGGCAAATACACAAAGGTGCTACAAGTCCCTCTCCAGCATCTTCCCCTCCATAGGTAAAAGGGAATTTCTGATCTCTGCAAGTGCTACTCTTTCAAACATTCCTGCCAGCATAGAGGGAACAATGATACTGCTCCCAAGTAACTGCCCCCCAAATAATTGTAGATCATCCATTTCTCTTTCTGCTCTGCCATAAATCATCTCTGACTAACCCATTACCCCAAACTCCAGCCCTCCCTCATGTACGTGTGCCCAGCTCTGGTGACCCCAGCTGTGACTGACCAATAAAGCCCTGCAATGGAAGAAGGCTCAGAGGAGCTGGGGAGGGTGAAGTGCCACCCATGAAACTCCAGGAATAATGCAGGGTGTGACAGACCACAGCTCTTGCAAATAAGCTGACGTTATCTCAACACAAAGGTTGACCACAGGGTGTTTTTGATAAATATCTCTTAGTCAAGGGGATCATGTGTCAGTGAGTTAGCCAGATCAGCAGAAGGGGAGTGAAGACATGGCTCTGCCCAGCCCTGAGTATAAAAACTAAACAGTGGACAAAAGAATTTTGAAGAAAACAGCTGGCTAGAGCTGACTTCAACCCACGTCCCCCTTCCCAGTGACTGAGGATGCCCACTGTCAGACTCAGAGCGTGTTGTACAGACCAGGAGTGAGAAGGGGCTGGTGTCCTCAGGGAACTGGGACAGCAGTTGCTACATTTTGCTAAGAGTAACTGAGACCTGTATCAAGTTACCAATATATTTGTATCACTCTGCTAAATCAGATGCCTCCTGTAACATGGAATATCTCCAAATCAGTAAACTGGATGTTAAACCTCCACCTGTGGACTATGGAAAAGAGCCCTGTCAGAGTAGTGGGCTGCCTGGTCTCAGCCTGCAAGATTGCAGGAGATGTGGAAGCATGCTGGTGCAAACTCTGTCCTCAGTGGCACAGCAGCGGAGAGAGCTGGGAGCCCTGCACATCAGGTATAGCCAGTGTGCAGCAGTATTGGCCAATGCATTCAGCCCTGCTACTTCCTATTTCTGTTTCCTCAAAGAGTGCCTGAGTGCAATTGCCAAAGGGAGTGCAGCTCATCTTTCAGAGCCAGAAGGGTGAAGATGATTGGGTGGGTGGGAATGTAAGATGGGAGTTTTCCCATGAGGTGTCTTACCCCTTTCATTCCTCAGGATGCATTTTATACTTTCTTTAAGAAGAGCTGCTGTACTGCAGGGCATTAGAGGATCTGTGGAGGTGCTGCTCACACAGCTGCCCCAGGACAGGACCACTGCCTGACCTGGCAGCTGGGCTCACTCACTAGCCTGCCTCATGCCAAGGTCACCTTGCCTCACCAGCAGCCCCTGCATCACAGATGTGACTCTAGAAAACACTTCTTGCCAGCAGGGAACACACAATTTAAAAATAGCTTTGTGTTATTATTTATATAATAATAGCTGTATTATATATAGAATTATATATGCATACTAGCATGTGGTTTGTCCCATGCAGTGCTTCACTGAGAAATTAATTCTACCAGGTAGAACCTTTTCCCTCCCAACATGCCAATTCTCATTTCAAACAAGTGAGCTCCCTGCTGGCGTAGCAGAGCTGGGCTTGGAACGTCACACGGATATTAACACATGGCAGCCACTGCCATGCCTGGCCATGGACAAAGCAGAGACAGAGAAGTGGTTTGTCTCAGTCTTACCAGGGCACTTCCTACACAAAATGCTGAGAAGACACTGCCAGTCAAGGGGGTTCCCACTTTCAGCACAAGCTTCTTCAGTTTAAACCCTGGCTCAGTCTCCCAGGCTTTACACAAGCTTCAGGAATGGCCTCTTTGTACACAAGTAATTTAAACTAGAGACAGGGTGCAACTCACCTGGTTAACAATCTGCTGAACTTCTGGAGTAGCAGCCTTGGTGTCAGATAAGCCCCCAGGCATCATAGTGGCAGGTGACTTCTCTGAAGTGACGGGTGGCTCTGAAGAGAGAAGTTCAGCGTGGTCTGAGCAGAGTCCCCAGGCATCTCACATATATACACACACATGTCATGGGATCATGTGACCTGCAACACATGGAGCCTACCATTACTGAGCTGGAGAACAAGACAAATGGGGAAAAGGGGGGGAAAAGCAATGCAAAGCACTGGCAATATTAATTATAATTATAATAAATGTAGAAACACTTGAAGAAGTGTTTGTGGTCTTCACATCAAAAAGAAAAGCAAATGTCAGCCTCCAGTCACCCACGTCTTAAAGAGAATTGGTTTAGGCTGCAGGTGGAACCTTTTGCCTCTCCACCCATGTGCAGATGACTAGGCTGAACTCTTGAGATACAGATCAAAGACACACCCAGTATTTCCCAACACCTTTCCTGATCAGAGGAAAGGATGCAGTGCTTTCCTTGGTGTACGTCCAGTTCAACTTGAAATTTTATCCTCTCAGTATCCTTCTAAGTGGGGAAACTGGAGCAGATGGCATCTTACATTCAGTGACTTGACTTCCCTCTGCCTGATCAGAAAGATGCCAAGGTAAATACCAGAAGCACCAGAAGTAGAAAAAACTTCAATCCCAGATTCAGGTAAGTACTGCAAATAAGGTATTTCTGCTTCTTTCCCATCAAACTGAGAGCTGCATTCAGGCAATCATAATAGCAACTGAATATGCGATAAAATCTACTTTTTAACTCTAGTGCCAGCTTGCTGGAAGACAAAGTACAATCCCCCTCACTAGAGGAGTAGTATGTACACAAAAGGTGCCCTAATTTCAAGGTGTGCTGCTGAAACACATAACATACAGTCAGAAGTATTCATTCTGCAGTTACAGCCACATGGCACAGTCACATTCAAGAATGTGAATGTACAAAGCTCAAAACCTACTGGGGGAAGGCTGACAACTGCTAGCAGCCCTCCCTCATGAGGGAGAACTAACACAGAAAAAATTACTCCCCATCAGTATTCCTGCCATCCCCCTCTCCAGCAAATGTGAGGAATGTTGTTCCAGAGTGAGGACCAGAGAAGCAGCAACAGACCAGACATTTTTTAGTCTCTAGAGGTGGGTACATGGGAGCAGGTGAAATGAGAGTATGTGCTGCACACAGGCAATGGGCGTTTCTGCTGGGATTAGCATTAGGGAATTTGCTAGAAACAGGTGGGTTTATGGCCACAGCAACAAACTTATCTGTGTCCTACCCATACCCTCCTCCTCACAGATAACAAGTGATGCAATACACTGTAAAAAAGTACGTCATCTCTAACTGCAAGGCCTGGTTTTGGTACAAAGCCCCTGAGATTAAGAAACTGGGGCTGTAGGGGCCCTACACTCAACAGTATTAGTGAGTATCACAGCATGTTACTGAAAAGGATACTGCAGAATTTCCCAGCAGTGCTATGGAAGTGGACAAAAAGCATTTGAGGAAAAATCGTTGTCCTGAGACAACATTTTTGTGAACAAAGAGAAAAATCCTTCCAGTTAGGAATAAAGGGAGTGGCAGCTGTTACAACTGGAATTCTGCCACTCTCACCAACTTCTCCTCTCCAGATGAGGAGCTCCTCAGAGCCCTATTCATGGAGCTGATGACAACTCAAACCTTTTGCACAAGACCCTGCTGATTCACTCAAATGCTGATCATGTTCCACCACTTGTGCCTTATTCACACAGCAGGACAGATAAGTTAAGGAACTGGAAGAGCCAGCTCACCTACTGAGGTCAGAAGTCAGAGAATGTGTCCAACAACCGCATGGCACCAGTGCTAAAACTGATATTTTCTAAACCTGTCCACCCACCAGGATACAGATCCTGCTAATTTCCTTGGGAAGGGATGTTAAGATCCCCAGGGCAGCAGTACACTCCTGGAGAACGCTTGATTCTGTCTAGTAACAAATACACTGAGCACAAAGTCTAGGAGGGTTCATTTATAATCTTGGAAAGACTCTAGGTGTGAAACTAAAGATTTTAATGTGTGGAAATCATTCACCAGACTCCATATTTCTGGGTTTGCTGCTCTTTCACTCTAAAGCATAACAACCTTTTTTCCTCCCCAGAATGCACAATTGAGCAGAAGGAAAAAAAAATCAAGACTAATTGTCAGCAAGTTGACGCTGAAGTTTACAGAGCCAAATCAGACTATTTCCTTTCCATGGCAGTACTATTGGCTGTCCCAAAATCCAGTGGTATTTCTAAGATTGGGATGCAGTACTCACCCTGCACAAGTATTTCATGAAACCCCTTGGAAGTGCTGACGTATCACAGACCTGTGACTGAAGCTGATCAGTGGCAATTGATCAACCTTATCTTGGGTAACCCCCACCTCCACCCCTCTCTCTACACAAAGTTTGAGATGTAATGAACCAGGATTTGGAGCACTGCCATGAAAAGAACAGCCACCCCCAAGCCATCTCTTGCACAACAAGGTGAGTGTCCCCCCTTTAGTGTTTGAGACGTGGCTGGGATCACGTACCAGGCCAGTCTATACTCTCCATGGGCACAGGTGGCAGCTTCCCCTCATGTCACTGTGCTGCTGTTATCCTGGAGAATCTCTGCTGGGACTCCACCACTGGCATTCTGTACAGCTTTAAAGCTGAGAAACATCTTGCACCATGTACTATTCCAACACAGAAGAAACAGATCTTTATGGCTTGCAGGCCACTACTCCCTGGTCCTGTTCAAGCAATTTTAAGAGATACAAGCTATCATTGATAAAAACACCAGCACAAAACAAAGCAAACAAAATAAAATATAAAAAAAAAAAACTCACCAAAATCCAAACCCCAGGGTTATGTTTTTACAAGTCATTTTAAAACCAAGAATTAAGTCAGCTCTGTAGAACTGATTGTGAAAGCCAAGTCAGTTAGGTCAGTCTTCTGGTTTCACAGTGGCAAGACACATAATTGTGACTGGACATGACACACGGACTGCATGTCTTTAAGAGCTTCTAGAGGAAAGCAGCCCTCCATGTACCAGCTGAAGATCTGTTTTCATTGTCACAGAAACAACAGCCTTGATTTTCAACATGCTGGTCTACAAAAAGGGTTTCCCCTCCTGCTACCCACCCTGATTTTGAAGGATTTCTGACATCGTACATGAACAAGGATCTATAGAAACCTGACCTTCAGCAGCACAAAGTTATCATAGCCCAGCCTATGCCGAGCCTCTTCCTCTCAGTCTGCTTCAAGACAACTGAAATCTACTGTTAAAAATAAAAAAATTAGCTGTTTTATCAGTCTTTCATGCCTACAGGCTGCAAAGACAACAGCACTGAGCGACAGAAAAAGAACACCTGTTTCTATTTCCCAGAAGGAAAGATGCACAAGCTTGAGAGGACTTTCCAAGCAAGCGGGATCTGCCCACCTCTATTCACCACTTGCAAGCAATGGGAAAGCCCCAGTAGAGGGGGCAAGGCACAGCCATCAGCAGTGTTCAAGTGCCTTTACTCGCAGAAACAGAAGTTAAAATCAGGGAAAGGAGGAAATCTTGCTATTTGTTGGCTCCACTATTTGACCCCATATGACAGCAAACAGCCCAGTAATTTTGTAACTACCTCCATGGTAACATTGAAGCAAGGTTCAATCCCTGACTCAGCACGATCCTGGGATCCTCAGGGGACCCTAGAGACAGAGAATTTCCCTGACTCTGTTTGGTGTGGCACACAGCTCACACCAATGCCATCTGCACACATCCCAAAACATCCCACTCCACAGCAGCTCTGAGGAACGCAGGGAGCAGCAGAGCCGCTCTCCTGCCCTGAGCCCCAAAGCACGGCGTGCAATTCCATGTACTCACCTTGGTGCTCCATCGAGTGCAACAGCAACATTCAAACAGCCTCTGAGCCACCTGATTTGCCATGGACTGCTGTGAGAGACAGCCCTCTGTGCTCACAGCAAACTAAATCAAGCCATTCAACCCCTTAGTGCAACCCTCTGTATGCAAGCTGCAAACACCCCAAGAAGGGGTGTTGGGGATTTAGGAGTCTTCTCATGGTATCAGTTTTGCACACTCAGGTTTGTCTAGGACTACTTGCTTGGCCTTATATTCAAACTGAAAATAATTCTATGTTGGGCTTATTTTTGGGGGTTGTGGGTTTTGGCATTTTTTAACATAGTTTCCTCATAACAAATGCAAAAATTAAAAAAAAAAATCTGTGTATCACATCCATTTCACAGATCATTTATCACAGCATCTGCTTAAGTGAAGAAGCTTTCCACAACAGCTGAGCAAACATCTGGATGGATAAAGGAAGACAATGATTAATTCTCATTACAGTCTCTAGTTTATACAGAAATAAGATTATATTTCAAGACTATTGATCCAAGTCTATACACACTTGTAGAAGTTTCTATCATACAACTGGCTTAAAAGGAGAATTTATCCTTGCAGTTGATCCAAGCCCCAGAGAGAACAAATATTTTAGACACCTATACTAGAGGTCAAAATTAAAGTAACAACTTTGAAATCAAAACTGGCTGTTTTCAACATCTCAGTAATTGACCATCATCTCTTGTTGAAATTACATTAGTGCCAATTCAGCCCAGAGTTCTGAACAGTATTTGATTTATATTTTGATGATAAACAATTACAAGAATTTAACAATTGAAGAACAAAAACACTTTCTGCTTTCAGAGCTGCAGAAAAACAATGAGAAATCTTCAAGAATGACTGCTCCAACTCAAAGTTGTGCATAAAGCAGTTGAAGTATCTTGAGAAAAAAGAGGAAAAAGTTTGAACATTAGGATCGACATCCTCAAAGACTTAAAATAAATTTCTACCTCAGTCTCAAAAAAAGGTGAGATGAAATGACCCTGGTGCCTAAAAATAAAAGGTCTCCAACCAGTTTGAGTCTCTACTGCACAAGCAGCTACAAAACAGATCCTGCTGCACAGATCTTTGCCAGATCTCAGTAGCACAGCTACATTCCTCCATGTATTTCCCACTCCCTATATTTGCTAAGCTTTAGGGATGTGAGAGTATATCCAGTATTCCATTGCTGTTGCTGAATTCCAAAGTGTTTGCAAGACAGGGCCTGTATTTTTAGGGCTCTGTTTAAGTTCAGTGGTTCTTAAAGTCATATAATTAAGAAATAAAACCAGCTGGCAACCACACACACCTTGTCACTTGACTGTTGGCCTGAGATAAATACAAAATAAAAAGTAAAAAATACAGATGTAATTGCAGCAATTCAGCATTCTTCCTACTCATCTGCTTTTAAATACCGTGTTACTGCAGGAGTGCTGCATTAAAGCTTTCTAAACACAACAAAATGGCCAGAATCAACAGGATCAGGTATGCACAGCTGTTTACTCAGCTCAAACACAATTCATCTTTAGAACTCATCTTAAAGGTTCAGAGGGAGGGACAAAAAAGGGTCCCTGGACAGCCTCATTCCCAAATGAGACATCTTCAGCTCCAACCCAAAGTTTTAATTGACACCACATTCCCTATATAAAGGAAAACTCCAGAACTTGGTAACACAGACCAAAGGACAGTAGGCAACAGGTGCTGCCTGTCAGCATTGCAGGAGCAATGACAAACCTGTACCCACACTCAACTCGGGCCCACTGCTGCTCATGTTGAGCAGTCCAGAACAAGACTGGTAACTTCTTACTTTCAGAGATGCTGAACCTACTGCACTTGCTGATCAGTCTGCAATTTTTATTTCCTTTCGGACTTCAGCAGATTATTTCCACAAAAAGACCATGTTCACTCATTTTTTAGCAGGCACCAGTTCAGGGAGAGCCTTGTCCTCCCTGCTCAGAATGGGTTTTACTGTTTCTTCCCCTCTAGGATCACTGAAGCTGTGGAAGTTCAAGAAAGATGCCAGTTTTGCATTCCATTTGAAAATTGGTTTAATACTATAAAACTCATTTGTTCACATATTTTGTACAAAAGATGTGTTGTTTTCTCTTAATTACAGGAGAATTATTTCAAGCTTGAGAATTCAGCTAAGTAGGTCCAAAACCAAACAAGACTGGGTTATACTGGTTCTGGAGGGTCCCAATTCAGCTCACCCAAGGTCTCTTTCCAGTTTGGCTCTCACAGTTATGGACCATCTTGATGGAAAATACCCCACATCATCATTGACTCTTCGGAGGTTTGTAGTGAATTCGGCACCGCTCATTAAATACCTGAGACACCAAAACAGAAAAGCAAAAGTGAATCAGCCCCACCTAGGAAACGAGCAGAACTTCACAGATAGTTCAGGCAACTCTCTCTTCATGTAGCACCCATCTCAAGCTGCCCAGCTCTGAGGTATCAATAAATGCCACTTATCAAGACATCCATCTCTATTCACCTTCTCTCCTGGCTTTAGTAAATCCAAAGTTTGCAGCCTGATGTTGGGAGACTGCACAGCACTAAGAGTTCTTCCTCAGATAATGCAGACTCTTAATCCTGGCAGCTGTTATCAAAAATGCTGAAGCCTTTTTGTTTTTAAAAGGGAGGGAAATAATCAGTGGAAGGCTCTTGAATGGCTATGTTCTGTTAGGTTCACTCTGGCATTCAAATTTGGGTGCAGGTATTCTTGTCTTTCCTGAGCAGGCACATTTTACATCATCACAACAGCCAAGAAGAGGGGCAAGGGCTCCTGGAAGCCACGTGCACACTTGCAGTGATCTGCCTGCCAGGGACAATGCTGCCAGCACTGCCTGCAAAGGGCACACCACTCTTGCCTCACTCACCTCTGGCACCTTCTCTGGGTAAAATTTAGCCCACAGAACTGGATACTGGGGATTGTGTATATTTAGCTTGAACTGCTGCTGGCCCGCCCTAAGGAGGGCCAATAAACGTGACTATTTAAAGTCAGGCAGTCTGAATCCAAAGCAAAACACACCAAGGTTCCCACCAAGGTTGCAGGTGCTCTTCACAAGCCATTGAGTTATTTATCAGTTTTTATCCAAACTTGTCTGGCACAAGTCCTGAAAGCGACACAAGCCCCACCTGACACCACACTGAGGCTCTGGCAGGTGTTGGTTGTCCCACCAGCATTCCCACAAGAGCATATTTTGCCAAGCTGTCCAGGGATTTGGCAGTCCCAAATGCCTGTGATCACCAGGATATGAAGTTTCATGAACTCTCCCACTGGCTTTATATGCCAAGTGCATGGACTTGTAATTTTGGGGAAGTTATCCAACACTTTCTATAAAAACACTTATTTCAAGCTCTCTCTTCCTAGAATCTTCTACAGCTGATCTTCTTATTCACAGTTCAGAACCTGATTCTCAACAGTTTTGGAGTAATTTTCAACTTCCTTTCAAATTTAATTTATTTCAAGAAACAGACATGTATTACAAACTGCTTCATACCACAGAAAACAAAATCTGTCATATAGTTTCTTCCACACATAGAAATGTGCAATCATGATGTTACCATATGGAATAGACACCTATGGAAGAGTTCAGATGAGGTAAAGGTTTGAGATCAGTGATGGGAGGAAACTGTAGAAATTATGAGCAACAGGGGGCTCCAATTCAGAAACATTTTAATACTAAACAAATTGCACCATTTTTTTTGTCCATTGTCTGTTAATGACATTTTAATGGTATATATGTCTGAAAGGGTGCTGGAAATACTCTCTAAAGCACTGCAAGGGTCTCTAGCATCAAACAACACACCAGCTTGCTTGCTATCATGCAAACTTTTAAAGTGTCTACCAGCTGTGGCAGGAAGATCAACACTGCAGTCTTACTAAGACTGCCTCCTACTTCGGGGATCATTGACTCACAGATCTCAGTGTGTTACTCAGGCCACTTAACTCTATTGGTCTACCTGTGAAATATTATTCTCATTTTTCAGACTTTTTCAGGAAAAGCAATGGCTGAGAAACCTTTACATTCATGTTACTATGCAGAAGTTTGATTTTGCTGGCTTTTGCATATTAGTATAAACCACTCCAACAATAAACTCCAATGTGGAGGTGCTGGACAGAGACTAATGCAAGTGTCTTGTCTGGAAGTCAATTCCTTGTTTGGTATTATCCAAATTCCACTGCATGCATTTCTCTAAAGTAACATCCTTCTGTATGCCACTATTGTTACAGTCAGCCAGTGTTTAAAAAACTGTTTCCTAATCAGACTTTTCCAATCAGTTTTCAGTTGTTTAGGATTAATGGAAATACACAAGTGTACTTCCCAAAAGGAAGTCTACAACAATAGAACACCAGCCTGCACACCAATAATCACTTCCATGTAACAAACTGCATTTAGTCTGCAAACATGACTGGCTCTAATTCCATCAGTGACATTTTTACAGGCAGCTAAAGGAGATATTTATGTGTATATTCAGAGCACAGTATAACAGAGCTGAAGAGAAAACCCAAAAAATATTTATCTCTTCAAGCCCCACTCTGAACATTGGCTGAGGAATACACTAGCAGGCTAAAGTACCCCTGCACCATGCACTGTTTATAAACTCTCCATCTTCAGGAAAAATCAGACAGTTCTGTCACCAGTAGAAGCTTAATGCAGCTACAGGAAACTTCTCAGATCAGTACTAAATCTGGTGCTTCAGAATGAAGATTAGGGTGGGGGCTGTTCCCCTACAGCAGAGTCACCATGAAGTATTTGCCCCTGGTGACCTGCAGCATGTTATTGTTAAGGCTGTGGCATTGCTTAGTCAGATCTGGGTGGGTTTGAAATCAAACTGAAGTGCATGTTTAGCTTTTTAGGACAGTACAGAGGTGTACTGATGGTAAAGCATATGTGGAAAGCTGTGTAAATGCTCATTTCATCAGCCTGCACTGAGGTTACTGAAGAACACCCTAGACTTACAGCTGTATTGGTTTTACACTGATGCAATCTAGGGGACTAAAATCATGAAGTAGGGATTAAAAAGGAAAGTGTAGCTAGTACTAGCTATTTGCAAAAATCCTTTTTGCATTTGGAGGGGGAAAGAGGTTCTCTCTGCAGTACTGAAAGCTCTGAAAAGCTACACCAAATCAGAAAAGGATGCCAGATGTGAAACACTGCAGTGACACAACACAACCACCTCAGAATTTAAGCTCAGTGTTAAAATCACCAGACAGACTTTGGGGCCATCAATCCAGAGAGTGTTCTGCACCCTCTGCTGACAGAGGAGAGCAACGGCAAGGCTGCCCTTTGCACCAGGGAGTGTCAGTTCAGGCCTGAAGAAACTCCTTCAGGAAAAGGTTCAGCTTCTACAGCCGCACCCTCCCCTGGGCTCTGCTCAGAGCTGGGATCAGCACCAGATACAGGCAAATGTGAAAGACCCATCTCTCTGACATTGTTAGAGGCCCTGCAAAGCCCTTCAGAGAAGTCACCACAGAAAAGCCTACAAAGTGCTCAGCTACTGGGCAAGGGGGAGAAAGGGACACAGGGAATAATCCACAGTCCTTCCTCCCTGCTAAATCAGGTGCTTTTCTTCCCTTGGCAGTGCAACTGAAAAGCTTTGAACTCTGCATCCAGAACTGGGAAAATGACTGACCTAAAGCATTTTCCCCAGCACTGCCCTCATCTATTTCTAGTTAACCTGCTTCGTAAGGCACCAGTCCCACACCTCCAGTGTAGGACTGTCTGTTGGGACAAAACATCATCACTGTTAAATGACTGAGTACCTTCCAGCTTCTGTCGTTTACCACTTCTTCAACATTGAGCTCTGACTGCATCAATTTCAACTGCAGGAAGTAACAGAAAAAGAGGTTATTGTCAAACAGGTGTCCCTGCAGCCTTCAGTATTTACTACCACTGCAACCCTCCAGCTCCCAACCCCAGGTGCACACCTCCTCTGATGGTGCAAACCAAAGGGCACGATGTGTAATCGCCCTGGGAGCCTGGCCCTTCCAGGCAGCCAGTGCTCGGGGCACACACAAGTCTGCAAGGGCACAGTGAAGGCAGACTCACAAAGCAAGCCTGGCACTAGACCCTGGTTACTCATGCTCTATTCCTAAATAAAGCCCATCAAGATTTGCTAGCAATCAACTGATTAACATTGATGGTTTCACAGGCACAAATAACGGCACCTAATTCAAGCACTCAGCACAGGGAATGCCAGGGCTGGGCTTAGCTCTGCAGCCTTGAGTTGCCACTCTTGCCTTATTAGAGTCATCTATGGAGCTGGCAGCAGAGCTAGGAATTCAGCTAGGATTCTGGATTTAAAACTAAGGTTATGAACAGACCCTCTCTGCTTCATTTGCCATCTACTCAGTGCACTGACCAAAAAGGGTCTGCAGTCTAATCATGTGTGTTTGTGCTGTCTGAACCAGTTAATATTTTATGTCATCACTGCAGGACAAGTCAGCTCTACACATATGCAAAAGCTCTGGCAAGAACTACCACACTACACAGTTCTTGAGCACTCACTTGACCCATGAGAAGGGTAAGAATCTCTTTGTTTCACACCTCTTGGAAGCCCTGAGGGACAGGTGTGACAGTTGTGTTCAGGTAATTTGGTCCTGAAGCAATAGTAGGAGATACAAGAACCATCTGCCATTTTTGCCCAAATTCAGGATGTATTCTTGTTGGAGTCTTTAACACAATAGACTAAGAGCCAGAGTTCATCCATTTTCAATACATGGATGCAATCAGAGGCCTGGTGAACAGGTGCAAGCCAAGACAGCAATCCCACTAAAAACCTTCGAAGTAAAATATCCAGGGACACAGAGTTGCTACAATTGTTGGATGGACTTTCCCCAAATCAACACAACTTCGAACTGTTTGAAATAACAATCCAGCATCCAGAGTGACTGGACGACCAGGATAAGTCTCTATAAAATAAACACTCAGAGGATCTTTAGCAGTTCAAAGAAACTACTGCTCCTAGTTTTTTCATTCAATGACCCAGAAATAATAATTTTGCATGAAGTCCTCCAAGTTGTACTACTAGAAAGATGAGAGAAACACACATAACAAGGGAAAAGAGATATGTATTGCAACCCAATGAATAGATATTTGAAATTCCCACTCTCAAACCACCCACTCTGGGGTCAGTCAGTGAAGGTTAGAATCCGCCATGGGGAAGAATGTGTATTTTTCTATGGCATTTGTGTAAAAGAATCTCAGAAAATGTTCCAGTTGCAGGATAAAAGCAGCTCTCTGCCTTGAAGCCTTGGGAAAATAGTTCTTACAAGACCCAACAAGAACCTTGGAAAAGACCCACTTTGGGTTCTCTCCATCACACTGGTCTTTCTGTTTGGGAAAGATACCCTCTTCTTCCTCTATAAGCAATCTCCAGATGGCTCCATCACTCACCTTTGTCTGCTCTTTCCTGAGTTGCTTTAATAATGCTGCATCTTCAGGGGCCTTTTCCCTCTCTTCTTTGAGAGTTTTCACTACAGCGGAAGTCTGAGAGATGCAGTTTTTGATGATTCTTTCTCTATTGGTGTGAGAATCCATCAACTAAGTGGGGAGAGAGGGAAAGTCACAGTGACTCATCAGAAAATAAAATCCTCCAAGTTACAAGTGACACTTTCATAAGGCTGCTGTGCCTACAGAAATCCCTTTGAATTCATAATCTACATGTGGGAAATAAGACTTTAGTCTGCTGCTTTGGGCAGCAGCTACTCTCAACTCAGACTATTCTGTTGTTCTTGCTCTTACCAAGTTGATCAAAAGTCCAAGGTAAACATGAGGAGGAGTCTTGCAGAGCAGTAAGAAAAGCAAGCACTCTTTTCAAAAGATCCTCGAAGGATCAGTATTGCAGAACAAAGAATTTGTCTGCATGGTTTTAAACTGAAGAAGTGTGTGGAGATGCTGAGCAGGACAGTTAGGAATACACAAAGCAGGATCTACCACGGTAGTGTTTTCCTCAGACAGTAAGGATGCTGTACTGGCCACTGCACATGACAAAGCAGCAGGAAGGGAGCTGAAAGCGGAAGGCATGCGCACTCACAGACTGGTACAGCTCTTTACACGTCTGGCCAGGATCAACCTTCCCCACAAAGGAAGCTGTTGGAATCGTAGTGTTTAATTCATGGACAATTCTATCATCGATCGTCCTCATCACCCTGAGCAGCTCCTGTATTAAAAAACAGAAAGAAATACTTGGTTATATTTCTCAGAAAAGTCTACTACAAAAAAAAATTGCATATTTAAGTGTTTTAATAGAAACTTAATAGGATTCCTTACAAAAGCACACCAAAGGAACCATCCCACAGGCATGAGTATGTGCTGCAAACCACGGAGTTTCCTTGTCAGCAAAGACCAAAGCCAAGGTGAGTAACCAACGCCCCCTGAAGTCCCCCGGCCCTGCGGGCAGCACAGACAGGCTGAAGAGCCTCTGCCCAAGTCCCTGTCCCCACTTCCAACTGGAAAATGGGCACAACCCGCACCAAAACGGCAAACTTTGAATAAAACCCCCCACCGTTCTGGGGGGTGTGAAGCTGAGCTGGGGGAGGTTTAGGTTGGATCTCAGGAAAAAGTTTTTCGCACAGAGAGTGGTAGAGCACTGGAACAGGCTCCTCAGGGCAGTGGTCACGGCACCAAGCCTGACAAAGCTCAGGACGTGTTTGAGCAACACTCTCAGGCACATGGTGTGACCCCTGGGGTGCCCTGTGCAGGGCCAGGGGCTGGACTCGATGATTCCTGAGGGTCCCTTGCTACTCAGGATATTCTGGGATTCTGTGTTCGAGGAACA
>VZTZ01013605.1:461275-517991 GCA_013400955.1 Drymodes brunneopygia
GGCCGTGTGTGGTGGACCGGCGTTCAAAACAGTGACAGGAGTGGGGCTGTGCCGCGTTTTCTCTGAAGAGCTTGGAAAGCGTCCGGTTTCGTTGGGGGCTTCGCCTGTAAATGTAAATTACTGGTTTTTCAGAGCCGGGAGGGTGTTAGACCTCGAAAGTAAAGGGCCTTAGGAGAGACACCTTCAGACAGCATAACGAAGGAAAAAATAACTCATTTTATGTTTTTTAAAGTGCCCTTTTTGCCTCTCAGAGTTAGTCTGCTTGTTTGGTTTTTTTTTTCCAGAACTTTTTCATTATATTTATTAATGCATTAGAAGCGCCTTCTTTAAAGTATATTTTCATATATCAGGTGCCCTGGCCTTTTCTAATGCACCATAAAGTGGTTAGCCCTCAGTGCTGCAGGATTGTGCTTTTTTGACTTTTCCCTTGACTCTGCCAATGCTTTTGGGATGTGGCAAGATTGGTAGAATGCTGGTGTGTGGTCTTTGAAATAGCACCATCCGAAGTGTATCTGAAACTTATGTATAGCTGAGTTTCTGGCAACTGTGATGTGCAATGTGTTTTAGAAATTACTGGTAAGATGCTATCTTGTGTTATTTTTTATTCCTAAATGAACTGAATTGCATTCATGTTTTTCTACATAAGGTTACTGAGCAAGCTCAAGGCATAGCTTATAGACAAGTTTTAATTTCTTTAGTAGGCTATTACAACTAAATCTGGTACTTCTTGCCTAATATTACATTTGTACCTATCAGTTTTCTTTCTTTTTTTTCCACTTGTGTTATAAAAACCCCCAAATGCTTCCACTGAAAGGCTGGTATTCCCACTTTCTACTGCTCTGAGTTAAATTTGGCCTTTTTGCTTCCTTTGCTTTCTCTTCCAGATAGGGCTGTTAAACTGCTGGGAACAAATATTCCCTCACTTCTGAGGATGACTGAGGGAGTGGACTCGAAGATAAGCAGAAGGCTGTGCACTAAACCCCAGCAAGACCTTCAGTCAAAGAGTAAGAGTCTTTGATAAGCTCATGGAACATTTCATGCTGCAAAATACTCACGTATCCACACTGCAATCATCCAAACAGGAATTTGGCTGACATAGGTGCTCATATCCCTGATTTTGTGAGAGCGAGTTCTGATCTCTAGGCTGGAAAATGGAGCATTAAAATTTGTAACGCCCTGCTTTCTAACAAAGCTAGGGGTGAATATTTCCGCTTGTGACGGTCACAGAGTGTTCACTTTGTAGCAGATCATCAGGACTTTATCTGGTGCACACTCCTACACTGAGGCTCCTCAGGTCTGCTCCAGAACTGCCTGTTCAGCCCCACTGTAAACTATTCAGGAATGTTGTGTGAGCTAAAAGGCTTTTGCAGTTTTTCAGAGTGCAGCCAGCTTCAGCTGTTCCAAAAACTGAACGTGCCCTGCAGGAAAGAGTCTGAATTGTTCATGTTTAAGGGTGGAGCTGGCCAGGGAAAGCTCAGGCTATGAAACATTTTTTCACTATATACGGGACAGTTCCTATGCTCTGGGTATCACAGGTTCCTTATGGCCCACCCGTGCAGGAGAAAAGGAGCACAGAGATGTGAAGCATTTGCCACGATTCTGTGTTAAAAACATGAATCAGCTGTGCTGGGTAGGACAAAAGGGCTCCTTGAAAGTGTGGTGTCCCCAGCAGGGGCCAGTAAAGGAAGTCCCTTACATTTATGTGAAGTGGGAATGGTGGCCTACAGCAAGAACCTAAGGAAGGGAATAGGAAGAGGGTTCCTCTATAGCAGTGTCCCAGAGGTGGCATCTTGGTGTTCAGTAGTCCTCACTGGATCTTTTTTTCCCACAAATTTGCCCAGCATTTTGAAGCTGGATGTATTTTTAGCATCCACGTTCTCTAGGAATGTGGATACTAAAATTCTCTAAGAATTTCATCTCCAAGAAGAAATTAATCAGCTGAACCATGCTGTGAGAGAACCAGTACAATCTTGTGTTTTTTAATCCGATGTGCACATTTGAATTTTTCCTCTATTCAGCACCCCTTCCAAAACAGGACCTCATTATAACCCACACTCCCAGTGTGTCTTACAGTGCTCTGCTGAGCTGAAGAGAGCTTCAGTCACTGCTTTTCCAGGCCAGAGGGTCTCAGTCTGTGACACTGCTTCTTACCTGGTGGCCATTCCATACCTGTGTTCTCTGTGCCTGTTCTATTTCAGCTCCCTCAGAGATGGGGGATCAGTGTTTCCCATGCTTTTCAAACAGCTGCAGTCCCAGTTTTACAGAGGCACAGCAATGCTGCTGTGTTTATCTGAGTTCCTGGTCACTGACAGTTCCACCGTTTTCCTTTCTGTTCCTGAACCTCTTGCCAGAACTACTGTGGAACCCCGAGGCCTTGCTCAGGCCTGGCTAATGTTTAATCACAGTGAGGGTAGAGTCTCTCTTTGTGTGTGAACTGGAATTGCTTCCTGGTTATTTACAAGGGAGTTCCCAGGCCAATTCATTGACTCTGGGTTCTGAAGCCCCACGGCATTTTGGGCTCAGCACTCTTCCTTATGTTTTTGAATAACCTGGCATTGTCAGCAAACTGTGTATCCACCCCACCTCCTGGATAATTCATGAATCCATGAGGGAGAACATGACCATACAGGATACTGGTTATTTGTTTGAAAGGAAAAAGCTGTCTGTCTTTGCACTTTGTTTGCTAGATTTTAATGGTATGTTACATATGAAAAGCTTCCCCTGTTACATCATGAATATTTTGTATATGGAGTTTGAAAGACTGAGCTGAAAATTATGTGTCTAATCTTTGCCTATGGTCATCTGTTCATTTATGCCTTCAGATAAAATCTTACACTGCCCGAAAAGGTTAACATCTGTGATGTTGTATTGGCTTTTCTATAGCAGTTCCATTTGATTTCTTTTTTTTTAACCTTATTTAAATGAAATAGAAGACCAGCACCTTACAAAGCTTAGATGCTGGAGCAGCTTCTGCATATTTAGACCTGCAGATACAGAGGTTTTGGGAAGGATTTGGCTTTCCTTGCATGGCTTCAGTTTAATCCATATTTACATGTCTGTTAATGTGTGATACACTTTTCATTCTCTTAACGACCTCTAGCAGTCATATTTAGAGTTCTGCATTGCTTACCCTAACTGGTTTTGTTACAGCTCTGGCCATCCAGCCTCTCTGACTGTTGTTTTTGGTGGTGTTTTGTGTTTGTTTGTGTGTTTTGTTGGGGTTTTTTAGGACGATCTGCTTCAGGGGTGCCTGGATACAAGCCTACAGAGTGGGAGAGAAGGTTTTTGTTGTGGGCAGGCCATTTCAAAAGGCCAGAGGATATACCAGACAGTGTCTCGTAAGTGTTACTTTTGATACTGTAAAAGAGGCTTTGTCTTATGCAGAAATGAGTTACTTGAATGCAACTCCAGAGTAACTTTTCTAAAAAGGAATGGGTTTGCACAGTTGAAAAATCTTACCCTGCTATGTTTGGTGTATCAGCCTTGTAGATGAAATTACCTCAGCATTCCTCTTGTGCTAAGATAATGTATCCCTCTTGACTGTTTTTCTTTTTTTTTTTGCAAGGGGATGACCAGCATTTTTCAGTTGTTTCATTAGAAAACCACGTCAGATCAGTTCATTTTTACTCTTCTCTCACAATTAGAAAGTTTCTTCCAAACACGTGTGAGCTTTTTCCAGTGTTTTTCATTTTATGTCAGTCTCCTGCTGTGGGAAACTTTCATATACAACAATAAAATAACTGAAGCTCGTATCAAATATTTATTAATGAATACCAAAGGGCATGGGCCAACTTCCCTTACTGCTGGTATTTAAACTAATAAACAGTGTAAAAGCTCCCTGACTATATATAGTCAAAATTTCCCTGTTGCTGCTCAGTCCAAATGCCAAAGCTTTGTCCAGTGTGAAAAGCAGAAGATAAAACTCGATGTTCTGGTTTGCACATCAAAAATAAAGATCAAACTTATCAACGATAGACAACTGTTAGTTTAAAACGCATTCTAGTGGTAGTACAGCATATATTTTTAAATATGCTTGTAATGCTTTAAATACATGTATTTATTTAAATTAAAAAGACACAGTGCATCTTGCACTGCTTGAGTAAGAAAATGATGTAGCTGTTTTCTAAATATTTTGTTTGGATGCACCACGTGGGAATTGAAAATCCACCCCTGTATTTAAATCTTCAGAGTTTAACTCACAATGAATGAATTTTGTTGAAGAGGAATCCTTCAATTTTGAATTGAATCATTATTCTTAAAGCTACATTTGAAATACATACAGGAGTAAATTATTAAAACTTGTCACTTCATGTATTTTTGCATACCAAACACTTGTTATGAGTGTTTTTAAGAAAACAGAGTTAGCAGAGTGATTGACTTCAGTAGTTTATTGAAAGGACAAACCAACTTCTGATAAAAGCTGACCATTTTTGCAAGTGCATAGGGAATTATTTTTATTTAGACAAATAATTCAGCCAAATCTGAGAAGATAATTGAGAACTATAAAAGCACAAAAACTTGTTTTCCTGTTCTGAGATTAATTAATTAATCTGAGGTTAACTGCAGGTTGTAAGGGCTTGTGATAGAACTCAGTAATCTTGTAAAATGTGGTGAAGCAACCTATTTATTAAACAAACATTAAACTTAGCCACTGAACTGATTTAAAATGCAAGTTGTGTTCAGATATCTACCTTTTGCTCTTGTAAATTCTTAACTCATCTAAGGTATTTCCAAAATTAACTAGCAAACTTTTTTTAATCCTACTGCTGTGCATTTCAGCTTCATTGCAGCCTGCACTCAAGGCTTTCATTGCAGATTATTAGCAGAAGCAAATAACCTGGATGCTAAAGTTAACCATTAGTTTCATTGTAGATGGAGGTGTTTGTTCCCTATGATCAGAAATCTTGTACTCAGATCAATACTCTGACAAAAACAAGAATGAAACTTCTCAGCTCGCAGGTCCTGTGTGATTTACCACACTGAATTATCATGGATCCTTCAGTATCTTCTTTTCCTTCCAAATATAAGGGTCAAAATGTAGTAACAGATTCCATATTCACTCATGTTTATGTACAGTAATAATTTCCCAGTTCCATTAAATACATTCTCCATGTTAGTTTTGGGGTATAATTAACCCAGTTTGGTGCATTTATTCTTTTCATCACACAATGCTGGTGCTTTTCCAGTCTTCTGGAATTCTATCATGTGCCAAATATAATCAGTGAGAATATCAGACCTCCTTGAGAAGGGAGTCATCTGCCTTAAATTCTGCAAGGAGAGTTAAATATACAGGGTGTAGGTCTTTGGTTATTGTGGAAAGCACTTCTAAAAAGCATTAATGCTTCACTGGCCCTTCCTGCATTGTTCTCTCTAACATAAAATCTGCTGTAACCAAGATGTCATTTGGGTAGAATGATCTTCAGAGTTTAACTCAAAATAAGTGCTCTTTTAACTCTTCACATGTACAGCTGGAAGGTGTTAATAACTGCTACTCATCTGGTGGAAGACTTCTGGTTTCTAAAAGATAACAGCAGAGTAGGCAACAAGTTTCCCAAAGGGGTAGTATAGCTACTGGTGTGGCTAGCTAAGCCCCCCGGAATTAAAAAAAAAAAAAAAAGTAAAGAGTTCCTCTGTCTAAAGCTGATGGTGGAAAGCTTACGATCCTCCATGCCTCCTTAGGTCACTTTAAGACTATTTACTCTAGCAGGAGTGGGGACCACTGGTCTTTTATCATTCAGCCTGTGTGACACCTATTGCACTGTCAAGTCCTGTAGCAGAGCAAGCACCTTGCTGGAAAATAAGACTGCATTATAAATGAGACTGTTCTAAAGTTCAGGCAGAAGAAACTGCAAAGCTGTGCTAATGCTTTCCTCTGCCCAAGAAACTCTCAACTGTTAAAACACCATATTTTGAGTTCTACCATACTTCTGCTACTGAAAGAAAAATGCAGGTTTTACTATGTTAAGTACATCACAGTTATAATATGGATGAGTTCTCCCTGACCTTGCAGGTACTGGAAGGTGGTAGTGAGCACAGAGGGAGCTGACAGTAAAAAAATATTGTATTGGTTAAACCATCCCTCTCTTTTTCCATAATAAACATACACACTTAAATACTGCAGCCTTCCTCCTCTGCACTGCAGTCAACTGGTCTGCAAAGGCAGTAATTTAACAATTGAGTAACCCAAGTTTAAAAAGTTGGGTTTGTTTCCAGCTTTGAGAGGGATGCATTTGTGACCCAGTATCTCCCAAGGTACTTAGGGATCAGCCTTTCCTGTTCTTGTAAAACTTTTTTGTGGAAAGAGCCAAGTGCTGTTAGCATTACACAAAACTACCTAGACAGCATGCTAGGAGAAATTAAATAATCAGCCAAGGGAATTATCCGGTATTTTGAGTCTGTTCTTTCATTCTTTCTTCAGGCTTGAAACAGTGAGAGCAGCCAAGACCACCTTGCGTGTGAAGTTCAGCTATGTCATGATGGCCTTGACAATAGTGGGATGCATCACCATGGTGATCAGAGGGAAGCAGGTAAGCAAGAATTTGGGCTGATGAGGGCAAATACATCTTCATATAAATTTACTAGTTCCTCTATGGATTTTTAGTACCGTCTTGCTTTGGAGGTTTGGTTGTTTGTTTTGGATTTTTTGTCATTTTATCACTGAACAAAATTTTAACAAGTCCTCCTGGTTCCCCAGAAGTGACTCTCATTGACTAATTCCCACCAGAAAAGGATGATGTCACCATTAAGATGCTTCCTTTAAAAAAAAAACAACAAAAATCCCTGAGCTTAAAGCATCTGCCTGGCAGAAGAACCAGATTTGTTATGCTGCCTTTCTTCTGATGACAATGTTCAGATCTGGTTTCTGTGGACTGCTAAGTGTTCCAGAGATACCTTAAAAGTAGTAACAGTCTTAACCCCAGCACTGAGCTACTGCATGTCACCTGACATTGCTGCCAGGATTTGTCTCTTAAAATGAAACGGATGCAGCACTCTGAAATGAAACAGTAGAAGGATTTTTCCTGGCTTTAAAAGCAGAGATCCAACACTGATGATTCCCAGAGCATTTTCCTCTGTACTGGAGTATGAATGCAAATACCAAGAAGAGAGGACAGCTACTTTGGAATCCTTGTTTTCAAAGCAGCTGGAATTATTTATGCTTTCTGAGATGAGCTCAGTTGGCTAGAGAATGGTGATAATAATGCCCAGGTTGCAAGTTTGATCCCCCTCTGGGCCATTCACTGAAGAGCTGGAATTGATGATCCATATGGGTCCCTTCCATCTGAAAATATTCTGTGAGTCTGTGATTATGTTTAACTTCTGATTTGTTTCTGGTACCTGTCTTGTGAAAATCAGATCAGTATTAAATACTGACCAGAAGCACAGAATGTATCTGCTAACGCCTTGACAAAAGGGTTTCAGCCAAAATCATCTCTCAATATTTTATTTTAACCCTCTTGGCTTCCTGGCGTTAAAGCTGCCAGAACTATGCTGTGGTAAGGATAGGCCAGATATTTTGTAAGTTATTGATTCAAGTTTCAACTCTGTGGTCCTTCAGGTGATAACTGATGATCTTATTACATTGTAGGCCATGAAAAGACATGAATCTCTTACGGCCATGAACTTGGAGAAGAAAGCCCAGTGGAAAGCAGAAAGTGCATCTGCCAAACCATAAAGGAGGAAATGAAGAGATCAAGGACTAGGGTAAAAAAGCGAAATCCTTTTCAGCACTGAGAGGACGATGTCATCACATCTTTCCTGTAGCTTAGTCCTGTCCACTCATGTTCAAGAAAGAATGAGTATGTTGTCCTGTAATCAATAAAACCAGAAACACCTATTTTCTTTTCCTAATAACTGCCCCTTTCTTCCAAACTCTTTTCTTCATGGTTAGTGGGATAGGACACATGAGCACACCGGGTAAGCAATGTAATTGTTTCCCACATGCTGTGCTCCAGACTCACCACCTTTTAAAGTACTGCAGGACCTGTACCTGAATTCTTGGTACCAATCCTCTGCATGTTCTTACTTACCATTCACAGGAAGGTAACTGTAACACAAAAGGACAGTCCATTTGATTTCCACTTATATATCCATGCTTGTACAAACAAAATACCTTCACTGGCCAGTCATCCACTATCACTGACTATTTCAGGTCCTCTGGGCAAGAACAGAACTGTATGTATTCTGTATTGGTACTGGCTATTTCAGATAATCCACATATTCCTCTTTGTGCAAGTCAGAACAATTATTAAAGGAGTTACTGTCTGACCTGCATTAACATCAGCAAAATGATCCTATGGTATTAGAAAGCCTTCTTCCCTGTTCTAGGTCCTGTTATTCTGGCTGCATTTGTTTAGGTGAGGGATAACTTCCTGTGAAGAACTGCCTGCCTTCAAGAACACAAGGAGGGAGATGAAGAGTGCAGTAGCATTCCCAAGAACCACGGTGTTGCAGTGACACCTAGGAGTGGACCCAGCAGAGCCGGCAGTGAGATGAGAGAAGATCCAAGCTGAGGGAACAGAGATAACTGTTTTGAGGAATACTGAGCAACAGCGTCAACCTGTACTGTCAGATTTACTATTTAGAGGCACATGAGTAGAGAAGTCGATCAGGCATTCCTGCTCTCTGCTACTAAGCTCTTCCTTTACCAATCTCACTTAGATTTATAAATTTTTTTAATTGTTGTCTGTGCTTGCATGATACTAGGCCCACCTAGAGATCACCTGCCTCAAAAGTGCTATTTCTGGCACTGAGCCCAGTCACACACTGTTCATGTTGAACATCCTGCAGCAACTAGGGACAGTATTTTCCTTCCTCCTTTCAGTTCATTTGGAAGGAAATGTAGACTGAAGTGTCAAGACTGCTCAAAACTGTGTAACTGCCCAGCACTGCCTTGCTGAGTGGCCCTGGGGACTCCAAAACCACAAGAGACAGATCACCTTAACAAAATTAGTTTGTGAAGTTTCCCAGAGCGAGATTGTTTTTGTTGTACCCCTAAAAATTAGCAGTATTGCTGAATAATCAAAAGCCCTACAAAAATGCGGGTTGATTCTTCACTAGCTGCTGCAGTCCAGCTATGAATTGCATTTCTGGGTACCACAGTGAGATGTAACCCATCAGACAAGCTGTGTAGTCAATTCCACCACAGAAGTCACAACCTTCTGGTAACACAATGATCAGATTCTCCAGACAGAAATTATCCTAAGTACACTGTTAATCAAGTAGAGCAGGATTCCACAGATTTGTCCACTGAATGCAAGCCATGTTTAATTTCACTGCAGGTATGTGAGCAGATTTTCCATGACAATTCTGGTTCTTTGCCACACCAGTAGGCACACAGGTGAGAACCAAACAAAATATTGCCAGATTACATGCCTGTGGTTGTGTCTGTGCTAAATGACACCAAAAAAGAGAATGTGCATTTCAGATAGCATTTCAGGTTTCTGTGAAGAAAAACTTGTGATTATGCTTGGTGATAGCAAAGCTTAAAACTGCATCTCAAAAATATCACCCTTTCAATACACACCTCTGCGTGCACTCTGTTAACAGAACTGGCAGGTACCTCTCCCTAGTTTTGGAAATAAAACTACTTGGACTCATCCAGCTGGTAAAGTACTTCAAATAAAAATATGCAAAATACCACTTAGAAAGCAACACTTCAGAGCAGCAACAGTCACCAGTTTTTCATTTTACTTCAATTTCTATAAGCCTTATGCCATTTACTCAAAAACTGAAGTCTGGTCCAGTGGTTTGACAAAAGCTCCACATATCCTTCTGTCACCCTAGTATCTCCACCATTTCAGAATCTGCCATAAAGACTCTGCCTCACGTCTTTCAGCTGCTGTGTAGGCTCAAGTCTCAAAGAAAAGCCCAAGACAATGGGCTTTGTGTGGTCTCCAGCTTGCTCCCAAGCACTGCAGTATTTTCTTTGCAAGTAGCTGAGTACTATAAAATGATGTAAGTCTTTCTCAAGAGAGGCAATGGAAGGAATCACCTCTTTCCTGGTGTCATGGCTTCCAAGCAGCACTTCTAAACACAGACAGTGGTTACAAAACCAGCACACGTTTCTGGCTGAGCAGCCAGTCCAGCTGATGGGAGAACTTAGCACCCCTCACATTACTGAGAGCTCATAGCTTCAGCCCAAAGCCTTTCAACAGTGCATGATGGAAGGAACATAGTAAGCCTTTAAATGGTACCTTGTTCTCTTTCTTGCCTTTGGCTTGGTCTGTAACATCATTCCCATTTATCCAGTCCAATTTATCAATCCTGTACCATGTGCCTTATTGCCGTGCCTGCTCCAGAAGCAACTGAAACTTACTGATGCAACAATCACCTGACAACTCCAACACTGCCTCAGTGGAACATGCAGGAGCCATAGCAGGACATGGCCATAGCAGTACATGAAGAGGTCTTGCTTACTCTTAAGACTCAGACAACTGAAGAAAGACCCTCATGTCTAAAACTGGCATGGTAGAGTACCAATGGTGTGTTGTGCCAACTTCCAGAAGCAAAAGAAATCACACTGGAAGAGATGGGGATTTACTTTAAGCTGGCATAGAGATCAAAGTGCACAGAGGTAAGACAGGAAGTCCCCAGAGAAGGAGAGAAGTGTACTGCCAGGAGCACTGTGACACGTAGGACCACATGGTACAATCTAGTTCTTCAATAGTCTTGGTGCTGACAGTAAAAAAAAAAAAAAAAAAACAAGGACCAAGNGTCTTGGTGCTGGCAGTAAAAAAAAAAAAAAAAACCAGGTCCAAGAACATGTAGGTCCAGGGTCATTGCCTTCCTCCCTTCTTCTAACATTAGGCACAGGATCTTCAACCGCCTGTATTTGGTTGGCCTCAAGGAATAAATACAGGAATTTAAGAACAGGCTGAAGTCTCTAGCAGTTGCCTCAAATGATTGTGTCATATCTTCCCAGGAGCCCCAAGTGCTGGTCCTGGCTTAATTACTGAGCTCTCAATAAGCTGTTCCATCATCCTTTGTATCCTCCTGAATGCAAGACACTGACCTTGCCTGCCATGTTCCATTGGGAGTTTTACCAACAGAAAGAATGATGGCTCCTGTTTGCTGCCCCAACAAAACCACAACTTTATTGACATTCCAGATGTGTATGCTGGACTGCTAGACAGGAATTCCAGGCAGTCCTGCATCTTCCTTTCTCTAACACCCAGTTTCAAACAGACATTGTTAAAACCTCAGTGCAGTACTTCCACCTCATTAGCGATGTTTCAAAAAGAATTCAATAATTCTCAAAACTTGTGGGGCTTTTGGGGGGTGCTTAGATTGGATCTCCACAAGCAGACAGAAACAAATGCGTGTATTTCAATTTTGAAGAAAATATGAGATGCTTTTCTAGCATTACGTGCTGCCTGACAGAGCTAAGAGAAGAGCCCAAGAACTCCAACAGCTCCCTCACCTGCCCTCTACATGAGACCATGCTGCCTCCTATTTAGACACAAACCAAAAATAGATCATTCAAAACACAGTGACCTTCACAGCAATGGCAGCTAGAGGCATTCTCTGAGATGGTCCCTCTCTGAGCACATCCTTCAGGAGAGCAGAGAATCCTGGTTTCAGTGCTTCTGGCAGGGGACACAGCCACACAGAACTGTGTTAGGAAGCAGTGTTCAAGCAATATGGTGTATTGATCCTCATCCTTTCAGTGGCACTTTTCCTCTGAAACAGAGTCCTTCATCTGTGGCCTGAATGTTACTTATTAGATGCGTAACGTTACACTACACATTTGACTCTGTTAAAATGCAAGTAGTTTACTCGCCCTTGGCTTATCGAGTAATTCTGATCAGTCTGTATCAGTGAGCTTTTCCTTTCACAATTCGCAAGTCTGATCTCCCTTCTGTACCCATGTAATTTGCAGTCTTTGTTAGAAGTAGATTTTGTTTCTTTTCAATCTGCTAATAAGGCTAAATAAAGCAATGCCAAGAACAGGTTGCTGGAAGATCCTAATGGAAATACACTCAATTAAGCACCATTTAAAATTACATTGAGACCTATGAGTTAGCCACATTTTAATCCATTTAATGTGTGCCATGTTGATTCTTGCATTAGTGTGGTTTTCACTCAAAATATTATGCAGTACCAGTCAAATGCCTTACACAGTCTAAGTATTTATGACAATATTACCTGCATCAACCAGGCCTGTCACTTCAAAAAACATACCAGCTTTAAAGATTTATACTTATCTGCTCTGAATTCACATATCCACGGCAAAAGTAACAAATACTGGCCAGGCTCCTTACACAGGAAGGCACACCAGTCAGCTTAAATGGACGCTTTTTTAATTCACTCATTTAGAGGCAATTGTCATTACTTTCCTGGGGGGCAGGGGAGGGAAACGCCAATGCACCACATTGTTTTTCACTAGCCTGGAAGAGAAAACACTTATATATATAGATATATAGGTATGTATATATATACACACAGTTTATGCATGTGTGTATATATATGTGTGTGTGTATATATGTATATATACACGCTAGTGTATATATACACAGAATATACATATATGAATATACAGAATATATGCACACACACTTTGCTCAGATTTGTTTACAAAATATGTAGCATTTTTATACCATCCAATAAGAGGTACATGGTTTTAAACAAATCTTATAGAAATGACATGTTATTGGAAATTTACACGTAAAAAAATCCAGCACAAAAAAATCCAAAAGCTAAAACAAGATTTTGCTACTAATCAGTGCTTCTATCACCCTTCAAGAAAAGAGAAACACAGTTATTTATATGTGATGTAAAGGCAACATTGAGGGGTTTTTTTGCTTTTTTAAATTAACCACCAAATTTAACCCCCTAAAATTACAAAGAATTGAAGTCCATTTACAGATCAAGTGCAGTAAACTAAATGTTCCTTCAGCACAAAGCAGCACTAGAGAAAATAACTGGGAGAGGGAAAGTGGAGGCCAACTGGCTTAGCTAGGGAGGCAGCAGGTGGCTTCTGCAGTGGCCACACAGGTCAGAGTCTCCATCCTGAAGCAGAGACAGAAGACTTTATTTAAATAATGGTCACACAGAGCTGATGTTCAGGCCTTTGCCTAGCTTCTTTCAGCAGTATGACAAGTGACTGATGTGTTTTTGCAACTCTGTATCCAATGGGCTGGTTTTGCTTTTGTACTGGCTTCTCACTGAGAGGAGTCATGAGGATGTTGAAGACAGTTCTGCCACAGACATTGATCACAGGTACGTGACGCTGCAGTTGCCAGTGGCAATTTTGAAATGTTTACACTGGACAAATGTGTGTTCCAAGCATCCAAAATGGCTTGAAAGAACATAGCCTGATGCAGGGGGGAGCGGACGGCCTAGGGAATCCATTGCATTCTCCGAAATGGAACCGCCACTTTCAATCAGGCGGCATCTCCCCAGTTGTGTGAAGAGTTTGGTGTCAGTGTCAGCTGAACTCAGTGAGGAGTGGCTGGCCTTTGCATCAGAGGTCTGTGATCCAAGCAGGTTGCAGAGCCAAGAACATGCTGCTAGCAGAAGGGCAGTCTCCAGCTGCACGTGGCAGCTGGCATGCAGTCAGCGATGCCTTACAGATGTCACCTGGAGGAACCATGCGTTCCATGCTAATTCACCTGAAGTCCATAAACAGCAAAAGGGAAAAGTGAAATGAGAGGGCCAGGTGGATCCGGATGCAATTGTACTATCCTGTGAATGTAGTGTCATTTCATTTAAATAAGGGCCTTGACCAGGAGGACTATATTTAATCAGGTGAGCTGGAGAGGAAGCTCTTGTCTCATGAAAATGAAAAGGAGACCTAACACTCCTTGTGCTAAGTTTTACAAATTAAGATTTCTGTATTCAGAAGGTAACTTTTCAGAAGACAAATCTGTTCAAGTCACGCTGTGTAAAAATGTAAAGAGGCAGACAGGTACTTTTCAGCCATAACTAGAGTATCAGGGACCAGACTCTGGAGCATGGAGCCAGAAAGGGCTTGATTTTTAATGAAGGCCCGGCTGGATCATACTGTGCTGGCAAGCAGAAATGGGAGCAGTTTCTCCATTCTAGAAGCTGTTTTGGAAAGTCATTTCTGGGGAAGTGTTAAGAGTGACCTATTCACAGGTTCTTTTTTTGTGGATGGAGAGGAAAAAAACTGGGAAGGTATACAAATCTCCACAGTGGTCTGCAATCCAACTTGGGAGCTCAGTGTTGAGATGGGATGGGGCCAGATGTGTTCAGTATTCCTAAGAACCACAAAACATGTCCATTGCAGCCTGTTGTTGCAGGGGATAGAGAACTTACTCCATTGTTTGTAACATGTTCCTCATGCCAATAACCCCAGCTGGCACATACAGCAAGGTAGATCCATCGCGTGTGAAGGTTTAACGCATCTCTCGCAGCCATCCAAAGAGGCATCCAGGGGAGAACATGGGCGATGAATTCAGCTACGTTCTCAGAAAGGCTGAATATCTCCCTGGACTGCAGGCACACTCTGCAGCAAATACAAGAGAAAGGCAGCCTTCTCTTGGATGCCAGGAGTGGGGGGCCAAGTGGAGGAGGGATTGCTTTCCCGTAATAGGAACAAGGAATATCTCTAAGTATAGAAAGGTGCCTCAACTCCACAAAGATGACAGTGGAGAGATTCAGAATCTAGAGAAGAAGGGTGATTCTGGTGACCCCTTGCCAAGGAGGGGGCATCCTGCCATGGAGAGCCAAAAGTTTTCCAGACGTATGTAAGAGCATGTGCACAAGGCAAGCGTATGAGCGCAAACAGGGTTATGGAAAACATTGAGAGAATCACTCCACGGGTGGCTTGTGGCTCGACAACAGGATTGGCTACGTAGAGGAGCACACAGCACAGGGGCACCTCAAAGCTGGAAGCCTTCCATGGGAGCCTCACACTGCTGGAAGATGTACTGCTGCTGATTGATATCCACTTGTGGGGCAATGCTGCTGTCTTCATCCTCTGTTCCAAAGTAGTGCTCAATCAGATCAAAGGCCTTCTGATAAATCTCTTGATTCTCATGGCTCTGCAGGAATTCGATCTTGTCCAGGCCTGCAGAGAAAAGCAGTACATAAAAGTTACAGCTCAGTGAAAGGATATGACCACAATAACTTTCAGTTTGTTCCATGATTCTCTCCCACCTTCAGAAAGAACAGGTCCCTCTATGGAGACCTGTATCAAACTTGTACTCTCCAGAACCAAGGAAAGCCAGTTTGAACTACAGAGATCTCTGTAACTATGTTATGTGTTTCATACTTTCTGTCTGCCTCTACCCTTTCACTCAGAAATTAAATCAACAAGCTTGAATAGGTAAAGAACAAGGCCTCAAACTCAAAGACTTTTTCTGGAGACTTTTAGGACTGTGTTTCCTAATAGTGTGTTCATGGTGCTTTCTTTATGAAGACTGTGACTACAGCATCACCTAAGTGTAAGCTGAAATGACTTCTGATAATCACCTAGTCCAACCTGCAGCCCATCCCAGCAGTACTAGCCAACACCAGATTAGATCTGATGTGTCTGGATGTTGTACAGCTGGCAACAGAAGAAACACGCGGGTCTCAGAGTAGCAGTTGAATCTGCAGGCAGGACTGACCAAAAGCCCTGCCCTTTTTTATTTACTTATTTTTATACGTTTTTAAAGACAATCAAGGATTGGTGAAAAGGGTCAACACCTTTGAAGGTTTACAGGACAAAGACATGGTTAATTATCTTTCTCCACTCTAGGGAAAGGAATGAAAAACAATTCCACAAGTGTAAAACAATCCCGGCTGGTTAAGAAAAACAAGGACCATGTTCATAGAAAAGGCATGGGAAACTACAGCTACAGTGTTACAACTTATGGGGCCCTGTAAAACCAGGGCGACATCTGGACACATATTCCAAACTTCCAAGGATGGAGACTCCATTTCCTAACCTATATAATATATATGTATACAATGCAGTTAAACTCAGGCAACCAGTTTTTGGGCAGGCATTAAGCACATGGGCAAACCCAAGCCCTTGTAGTTAGATACAAAGAAAAATAATACAGCAAGCATTGATGCTATAACAAAATTCAAGTGTTAGCCATTCTAGTAGATCTCTACTGTTGGGAATTGTAGTGATTTTCTTGTTAACACCTTTCATTCTGTATGAATCAAGAAAAGAAGATCTGCACGTTCTGTCTCCAATTACACACAAAGATAATGTAGAAGATGGCGTACTCTGGAGACTTATCAAAGACCAGGTTATTTTCAGTAACAGCAATAAGGTAATTAACAGAACTGGGCCTGCTGAGACTCCAGTGGGTTTGTGCCCATCGCTGCATCCCCTGAGTTCCCCAGGAGTTTTGCTCATACCATATGCTTCTTCAATGAGAGCACAGTAAGGATTGATGCCAGTGCCGCTGCGTTTGGATTCCTGCTCTCCCAGCCTCAGGATGTTCTCCAGCCCATTCAGTGCTACTTGCACAATCTTTGAGTCCATTACTGTAAGGAGGTCACAGAGTGGTTTGATGCATCCCAGTTCTACTAAATACCTGAAAAACCACATGGAACCTAGTAAATTGTTTGCAAAATTACAGCTGGTTTAGCCATTTAATCAGTTAGCATGAAGGTCTCAGAATCAAAACAATGAGAAAGTATCAACTTAACTGGAATTAGAGAAATTTCAGAAATCTACTTCCATCTAGTCAATTCTGCTGAAACAACGAAAATAACTTCAAAATACTTTCTCTGTCTCACTCTCTCTATACAGCTGTGGAACAATAATTTATTTTTTGTACCACAATTTATATTTCTATAATGTTAACATAAATATTTTCTATAAAGAGCAATTATATTAATTTAAGATGCTTATAAAGTAATTTTTTTTATTTTATACAAAACTTCATATAAGCATGTTATAGATGGCATAAGCTAAACAGGACAAACAATGCACATGATGCTGCTGTCCAAGGGACAGAGCTATTCCTCTCCAGACTGCACTGTTATACTCTACACCCCTCAGAAGTTAGTTTAAAAGCTGCATTTAGTTTTTTCATGTAAGATAAATGGTTCAATTATGTAAATAAGTATTACAGCTGAAATACTTTTGTGGTTTCTCCCTGAAGAGATGAAAGGCTCATTCATACCAGGGACACAGTCTCTCTGGATACAACACTGAAAGCATACAGAAATCTTTTCCAGTTTTCAGGCTGAAAGTTTGTTTTCTTGCACAACCACTCAGTCAGTCAACTGCATTGAAAGATTTAAACTATTTCATACTTGATCTGTTCGGCAGAGCCTCCCGATGTCGCATTTGTGATTGCCCAAGCAGCTTCCTTCCTTGTCCGAAACTCAGCTGTTTGCAAAATATTTATAAGAGCTGGGAAGATATGGGCATCTATGACTGTCTGCAAAAATAAATGACATGGCAGAGTCATAATAAAATTAGAAACAACTTCTTTGTCCTCAGTTAGTTAATGTCTATATTCAGTTAAACACATTAAACAATGCAGTGTCACTTGATCAAACATCAAAACTGATAAATCAGTTTTCAGCTTTACATTTAAAACCTTAGTTATTGCTGTGGGCAGTGCTTATTCTAAATGAATTCAAAATGCATTCAGACTGAAGTGACCGCCGTATCTAATGAGTTACTCAGTCATACCCAGACAGCAAAAGAATGCCATATTTCCCTTATGTTTCCAGGTAGTAAACCTCTCAGTTATTAAGTCAGTAAACCATTAAGTCATTAAGATCCCCTAAACTTCACAGGCCTGTGTGCCATAATACATTTCCAGTGGGCGAGAGTGAAGCTGTTCATGTAAGAACTGCTCAAAACAAGCAACCACCTGGTGAAAAGACAAAGCACTGATGGTTTGGCAGTTGGGCTCTCTGCTTAGCACAACAAAGTGATAGAAGTCAAATGAGCATTTGGGCAGCAGCTTTAAGCTTCCTGTAACTCCTTCTGGAAACAGTCTTTTGCAATAAGACAAAAATTAAACCAGTTTTGTTACACACCTATGACAAGGATTTGAAACACTTGGATAAGGATCATTCAAACAAGCAAGATATAAAACCACTTTACATGGCAGGGGGCTTTTCAAGTATAAATCATCACAGAACTAATAAAGGAAAATCTGAAGAAAGCCAAAAAGACCATTTCACAGAGCTCTGTAGAAGAAAAAAGATTACATACAGCAAAAAGCTACAGTCAATTCACAGGGTGAGCAGCTAACCTGGTAAAAATAAAGGTAAAAACTAAAAATATAAAAATAACCTGGTAAAATAATAAATAATTGTTTGATATTTCTTTTGTCCTTCCTGTTTGTCTGGACAACCACACTGCCTCTGCTTCATAAATCCATACAGCCTATCAGTTGTACCAACAGGCCCACAAACACTGGCTCCTATGCCAAAGAATCCACACTTCTGATACAGCAATCTACGGTCCTCAAGGAAGACTATTACTTCCATCATGCCACGCTTTATTACATTTGTACATTGCCAAGAATATTTGAAAAAGTATCCTTAACTGAAATTTTTGAACATGACTGCTGAAAGTGATAGGTCATAAACAGGAGCCAGCTATTTTTAAAAAAACCTAAAAAGATACAAGAAAGTATCTTTAAAAGAGATGCATTTTGGCCCCTCACATATTTTACTGCAAAACCAACTAATTTGTAAAATTATCACTGTAAGGGTATGTGGAACATTAGAGCATCTGCTTCATTAAGGTTATCAGATCAAGGACCTTTCCAGCTCAAAGGCAGATACAAATAACAGGGAAGCAATAAATAAAACACACAGTGACACAAACTTGATAGACAGGGGATAAAAGAAACAATCACAAAGAAGAAAAGGTTCCAGTCACTAATTAACAGCTCATTAAGAAACTACAGGCAGAGAGCCAGCCTGGACTTTGTCACTGATGACAAGGACAAGTGCGACCGCATAAAACTTAATAACAAAGCTCTTCTTAACTATTTTACCATGTAACCACTCTCTCTATTCCACCTGAGCACTCCAAGGATCAAGTGCTAGCAACCCAGCACGGCTCACTTTGGGCCACGAATTGGACCAGACCTCAGGAGAACCCCTTGTGTCTGTGGAGCCAGCAGCTAGAGTGGGTGGGTGGGTGTCTCAGCATCAGTAGCTGGAAGGGCCATGAAATCAGGTCCCATAAAACATGAATTCAAGGCCAGAAACTGGTGTCAAGCCTTGGATGAAAGGGCCCCTGCAATTGAAGCACATGAGAGTCTCAGCATCAGCCACTGGGCAGCCCATAGGGCCCACATGCCTGGATGCCAGCTACTAGGGGGCCTGGAATGAAGTTTAATGAAGATCCCAGCACCTCAGCTGCAATGGGACTGCAGGACACAGGATCCATATGCCTGGGCACCAGCTATGTGTCACGGAGGAATTTCTGTTATCCCCAAAAACGGTGGTGGGTGTGGAAAAATCACAGTGTACTTAGTTTGCTGGCAAACTGACTGGGCAGCAAGTGGGAGGCCCAGGATCCAGGCATGGACAGAGGGTTTGTGCTGATATTCAATGGGTCTGCACGTGTGGAGATGCCCAAGACAAACATGTGCATCTGTTTGCCAGTGAGAATCAAGCTGAAGCAGCCAGTGAGTAGAACCCAAGCACAGAGAGTTAAGCGAGCTCCTGATCCAGCCAGGTACAGCAGTTGAGCAGAGATCTCACACTGGTACTTGAGACATCTGTGACTGTGCACCTAGAGAGGGACAGCATGAGTGTTTTCAGTAGCGAACTTCATTTCTCATCAGATGGAGAAGTGAAAGGGGACTTGTCAGTCTACACTTTGCTTTATGTGAGTCCAGAGAATTCAGTACAACAGCACTGTTGAGGCAGAAGCCCTCAGAAGAACACTGTGTTACAGGATGTCAAGCATTGCCTATTGAAAGATCTTGATATGGATCTAGGACAGGGATATTTGAGGATATTAGGATTTTACTATTGTGGCAAAGAACAAATAAAAAAAATCCCATTATAACTTCTTAAATCCTCTCCCCAAAAAGTCCTTTTACAGGAGATTTATTTCCTTGGAAAGTGTCCTCTCAAAACCAACTTCTACAATAAATACTAAAAACCAGAGTATGTTACATGATAGCATGGAATCCAATCAGCACACCTTATCTGAGAGGCAGTAACTATCACCTGAGTCTTCTTACTACCAAAAAAAAAAAAAAAAACCACTTTACCTTAAAATGTTTCAACTTAAAACTTGTAAAATAGTAAGTGAATTCCAGAATACAAGGAACTAGGGACGGCAGGGCAATTAAATGTAAGAAACACAGAAGATTGTTACTGTTTTTCTTCTGGCTCAATCAATTTTGAACTCCACCTCAGTGCTTGGATGATTCAAATCAGTGGAGAAAGTTTAAGAGTGGAGAAATACGCATTTCAACCTTCTCAGAAAGAACTGAATCCAGATCTCATATCTCTTGGGTGAGTGCTCTTCTATTTCTACTGTATAAAAGGCTATGGGGTCCTTCTGCTCTACAGTGAAGTTGGCGATGTTTACACAAGCAGAACAGGTAAAAGCACCACAATGAATCACAGCCTCTCATAAGGCACTTCTCTGAAAGAGACTGACTCAAGAGAGATTACCAGGCAGTATATTTTTGCTTCCTACTGCCTGACAGGCAGTTTAAGTGCTGCCACCTGACCCTATACAGGTTCTCAACTGTCCCTCTGTAATACAGCCAAGTTTTTCCACTAGCACTCTCGACAGTTGAAACACTCAGAGCTTAGCTTTAAGAAAAAAAAAGACATTAACTAGGTCATAAAATGGTCTACTTTAACCTTAATATCTTCACCAGATTTCCGAAGTCTAGTTAAGCTCAGCAAGGGTGCAAACAATGAAGTACCAATACAGAGTAAGTGTTTAGCAGCATCTATTATTTACACCCTATGACTTGTAGCCTGCCCAGAGCAGTTTTTCTTGCAAGCATACTAGGATACCTAAGGATTTCCATTTCTATGATATTTTATGTGGGAACAACAGTTACTGTATGAACAGGTCATATTTCCCATTCAGGTAAACTTCTTTTGAGCGATGAAATAGTAAATGTTAAAACAGAATTTCATGTTGTTCCTTTTTTTTCTTGAAGAAAAGCAAGCCTCAGGCAGAACAAAACCCTAAAGAACTGTGGCAGAATGAGGCACTTAAAACTTCTAAGGATTTAGATTGGCTTAATTCAAATTACTTTACTTTTTTAGCATTCCTATACTGCATGTGCCTGATGTGGAAGTGTGTTGAAGACTAAAGTAGTGTCATGCATACAAAATGCTCAAGATAAGCAGAGCTTTCAAACAAAAGGAACAGAGTCAAGGGATTTCAGTTCAACAAGAACTTGAAAAACACGAAGGAAATCAAAAGGTTTTAGGCTGTTACTATTAAGCACTGAGACACTATCTACAAAATACATTGGAAATCTCTTTTTTGCACAATAGGTAATCCAAAGCCCATCCTTTAATAAATCAAACTAACACTGAAGTTTTTGCCCAGCTGCAGCCATGGGTGTTTGCTGGAACTGAACCCCACCTTGAGTTGTAACTACAAGTCTTCTGGAAAACCAAAACTGATTTTTAACTGAAATTGAATTTTATTTGAAACATGAACTTTCAAATTTAATTTGTAATGCTCAATACTTCAGCAAATCTGGCCCTCACTTCTAAAATGTGAACTTTTGTATGTTTGGTTTGGGGTGGCTTTTTAATAGTTAGTATCCCTGTGGTACACTCCTCCAAGAGGGCTGCCTGTCTTGTGGAAACATTCTACCTTGTCTTATTTTAACCAAGCTTCTTCACTTCACAGTATATGACTTTTAAAGAGTGAAGACAGATTACAAAAATGAATTTTCAAAGTATCATTACACCTGCATAGATGTTTCATCTCAATATGTTGTAGTCATTAGGGAGGTCTTCAGCCATAGTATATTAAATTCATATTTTGAGCTGGTCAATACCATATGAGAATATGCTTCTCCCCATTTGGGTTCCCATACCTAAGTCACTTGTGCTATGCAAACACACATACATTTAGTGTGCACATACTGGCATCACATGCCTACATATCATTTATCACATAAAAGTGAAAGTAAACAAGTCTTAGACTGTGACTGTTTCCCTGCTCCTGCAAGCTCTCTTATAACCTTTAACAAATCAAAATTACAGTCACCATATAACAGGCAGTTGCAAATACAGCCCCACTGCTATGATCTCCCCCTCCTGGCTGGAAATTTTACTTCATAGAGGCTTCTCAGTGACTTCTTTTCCAGTTACCTTGTTTATTTATTCAATTTACAACTGCTTTATAAATAACATAGCAAATACATGTAAGCCAAAACTACTTCACACTATGGCATGGTTACAAAGAAAACTGCTTTCCTAAAGCCAGAGAGGAAGCACTTTCAGATTTTAGTACTAATGAACCTTTATGTTGTTGACACAGACACTGCCTATATCCCCCAAACTGGGTATAAAGCAAACTTCTAGCCAGTTTACACAAGGTTATTACTGCTGTCAGGAAGAACCTGTAGTATAATGAGCAGCACCTTGTTGAGCTTTCTTCTGCTTTTAGGGTCAGTCAATCCCAAAAAAAAACCAAAACAAAGAAAGAAAAACCAAACAGACCAACCAACCTCCCAAAGGCAATAACACACCACTGACTGTTGCAGTTTTCAGCCAGAATGAAAAAATAAAATGTATTCTAGCTTCTGCTGCCCTCAATGTGGTATAAGGTATGTAGAAGCCTGAAAACAGATTTTGTACTTGAACACAAAGTTAAACCTGAAAGAGATGAATCTTTGACTTTCACTAGTCTGCAAACTAGTATGACCTTGTCAGCAATGCCATATTTTGCTCTCGACAGATATACTTTTTGAAGTTCTACTACCACAAAGAGCATATTAAGATTCCTAGGTTACTTACGCAGACTGTGACATAAACTAAACACACTTTATATTTAAGGTAATTCGATGCCTGCGTAAACCACAGCTCTGTGTGAATCCTGTAATTCCTTTTCCATGTCTCCAGCACTACTTTTGGAGTGGTCCCCAGTGGTCCTTCTGGAGAAGAGCCTCTGACAACTCTGAGCTTGTAACTTTCATCACATTTTGTAAAAATCCATTTCATTCCAGAGCTTTTAAAACTGACACACAATATATCATTTGCTACATTTGCCCATGTCACTCTTCTGCCAAGTTAAGAAACCCTAGAGGAGGAAAAACACGGCACAGATCCTGTTGCTATCATGCCTACCCATACTGAGACTACCAGACGGTCTCGTGAAAATTTAAGGTATGTTAGAAAAGAAGTGAGAAGTTTCTTAACCTGTCAAGAGCAGAGAATTCCTATGATGTCTTCACTGTCAGACATGGAAGACTGTGTCTGATGTACTGCCCTTCATAGTTTTCAACAGGTTGCGAAGTTAAGACACAGAGCATTTTCTGAGGGATGTGAGAGCCTTTCATACCCTTCAGAAGGGTCGACAGTCAGGATTAAGCTTCAGTTGTGCAGTTCTCCTTCTGACTCCCAGGAAGATGTAGTTCCCCTTCTCCCTGACTGGGGAAGCTATCCACTGAAGTACAGCAAAGCTGTATACAAACTAGGAAATTAACAAACAAAAACTATACTTAGTGACAATCACGACTGCATCAGGATATACACATCCACCCCAAACCTTAAAAGCACAGAAATAAAGAGGGGAAAGACTGCTATATTCCACCACATTTATTTGTTGCCTAGGCACTGTTGATAACACACTCTGAAAGGCTTTCACTTCCACCTTTGGTGGGGAAATAAACCCAAACCTCCTGTGCTTTAGTAAGAGCCACCAAAGAAAGTTCAGCACGCACTTTCACACATTTCATGCATTTTAATTTACATTGCCTTAAAGCTAGAAAGAGCTTACTTGATTGTGTTGGAGTGCAAATCTAATAGTGATAGGCTGCTGCCTTATCTTTTAGAAATGGCAGTGAAAGCCTTTGGAGTGTGCTACCAAAAAGCATCGTAAGCAGTATGGAAGTGGAGATGAATATAGAAGTCCTTCCCTCTGACTTTATATTTCTATACTTTACAGTGGGTGGATGGAGGGAGTGTAACCCAGTGCAATCTTAGACAACACTAAATATAGTTCTGTCTGTTAATATTGGGTGGGTAAAATACCTATTAGATTAACCAAAATATTTTAATATCTTCTTGGTGTACAGAAGGGATTGCTAGATTATGACTTGAGCACTACCCAAAGTTCCCATAGAATTTTAACATCCCAACTGTTCCGGAGCAAAAATCCACTACTTAGATCAGCTGGTAACTTGCAAAAATGTGGGTTACTGTGCCAGGCAGACGTGGAAAAAAATTACCATGTGCTGAAATCATTCTTGTCTGATTTCTGGCTAAAGATTGTGCATGTTCAAAATCTGGTAAACATCACAGAGTGAAACAGATCTGATCCAGTTTATGAACACTAGTAGCAACTATCGAGCAATTTAGAGGGACTGGGAAGAAAGGACAATAAATAATTTAATTTAGAGCTGAATCTAATATCTAAGAATTCCTTCTGTAAGGAAGACCAGTTCACAAGAAATAATGCTTTAATTCATCAAAATGTGGAATTAATGTAGAGGAAGAAAACAAACACTACCTCAACTCACAGATGAAATAGGTTCCCCCATGAACTTAATTAAATCAAGTACTCATTCCAGGTGGGAATTATCCTTTATCATCACAGCTATTAAAAAAAGACTACACTTTTATTCTCCATTTCAGCATACGACCATGCTCAAGAAACATTTTACCAAAGAGCATTTTTCAACTTCAGAAATCCTTTTTTTTGAAGTGCTTTTCGGTTCAAATGTTTACGATGATTTTGCCATTAAATAGGAGTTGTCTGAAGTAATACCTCAAAGGCGTTTTCTGAGAAATGCAGACTTATCAGCTCTGGATCTGAAAGGAGGTTTCATCACACCTTGTATCTCACACAACATTCTCCAGGTTGAGATTAGAAATTTAAGAATCAAAGGCCTTTCTGGAACTTGTTACACATCTGCGATGAGACTTTCCTTTCAACACAAAATAATCATTGCAATCATACCTGCAATTGCCAAATTTACTTCCAAGAAACACCAGCTTTGAGCTCTCCAATCAAGCATGTTGTAAGCATTTTCCACTGTGCTTTACTTCACAACTTTCCTCTAATGGGCCATTTTCTGCAGTTCCAAAAATCAAGGCCTCATGATGGACACAATTTGCAGTAGGTCATCATTACCAGGATAGTTATATCCTGCTCACAATCAGAAACACTGGGTTTTAATTTAATTTTAGTAACTGTCAGTAAAAATAAAATTGGGTATGCACTTAGGGCAGTCAGTGTTTCACTACAAAGCAGGCGTGTGCTTGGAGTTTGAAGGCAGATCAATGACTCTGAATGGGGCCTGAGGGACTCTTAAATGAAATGCAGCTTTCAATTTCAAGAAGATCCTTCTTATACTCTTTTTTCCCTGGGCTTGCATAACGCATCAACACACTTCCAACCTTGTCTGTGACATATCCTAAGGCAGCTGCTTTTAAGATGGATTCTTCTAAATCCACATGTATTCTGGTGATTTGACACTATTTTCTTTTTGATACAAGACTCCTGAGAAAGAGAGCTTCTATGCACATAATCACAAGTATTTTTCTATGCAGAGTTAAAGGGCTTTTTTTTCCCTTTTAAAGAGTCACTGCTAGAAATGACTGTGCAATACTAATTTCTCATGGCATTGATTTCCCTCCTGCTACCTTCCGACCTCACCTCTTCAAGTCACCATGCAATTCTAATCTGTTCTCAATAGCAAGGCAGCTGATCTCTGGTAACATACCCCAAAACATTTAAAAACTGCTAAGCACACACATGCATAGACTAACGATTTTGTTCAGGTTTTAACAAAGGAGAGGTTATTTTATCCTTACTTGTTTTCAAATAAAGATGTGATAACAGTTTAGAAGACCAAGGATTACCAGAGATACAGGTAAGACTCTCCAGCTAAAGCCTCACTTGTGCCTTCGTAGTGGATACCAGGTATAAGAGTACTGTGCAAACAAGGACAGGCACCTACTCCTTCACTTGAAAACAGGACAATGTGGTACAGCGAATAGTTATGAAGAAGTTACAGAAGTGAATACACTACTCAAATAGCTTCTGGTGCACTAGAATTCAAGCTACCTCTAGGACTCTTCAGATCTGTACCCTCAGTAGATTAAGAACACGAAAACAGAGATTCCAAACTTTTGAAAAAACACTCTAACAACAGACTACTTTCCATTGTCACTTCTGGTACATTTTTATGTAATGACTTGTATAGATATCTGGCTTTCTAAAGCTCTTAAGTTTGGAACATCCCAATACAATTACACATCCTGAAGCAACCCTCCAACAGACTTGAGAAAAAACACAAACTTAAGACAATGTATTTGGCTAGACTGTTCCTCAGGAAATACTCTTAAGACTTCCCAGAAAAAGCAGAAATGGCCTTCTAGAGAGAAAATACTGTGTTTCAAAGGCAGTAGTTGAAGGGATAAAGAGCCAAAAGACTCTTTACTGCAAAAACATTTTTACCTTGGTACAAGCAGCACTAACAACCTTCTCTGCACTGCTACTTGCACAGCAATTACAATTGCTGATGTGGGAAAAAAACCAGTGGTACAGTTGCTGATTTTACACAGCACTTTTTGTTAGAAATTCAGCTAATCCATGGATTAACACACAAACCACAATAAAGGCAGAATCAAAATTCTTGGAGCTCTACCAAGGTTAGATTGAGTAACCATATCGTTCTCTGTATCTGGCAAAAAACATGACCACCAATGGTAAAAACAAAATCCTGACTGAGAAAGCCAGAGCAAATGCCACTGTAGGGGGCTCCTTTCCTCACAGTCCCACTTCCATCTTAGTCATATCTGTACATCAAACAAGAAGGACCTACAGAGCTTTCCACCTTCCTAAGTTTTTGGGTTTTGCCTGCTCATTTGCAAACATAAGGATCTCTGAATGTTAGATGAGCATTCACTCTCATTTTCAGGAATTTCAGGTAGCTTACCAAAGACTGAAATATCTTTCATAGAAATATTAACTTTATGCTTTCTGAGATGAAGCCCTCATTGAAGGTATTAAGGCTTCATGCTGCCCCTTCAACAGGTCAATGTTCTTTGTAAGGGAGAATGTAAATACAAAAGATTCCAAGTGTCATCTGCAAAGGGTATAATACACTTATTCCTCAGGAAAAATATGCAGCCTTTTCATAATCTTGTGCAAGTTTTCTACAAAAAGACAAGTAATTCCACCCCAGAGGTAAAGAAGGTTAACCACTTCATGCTAATTCTGATCATACAGAATGAATAATTCAGAGTCATCATTATAAAAGCAGCAATCAGGCTACCTTCCAAGGAAAACAGAGGCAACAAGTACACCTTAGCTACTTTTGCCAATATATTAAGAGGCTAGGTTCACTTTCTGTGTAAACCTTTTTTCTTCCAGGTTACTAATGAGTAAGACAAATATTTTGAAAGTCTAATATTTCTGACATTTATTGCCATTTTTCAAAGAATAAATGTCTCCAACTAGACTTTCGTGCCTCCTCTGCAATCTCTGAGGGAGAAAAGAATTGAAAAACGCAGCCTCAGAACTAAATTTGATTAACATGAGACTGTTACTCAACTGCCTTGATGGAAACACTTGTATTTAATCAGAACAAGCCTCATTTCAGGGCCAGGTTGGATAGGGCCATAGGCAGCCTAATCTAGTGAATGGCATTCCTGCCCATGGCAGGGGGGCTGGAACTAGATGATCTTTAAGGTCCCTTCCAAATCAAGCCTTCACGATTCTATGATTGACCACAATCTCTTTTTCCAACGCTCCTGCAAAAAAGAAGGAATGAGGCAATGTTCTTTGTATTGGGTTTGCATGGCAAGGTTTTGGCAGCAGTGGGGGCAGCTACAGGCCTGGCTTGTGTGAGAAGATGCCAGAAGCTTCCCCCATATGTCTGACAGAGCCAATGCCAGCTGGCTCCAAGACGGACCTGCAACTGGCCAAGGCTGAGCCATCAGTGATGGTGACAGCAGCTCTGTGATAACTTATTTAAGAAGGGGAAAAATTATTGGGCAGAAGTAATTGCAGCCAGAGAAGAGAAGAGTGAGAATATGTGAGAGAATCAGCCCTGTAGACATTAAGGTCAGTGCAGAAGGAGGGCCAGGAGGTGCTCCAGGGGCTCTGCCAGAGCAGAGATTCCCCTGCAGCCCCATGGTGCAGACCATGGTGAGGCAGGATACCCTGCTGCAGCCCATGGAAGAGCAGAGATCCACCTGCAGCCCACAGAGGACCCCAGAGCAGGTGGGTATCTGATGGAATCCATAACCCCATGGGAAGCCCACACTGGACCAGGGTCCTGGTAGGACCTGTGACCCCACGGAGAGAAGAGCTCACACTGGAGCAGGTTTGCTGGTGGGACTGGTGACCCCATGGGGGACCCAATGCTGGAGCAGCCTGTTCCTGAAGAATGTACCCTGAGCAGCTCATGAAGAAATGCAGCCTGTGGGAAGGATTCATGTTGGAGAAGTTCCTGGAGGACTGTCTCTCATGGGAGGGACCCCGTGCTGGAGCAAATGAAGGACCTCCCTCCCTGAGGAGGATGCAGCAGTAGACACAACCCATGATGAACTGATCGTATTCTGCACTGTCAAGGGGAGGAGGCAGAGAATCAGGGATAAAAGTTAAATCCAGAAAGCAGAGAGGGTTGGGGGAAAGGTGCTTTTAACGTGAGTTTTACTTCTCATTATCCCACTCTGATTTTGATTAATAATAAATTCTATTAATTACTCAAGTTGAGTCTGGTTTTGCCTGTGACAGTAATTGGTGAGTGATCTCTCTCTGTCCTTAACCTCAACTCATACAACTTCCCTTGTATTTTCTCTCTCCTGACCCATTGAGAAGAAGAGCGATAGAACAGCTTTCAGGGGACATCTGATCTCCCACCAGGACAGACCACATCCCTGAAAGACAAGCAAAAACTTCCCTACTAGAGCTGTTCTTGAATGAAACTCCGTATTAAGGGAAAACAAAATCTACTGAACTGTTTTCTTCTTCATCTAGCCAAAGACTTTTCTTTGGGGAAAAGATGTTCCATTCTCTCATTTATACCACCTGGAGACAAGTCCTGGGAATTCTTCCTGATGGCTAACACTCAGTCCAGACTCAGAAGAACTATTTGATCTTTTGGAGCCTAATTGTAATGACTGACATACGGGAGTGGGACTCATTTGCTTCCGTGTGCTATCACTTAATATGAATGGATTACAACATTTAAGGTAATCAGAAAGGGCAAATCCCAGAGCAACATGTTAAATAGCCTCCATTATTGTTCAGTTTAATAAATAGCAGATTTAGATTTGGTTAAGCACACATGACTAGGATGAGGCATTATAAGACCCATTTACAGAAATTATAAAAGGAATTACAAGAAAATATAAACACGAAGAACTTTCAAATGTATGTGCTGTGCCTGATAGTGAAACCAAGAAATATGTGAAATTATTTGATTCTGAAAGTTTGTTGCCTATTCTTTTCATACTTGAGAATTTCTGTATCATAATGATTGTCAAAAGTACAAAGCAAATTATTTAAGACAAAATTTTCTTGAGCTTAGCCATGTTTTGTCATTTTCTACCATGACTGTCTTCCCTCCTTATAACGTGTAGATGATTAGAAAATTATTTTAATTTAGAGACAACTGGGCCATTGAAATATTCTAATTACACACAGTAATACACTTCTTATATGCAATTATATATCTGTAACAGTGCATACACACAAATATGCACTTTATACACGAAAAACCACCTGTGTTCCTTCTGGTCTGCAAGACAAAAATTACTGATCATAGCTGAAAAGGTTACCTGGATCTGGGCTTTGTTTCCAGCTGTTATATTAGATATTGTCCAGCACGCTTCCTTTTTGATAGATTCTTTTGGACTGCTTAGCAAGTGCAGCAAACTCTGCAGGGCTGAACAATTCAAAATTACCTGAATACAACAGGAAAAACAAAACAAAACACACCTTAGAAGAAATTGAGGAAAAAGAATCACAGGAATGAGGAGTACAATGTCTTGAAAAATCTAAAAAGCATACCCCATTAGATGATCACTGAGATTTTTTTTAAAAACCACTCAATATACACAAACCAAAAAAACCAAAAAAACCAGCAAGAACTAAGAAATAAATGTTTGCAGGAAAGCTAAAGAGCAAAAATACCAAGTAATTCAGGTAAGAGATCGTGTCTTCATAGTGACTTCAACCTGAAAACAAGAAGATACTAAGCACATTATGACCCAAGAAAAATAAGATGCTGGTATTTTCCAGCATTTTTGTACACTTCTAAGCTCCAGCTACCTCATTTTCCACATCTGCTGGCACTGTGGTACATACTGCGACCAGCGTTGTATCCAGTGACATTATGAATGGACAATTCTTATTTAAAAATTTACAAAAATTGCAAAAATCCTGCAATTTTACAGTGCAGAAAAATTGCAGCAAAATTTCATTTCCTAAATGACCAAAGCACCACAGAAAATGCTCCAGAACTTGGATGTTACAAGACAGCACACTTGATTATGTCATGTGTGAGTGAAGGGGTTTCTGACCCTCTAGGAGAGCATAACAAGATTCAAGAACTGAAAAATGAACGACCTTTTATTTTTAATTCCAACTTCTAACAATTAAGACAAAAGTTGGAGAGTATACCAAGAAGCACAGTAGTTTTGCTGTGTGTGGCAAAAGCAGACACCTTGAAAAGAACAGTGTAGTACAGAATTTTATGAGAAATACTCCAGTCAAGATGAATCATGGTCATGACTTCTGATCATGGAATCTGAGGACTTAATTCCCTTGCTTGCATCCCCCCTCCTCCATATTCTAAAAACCTTTGTACTCCCCACTAAGATGAAAAATGCAAAGATTATGGTTCAGGATTTTATCAGGTGTCTGCTGGGACAATTTTTTTTCTCTTCATGCATACTATCTACAGTTTTGGCCATCTCTAAACACTGGCAATTGTTAACAGTTGGAAATGAAAGAAAAAGAAAGTTTGTGCTCCAAGGTTTTGCTCCAAGTTCTTGAAGAACTGTCTTGTATATACGAGCACTCATATTCAGAAATGCATCAGCTCTCAAAGCTAGGCTCTTCCTTCTGATTACTGATTTTTACATGCATCCTGTACTACTTTTCAGCATACAGCACAATGTGGAGGCAGGACTAGCAAACTATCCTACCTGAACAGTTCTCTAAAATTTTAGGAAAGCTCATGGTATGCTCCTCAGAAAAAATCATGCACAACAAAAAAGTTTAAAACTACTTTTTAATTAAAATACAAGACTTATGTAGTATTTAATAACCTGCATTGCATGTGAATTAGTGATCCTTTGTGGTTTTATGTTAAATGAAATTATGAAATCACACCTCAGTCATTCTTTATGGCTGATCTGCAGAACAAATGCCACTGAAAAAATACAAATTCAGCTACACCAAATATATTGTAACAATCAAAAAATCATGTTATCTTCCTCCTAGGAACAAGACATTAAAACAGTGCCCTGGTGCTGCTAACTCATCTCTAACTCCAGTCTCAGTCACAGAACTACAGAAGCATCGCAGTGACAATCCAGTGCCTCTGAAGCACCAGGTTTTCCTGCTTTCCAATTTAATTCCAATACACTGGTGGGAGTCACTGCCTCCTACTGATGCTTCTCGAAACAAATGCCCAGACACAGCTACACACCATCCAAAATCTGACCAGACACTTGCTTTTCATCATAAATATGATATATTTTTATGATATATATGATATATTCATCACAGATCAGCAATAAGCACATAATATGACAGGCCTTTGATGGCCCTGCCAGGGTACATCACTCAGCATAAAATTCAGCCTAAGAGACAGACTTGCTTTATATAAACCAAAAACATCCCACCCTTGGGGGGTATTGCACAGCTGCCCACAAGCCCCAGACACAGCTACCTAAAAATCACCACCAGTTCAGGAGTGAACAGAAAAACTGAAAACCACCACATTTTGAAGCAATTAGTGTAATCAACCTTCACTTTCAAACTTCAAAAGGAACAAGAAGGGCTGCTTGTGAGCAGGTTAACACAATTAACAGAAAGATGAACTGCAGTACAACATAAGAGAAAGTTAATCCATACCTGGGTCTGGATATCATCTCCTGTAACGATGTTTCCCACAGCTCGTAAGGCAGGAGATACAACCTTGTAATCATTGTGCCTAAAATTGACAAGGAAAAATGTAAGTATTAACATTCCCAAAGCATCTCCACATTCTCAAGGAAGGAACATCTATCAGCCAGGGGAAAACTTCCCTGATAAATCTGACTTTTACTAAATAAACACTGACTTCAAACTAATAGTAAGCCTCTCTAGGGTTTCTAAATATTTAGACCTTTAGATGTCATTCAGCAGCACAAAAATAAAATAATAAAAGAATAAAAATACTTCAGTATTTCCAAGTATCCTTGGGAGGAAAAAGTAATAAGTTTTAACTGTAAAATACAGTTAATGTAGCACACACAAAGGCTGAGAATGAGACAGAAGAACAGGGATAGAAGTTGTGTGTTCAACCCATCAAACCCTGTTTGATAATTTTCTGTCATCATATGCATCCCTCCATCATCATTGTTAAATCACGACTGAAATAGGAAAGGTGAAGTAAGGAATTTTTTTCTCAAATGAAAACACTTCTTTATAAAAAGCTACTTAGAGGCAGTATGCTCTATTCATTAATCCAGCATCACATTTGCTTTAGTGTTAGAAGCCTTAACAGTCTTTTTATTTACATCACTGAAAACCATTACTCCTTGTTCTTAGGCCATGGAATGGTCCATGTCCTGACCTTGGATCTGAACAAGGCCAGTAGTCTCTGTGACCCCGACTCTCACAGTGACACTTGACTGACCAAAGTGTGCATAATTCTACAGTAAGGGTTGAGGAAATCACTTCTATTTCAAGTCCCTGGTACTGTCAATTCTAGTACATTGAACTGTTTCTTACATTTTTATCTTTGATACCCTTAGGTAATTTCCTTATTAGGTAACTATAATATGGACTTCAATGACACAAGGAAAATTCCAATGTGTACTATGGATTTCACAAAATTCTTAGTTCTTAGGTGCAAGAAAAAATCTCTTTAAGAAACAGCAAACTAGTACAAGAAAAGTCCTATTGCTTTTGTTACTCATGACAAATAGAGAACATTGAAAAGACAGGTAAAATTAGAACTCAAATCTTGCTCTTTGGAAATTACAACATTTCAAGACCTATTTATTGGTAGAATCTTGATTTCAAGGAAAAGAGTGATGCCTGCTTGCAACAGATTCCTTACATCAGCAGTTCCACAAGTCTTCTGCAGACTCCTGCATCAATCACAGCCTGGATTTTATCATTGGGGCCATCAGACAAATAGGACAAAGCCCAGCAGGCATCAGCTAATACATCTGTATCATTGACAAAGAGCAGCCAGGAAAGCACGCTAAGACAAGGTGAAACCTGTAAGACATTAAGAGGGGATACATACAATTAAAAGGGGCAGAAGATCTATTATTATGTCAGTTAATTTTGTGTATCATTATTGGATTAGGCACTGGCATCTTAAGATTCAATACTCAGAAAATTTCAGACCTAGCTGGCACTTCTGGGCAGGGCTGTAGCTATACAAGCACAGAAGAGCACATCTGCATAAAAGCACCATGGCAACTCCTCAGCCTCTACAGAACAACATCTGCCAATGAAACTCAGACCTGTCCACTAAGATGTGCCATGTGCAGCAGCCAAGATGTGCAGAGTCTTGTTGTGCTATGGGACAGTCATCTCCAGTACAAGAACAGTAATAAAAAGTTCCAAGGCAGCCATTTAAAACAGTGGTTGTGAATGTTTGGCCAAAGGACTAAACAAAAAATTCACAAAACTTCATCTGTAAGAAGCCCAACAAATATCTCAGAATTTCTCTGAAACATTCCTTCTGTTTAGTTTAAGTTTCACCACCTTAAACTACTAATTTGGCTATCACCACTTCATGACACATTTTCTTTCAAGCATCTCTTACCTTGGCAAAATCAGGAGGAGGATTTTTCCCTCTGCAGAGGTTGGACAGAGCCCATACAGCATTTCGGGTCATAGTGAGACGGTTCTGTTTTGAAAGCAATCTAAAACAAACCAACAAAAAATTCCAACCCATGCTTTCAAAAAATCAAAGCCAGGCAACCCCATTAACTGTGCAAAGCATTAAAACAAACTCTTTTTAACATACACCAGGGCAAAATATGACAGGTTTTCTTTCTATAAAGATATAGCCTGAGGAAAATCATCCTTGATGGCTACTATCACACATGCTAGATACAGGAATCTAGTATCCCAACAGGAACAGTAAACATTACACTAAATTTCACTTAAATGCTTAGATACTGATGTGACAGATTAACAGTCAAAAGGTGCAGGAACAGCGACAAAATTACTCTAAGGAGGAGGACATGCAGATAAGTTTTGGAGAGTACTCTCTTAGCCAAACTGCATTTTTATGTCCATCTCAGACTGCAAGTCCTACTATGGCCTAAGAAAACGCAGAAAGGCATGACCTAATTTTCCCACAAGTACAACAATTCAGTTTCTTTTTCTCATAGCCACCCCCCACTGCAGCAATGTCTTTATGAGAGCACAGGAGAATTCCTCAGCTGCAGAGTCTGCAAAGGACAGACTGAGTAACCGTAATTTGGACATGACAACACAAGATGGTGTCACTGTTTCAGCAATAAAATGCTCCTTAAGCAGAGGACCATCAAGATAATTAGCAGGCTCAAGAAATGACACGCAATGGCATGGCAGTGACCTGGATTTGTTCAGCCTTAGAAGGAGATGGTGCAAGAAGAGACAATTGCTGCCAACAACACTTTAACAAGTGAATACAGAGAACAGGAAGCCAGATCCTTCTCAAAGGTTAGAGGACAAGAGGCACCATCACGAGGTAAAACACAGAAAATTCTGATTAGGTATCAGAACAGTGGGTTTCACTATGCCATGGTCAAGTACTGCAACAGGTTACCCCAGGTAGTTACGGAATCTACTTTTGATGTTCCAAATTTGACTGGTTAAGTAGTTGAGCAATTTAATCTGATCTCACCTGCTATGAAGAAAGGCTTTGACTAGATGACCTCCAAAGGTGCCTTTCAAGTTAAATTATTCTGTGACTCTAAAATAAGCCCAGACATCCACCCACACTGGAGAATAAAATAGTTCCAGCTTAGCCGCTTCTAAAACATGTTTCCATCTTAGCTTCACTACAAAAGTAGTTCAGGACTTCCCATTAAAAACTCTGATTAGCCCACAATAAAAAAAAAAAACAGTATTATTATTCTTCAAAGAAAAACCCAAATTTCAGTCTTATCAGACACTCAAAGAAAATTCTGGAAAACATATTAAAACATACTTACTGCAACAAAGGGGGCAAGATATTACAGTCCAAAACATAGTCTCTGCACATAGTGCTGTCTCCAGCAATGTTGCCTAGAGCCCATACTGCCTGTAATGAAAAACAAAATAATAATGGCTTTTATTCTCAAAATTCCAGCAGTTTAACATATGTATTGGAGTTTGAAGATAATCTGTTCTCACTGTTAGGTTCTGGACAATGTAGAGAAAGGGAATGCATTCTGGTTTCATATTACATGTATACACTCAAGCTCGTTATATGATTCAGGAATATTTATGGAGCTCTAAGAGGAATACCATAACAGCAAACATGTATGTCTCCAAAGATTGTGCAGGTAGACATACCCTTGCTCTGTCCACAATGTAAGAGATGAGCTCACCTCCTCAGGCTCAGGAACATTCTAATTCTACACTCCTTGTACACAGCTAATTTAAAACCAGATGTCTGTAGCACAGGTCAATCCTGTCTGTATCTACCCAAAGTGTTTGTGTGGAACAGCCCATATTAGTATTTACTATGAAGCCATAAAAGCATGCATTGTTTACCCAGTCATAGACAAAAATGAGAATCTATGCGCAAGATAAACCAATATTCAGAATCAAGAGTTCAGATGGGCATTGACATATATTCTTTAAAATAAAACTATGTGAGACAGAACCAGTGTTGCTGGTTAAGTCATATGCATGGCAAAATGTAAGGGCTTGGACATCAGTACTACCCCTAACACTTCATTTTGAGAAGATCAAAAATACCAGAATTAAGCAGCATGAAGTCCATCTTCTGCAATACAACGAGAATAAAATATTTAATTAGTTTTGATTCATGCATTTGGGCCAAGTGGTATTTTTTGTATCACTGTCCACTAGTATGAGAGCTGTAACTTTAAAAAGCAGAAATAATCCATGTCAAGTATAAAAGCAATTTTATTAATTCCATGCAAACTACAATATTTTGTCATACAAGAAAGCTTATGAAGTTCACATTTGCTATTTATTTCAAGTTAGCAGAAGACTAAGTGTCATATCAAATAGATACATGTATTTGCTTATTTCGCTCCTGGCTTTACAGACACATGTATCTGCACTACCGCTGGAAATACTTCCAGTTCTGCATACAGAGGACAAAAGCAATCCTGGATGTCATGGACAGCAGTTGAATGTCCTCTCCAAATTTCTCTTCAGTCAAAGGCTATGTATTTAGCAGCAGTAAAATGTGTTATAGTGCACAACTATTTCTCTAATTGAACAAAGCAAGTTCCTCACACAAAATAAACACGTTTTTCCCTCTCTCTATACCTATTTGAAATAAATTGCTCCTCCAAAAAAACTGACAGAATTGCCAAATTTTTTACCTAAAGGAAATTTTTGGAGAACCTGAAATAAATGTATTTATTCATTTCCAGTATGGTGTCAGTTAATTTATTGTAATAGGTTTCTCCTGTAACATGTTTTTAAACGGTGGCAAAAAGATGCAACTTTTAAAAAACAGACTCCAACCACTCTAGAGGCCCAAATCCACTAGCAAACCCTGCAAAACGAATACAGCTAAACCCAGAAGTATATACAGAATGCAGATACAGATGTCAGCTTGCTAGATACAAAATAAAGACTCCTCCTCCGTACCAGTACTACTGACAACAGCACAGGATTGGAGCCATTGAACTGCAAGTTGTGAAGAGAGTAGGCGACCGTTCTGGGGAAGGATTAGTTTGTTTTGTTTTCTACTGTTTTCCAGGCTTCTGCTGTCAGGCACAGTCAGAGGCAGGGCACGAGACTATACTGAGCTTTGCTATTAAACAGCACAGCCATTATCACTATGCAGTGTTCCCCCAAAACTGATCTTCATTGTTATTTTTCATTCTAATTCTTATTCTTCCTACAACTGTTGTGACAACAGTTTATCTGAAAAGCTTAACTTTGGGTCTGGCAGCCTCTTGGACTCAAGGCACAGAAGACAGCTACCAGAAAAATTTAGCTTAAGAGACAGAACATATACCACTTTCTGCAAAATGTCACTCATGTGAGAACTTTAAGGAGCCACACCTGTTGCTCACCCCAATGTTTGCATTTCTGCAGCAAGCAGAAGCCTGAGGAATGAACCAAAGATTTCAGACAGTTCTAAATAAATTTGTGAATCCTCTGAAAACACTTAGGGGGAAAAAGGTAAAATTTGCAATTAATTCCCTTTCACTGAAGATGTGAGTAATTTCGTATGAAGACACAGTGTCCTTGCCTGGACACCCTTACACAGGTGAAAAACAAGGAAACTCTATTTAATTTGTCTGTGGACTTTGTTTCTGCCATTATAGCAATACCTATTTTTAGAGCTGACAAGAGTGATAATCACTTAATCCAAGAATCCATTCCGATCCTGAATGACTGACTGGTTTTGCAAGAGCAAATCTCACACCAAAAAGTCTGACCAGAGAAGTCAAAATGCACCTCTGCTTTCCCACTCTTCATTTTTTTATGCCAAGGAAGGTCTGGCTGAGTAGTCTGGTATCATAGGTAAGAAAAGATGTTGCAAGAAATCCTTGTAATGCTAATGACTGATACGACACAAGATACCAACAAATTTAAGTATCTTTAGAAAAATATGCAATGTTTCATTCAATAAGGAAGATATCTTCCCTTAGGGAATTACTTCAGCTCTTCAGATAAGTAAGGAACGCAAGTCAAGCTCATTTAAACTCTTCTCATCAGACACCGCCACAAATACAAAGCTCTATCATGGTATTCACAGACAACACATGAACAGTGACAAGTTTCTTCAGGGTTTGTTTGTCTGAATAATGTTCAATGATTTCCATTTCTTCATTGGTGCATTCCTCAAGATGCAAATATTTGACACAACATTCTGGCTTTGGCTTCATTCTACACAACTCAAATGTTTTCATCTTCTTTCCTGGATAGTTGTAGAAGTAAAAGGACATTTAATTCCATTAAATTTTAGAGCTTATTAAATCAAAAAAATATTTGACTAAAAAAAAATCCATTTCAGTACCTTCTACCATCTAAATCCCAACTTAAAGATGACATAATTTTAAGGTTTGTAGTCTGGTGTTTTAAGCCACATCTTAGGTAGAAAGCTGTGTGCAAACTGAAAGTGCAAATGTTACCTTGTTAATTAACAGCACCTATTTTTACACACTTGTATAAATTTCCATTTATTGCTAACAGTGGAGTAGAGTTTGTTGCAAATCTTTGCTTTATTTTACTCATCACTGAACTCCAATGTTTCTTCCTGCAATGCTGGACAACTTCAGTAGTCAGTAAAAGTAAAGTGCAAGTCTTGTAGAGAACTGTTGAACCATATGGCGCCTTCTGTGAATAATCCATGTGTTTTTTGGCAACTCTCCACTTTCCCCTGGACTCTGAAGATTCTCAGCCATTACTTCTTTGGATATTTAAACCAAATCCTTAAGCCAATCACCAACAATGTGCAGTTTGCCTCTCAGTGGAGAAGAAATATTATGAAGAATCAACACTTTCTCAACATTTGGATGCTGACTTGGGAAAAGGATCCAGTGCTGGGATGAAGATGGTGAAGATGAGCTTGCACACAAGTGTGATTGGGTAAGTGAACACAAGCATACCAGAAGGACACATTCCTATGAGATGACTGCTACTGTGCCCTAACACAGAAAACATCTTTCTTTCAGTGGCTGGGGTCATAGTTCCTTCCTCTCACATCTCACCTACCAAAGAAAGAAAGTAGCTCATCCTCACACCTTGACTATTTGTCCTGATTTTGATTACCAAGAGCTTGTTGGACTGCTTGATAGGACTGCTGATGTAAAAGCCAAACAGAACCAGGACACCAGACTCACAGGTCAGCTCTGCCAACCAAGTGTTGGTTACCAAAAGGAACAGCAATACAACTAGAAATGGAAAAATACTGAGGAAGAAATATACTGATTGCCTCAGCTGAAAACCCAAACTTTCCCCAATAGGGCAGCTGGGGATGCTCATGCCACTGGCTGTCCAGCAGAGCACGATGACATGTATCTGTCACTGTGAGACAATCTCAATCCTCCTCGACAGGCAGCACAATGCTTTGCATGGGTTTTGAAGGAAATTCAATGTTCATCAAGGAAACCCACGCTGACATCTGGGTTTTTAAGTACCACAGCAGGGGAAGTCAGGAAAGAACTGCAGCTAAGACACTGCTGAAGCCACATCAACCTCAAGCATGTCTACAGGACTTTGATGGAGTCTTTCAATATAAAAAATTTCAGGCAGGCAGATCAAAATTTCTGGATGTCTTTTGGAAGAAAAAAACTGTAGTAAGAGGAAAAGGGCTAGGACATATGTCACTAACTAAACCTAAAGATCAGTACACAAAAATAGAAATGAGGAGAGGCAGGGAGATGTACCCAAAGTGGTTTTCATAAATAACGCAGATGTAGATTCAGTGATAAGCTCAATTTCTCTGATGGGAAAAAAGTATGCCAAATGGTTTGACCACTTACCACAGAGAAAGACTGACACACAATGCAAGTAATGAAAGAGTTAAAGAAGATTCATTAAATGAGACCTGCATAGCTTAATGGGAAACAGATCTTGTAAAAGGATGTAAGGCATCAATTCATTAATATACATACTGCTTATTAAACATAGCTATAAAGATTCCCTCACTGACTTGTATAAAACAGCTAATTTAGAATCTTCACTAGACTCAAAGTAGCATATGCAAAAGAAAAAAGTGTAAAACTAAAACTGGCTTATAAATATGAAAAATTCATGTTGGGAAAACTGTGATCAGAAGATAAGGTAGACTGGTATCCGCTCCTGAGCCACTGCTAAGGGAAGTTAGAAATAAAAGACAATGTAAACACGTCAATCTTTAAAACTGACTTACTGCAAAACAAAAACAGTGGATAATGACAGGCCCATAAGGAAAATATTATACATATTTTTTTGTTTATGCTATGCTACATATTCAAAATAATGTTATCACCTAACATTTCCTTCTGTAGAATTGCTATCCCAGTTAGAAAAAAGAATGACTCCCTAAACACAGCCTTCAATACTTCTTTTTCTCTTCATCTTTTACTACATTATTACAGGGTTAGTTTCTGGTCTCTCTGCCCTGAACACGTTGTTATATTTTCTGTATTTTCCTGTATTTTTGTAATTTGCTGCAAATGCAGTTGCTTGCAAATAATAATCTTCACAGCACTACTGTGAGACATAATCAGGGTGATTATTTCAGGAGAAAATTGTACCAAATTGTAGCCCAGTTTCAGTAACCCAGCTTGAGAAGCCCAGGATCAGACCTGCTCGAAACACAGGACTAACTATAAAAATCACTGCTGAGTTGTCCTCAACTACAAAATGAAAAAGAAATACTTCACCTCGAGCATTTAAAAACCACTTACCAAAAACTGATAGAAAGAAATCGTCCAGCATCAGACACTAAGCAGTAGAAACATTTTTCTCACAAACCTACAATCAGCTTAATTTTAAGAATTTCCTCTCTATACTCCTCCATGCACTATAATTTGTTCCAACTTTAACAATCAGGGTCACAGTGTAACAAATAAAAGCCTCCTTTACTACCCACTCATCTGTTACCAGAGCAACAATCTGTGCACATACTGAATGAGACAAGAGTCATCTGGAAAAATACTACGCAATCGTGTACTACTGCTCCCCTGTAATACAGAAGTACAAGAGCTAACTTCTCAGTGCTTATATGCTTCTCGTTTTTGTTTCAGGTGATACTATGGTGAAGTGCTTCAGGCTTTTTGAAGCTGTAGGGAAAAAAGCAGAATTCCTCTTATGTTGGCCTGCATTAAACCCTAAGATGTGAGAAGGGCTGCAATCTCCAGAGCTGCTGCACATAAACTCACTGCAAAACAGAGTAGGTAACACTTTGCCGTGGTACATTTTCCTTCTTCAGCACAGCTTACTACAGAGCAATTTGTAACTGGTACTTAAGAGATTACCAGTAAGAGAGAGATCATAGATTTAGCAGCACGTGCACTGCATGGAAGAATATTTTCCAGTAATGACAACCAAGCCACTCTGCCTGCAATCTGAATTTTAACACGTCAGCAGTTTATGAGGAGGCAGGGAGGGGGGAAGGAGCCAGATAAACTTCTTAACTCTGGCCCCTAAGCTCTTCCGTTAACTCACCCATCTTAAGATTGAAGGCTGCACAACTTAACCTAAACAGGTTTGCTCTTCACACCTGCTCTCTGAACATCAGCAGGGATGATAACAATCTAAAAAAAAAGCAAGTTAGCTCTTGCACAGAATATCAATCATTAGGAGTAAAAAAGTAAGAGCACCAATCATTCTGCAGGAAAAGCACTCTTCAAATGATGGCTGAATTTGGAAAGCAACACTATCAAGTTCAACCCCCAAAATACAAAATCTAAAAGGCACCATATAGTTAAGTTTGGATAGATTTTCATATGGACAGAACATAGCATTTATCTGCCATTTTGGCAAGTTTCCTATCACATTTCTGATTTCTACAACAGCAGACTCAATTCCTCAAAGCTAAAATAATGGGCAAAAAATACCTCTTATTTTTTTAGTATTTTTTCAAACATCTGAATTCCATTCCTCTTTAAAAGCCTTCTCAACAATAATTCAGTCTGAGACAGAACACTGAAAACAGAAAGATACTAAGTGGAGTAACTTGAAAGCTACAAGCAACTAAGAAAAAATCCATCTTGTGGAAAATGTTAGGCAACCTTAAGTACAGGTGCTACATTCTGAGCCAGCTACAAGAAAGAAAGGCAAGTTACACAAAGCAGTCCCATGTTTACGAGTTGGGACTCCTCCAATCATGCATCTCAATACAGCCAAATGCAAGGTCAGATATCTAGGAACACAGAATAGAGGTCACACTTATAGGATGGAGAACTGAACCCTGGAAGTCAGTGACTCTGAAAAGAACAATGGATCACATTGGATAATCAGCTTAACCTGAGCTCACAGCCAGCTTCTGTGGCAAGGAGTCTGCAAAGACACTGGATATTTACACACTACAGTACAGAGCAGAAGTGAAAATGAGGAACTATCTCTGCAAACAACAATGCTGAAAGAGTGTTACTGCAATAGCAAGAGCCTGTCATTTCACCACCACAAAAAGATACTGAAACTAAGAAATGTTCACCAGAAAACAAACCAATCACCACAGAAATATTCTCAAAATGAGCATTTAGTGCTTAATTTAATTTACTCAAGTAAAGCTTAAGCTATGGTCTGCAAGTAGCTGCAGGAAAAAACACAGAACTTACTAATGGAGTAGAGAATGCAACAGAAGCAATACCTGGACTCAAAGATAGTCAAATTTGTATAGTATAGGTACATACTTTCAAGTTAGGATTAAGATCGGCTGAAACTAAATTTGTTAATATCATAAATGTTTCATCACTGTAAGTCTTCAAAGCAAGATTATACATCTGAAGTACATCCTTGTTCAAATACAAGTAATAGACCTCAAATGGAAACTACTGAACCAAATGTTTGGTCTGTGTTTTATACTGATCCCTGTGGGCCTTGAAGAATATTCATCTATGCTGTAAGGAACTTGGAGAACAAACTATAATTTCCACTCAGGCTTTATGTTCAGGAGAAATGGGCACAAACTTTCCATATCTAAAGCAGTTATTCAAACAAGGCTCCTTGAATTCCTCAACACACAGAAATATACTAGTCCGTTAGAGAACAAAATTAATTACCCCTTTAGTTATGGTTAAATACATAACATCCAGAAAGAGAAAAATACAATACTTGCTTAGATAACTTCACACATACTAAGCACAAAGCAACTGTTGTATAAAATTGCCAAATACTGCATTTTCTCTAAAGGCTTTCTTACAGGACAGCCTTGTTCCTTTCCAGAGAAGGAAAAAAAATCCAACAAAATACTAAACAAAACAAACAAAAAGTCAAACAAAAAAGCTTCCAACTCGACAAATTAACACACATACAAAATTCAACACTGTTCTCAATCTTTACCTGTTCCTGTACATCTTCAAACTCTGAACTAAGCAGCTCTATGAAGATGGGGACAGCTCCTGCTTGGATCACTATTCGAGTCTGAAGGGAATTTCCCGAGGCAATATTTGTCAGCACCCACGCAGCTTCAAACTGGGAAACAAAATACAAGTGAGTTTATTGGGAGCTTTCTATGCCACATCAAACATGGCAACTACGTCTTTTAAAACCAAACAGATCTGGCAGATTTGGCATAGGAAAAACATGAGATATTATTAATTAACAGACAATTTGCAAAGAACTAGAAACATATATTTAAGAGTTATCACCATCACTTGAAAAAAAATTTTGCAGAAGTTCCTTACGAGAACATCGGGCTTGCTGTGGCTTTTCAAATTTTTTTTTGCTATGCATTTATATTACCTTTGCCTTTCTTACTGGCTAAGAATCTGTAAAAAACAATATGCTTTCCCACATGACATGACACTTGCATTCTCCAGTGATATTCCTGAAGATGCAGAAGCAATTGTTTAACAAAACTTCATGGATATGAAGCAAATAAAAGTTCTTCCAGGGATTATAAAAAAAAACCCAAACAAATAAAAACAGATTTCTAAAAAAACCTCAAAGTACTTCTCTCCAACTCTGGTGATCAGTACTAATGCCAAATCTTATTAGTGTATGATGTTTTTATTCAACACTTGAAGCAAAAATGAGATCCTGAACTAACACTTAGCATCTTTTAACTGTTTTTGCCATTTATTATTTTAATCTTAACTTGCAAAAGCATTAACTTTTTAAGACTTCAGGCCTCAAAAAACACAGATTCTAGAAATCCACATTCGAGTAGGTTTCTGCATGCTTTCAGCCCAAATTATGCAAATTTACATGTTATCAGGTACATTCAGAATGCAGAGAATTAAAAGACTGCTAAAAGTTGAATGAAAAGCACAAATCGACAAACAGTAAAAATGGAAAGTTGTAATCTATAAATGACCAATTTTGACATGAAAAGATGCTGATCCAGCAGTACTCCAGTGGAAATACTGACATACCTTCAGAAAATGTCTGTCTCTGTCTGAAGAGCACCAACGACTTCTATTTAGGGTTTAATCATAAAAATAACTCCTGTTAAGGAGTTTCACCAAATCCTAAAATATGCCTGAAATAAGAACTCAAGAATTAAGCCTAGACCTCTAAGGCTTTTCATTTTTAAGTGTTATTAAAGACTTTGGTTTTGAAAACACAATTAATTAATACAATTTATACAACACCATGAATTCTGCCCTTCTGATCAACTGAACATTCTAGTAAGATGTGATCAGAATAAACAATTCCAAAATAAGTCACTGCAATACACAAGGAGTATGGGCTGCATAATAAAGCAGAAAAACACAAAGCCAAAACTGCAAGATTCATCATTTAGAAGCAAAACAGTGTTGCTCTGCCCACACTAAGGCCAACATAAAATGTCGCTTTTCTGTAATTTTTCTTTCTCTGAAGTGAGTATCCAGTGTTTTGAGGTACATTATAACATAACTATTACTCATCTTTCAACCACAGAGGTTTCTTATCCATATTTTAAAGTTTGCCCTCTGGCTTCCTACTGGTGCCACCAACTTGTACTATTCACAGCTGTATCCAGTATAAGTCACAGAAAGGTTAGAGAGTGACAGTTTCTCTCCTCCTTCTCTGTGGACACCTGATGTTCCAGGATGTACAAAATAAGGAACAGTCACAGGCAAAGACAATCTGTGTGCTGTTCTTTTTTAAGATTCCTCTCTCCACGTGAGACAAATGTACTTGTTCATGCATGGCTAAAGTGACCCTGGAGAACAGGGGAGCTTTTTGAAGTTTTCCATTCACTTTGAGTAAAAATAGGATGGAGGAATTCCTAACAAATTAGGCCTTCCTATCACCAACCTCAGTTTTTACAGGATATTCTATTGACAACATAGAAGAAAAACAGATCACAAATTCCCATAAAGTCCTAAGCTCATTAACATGGAAGTTGCTATATTCAATCCACCACACAAGCAGTAATAAATTACACTTCACTGTCTCAGAATGAGTTGAAAATCCTTTCCTTGTACAGCTAGACTCCAGCTAGAAATGCCTAGAATGCCAAGCCCAAAGGAGTATTTTTGGAAACAATGACAGAGCAAATACAAATATTAAAAAGTGAGGTCCAGAGAACTTTCCAACTGATCACAGCAAAAAGTTCTATCTGCAGACCCTAAACTGCCAAGCAGGCAAAGAGATTTGGCAAGATGGAGGAAAATTACCCAGGTAGAATGGAATATCAAGACCAACACACTCAAGCTCGTATTTTCACTGCTCTCCTATAAATTCTTTAGGACAAGCTTGCACTTTTCCACTGTGACTGATTTTTCCTATTTCCATGTAAAAATCAATACATATTACATCAGTAAGCCACAAGAACTGCTTCCATTTATCCGCCTGTCTTAGGTTTCTGTGCTAGACCCCTATAAGTAATAAAAGGCATTCCATTTTTTTACATTAGATAGCTTACAAGTTTTCCATTGGAGTTGCAAATCAACCAGCTTAAATCTGATACATATTCTTAGTTACTGTCCCTAGACCCCTCAAAGTAATCTAACAGACCTCTGGAATTCTGTGGATAACAGTTTGAAAAGTAATACCTGTAAATTATTTCTCCAACATGTAAAAAATGTGTATTTTTTTTGCATATTTCCTGTCAATAAAATATAGATTTCACATGGCATTCACAAACCTGTTGCCTTATGCATTTTGAAGAACACTGATTCTAATCAAAATGTTGTATTTAATGGTTACATGTTAACATATTTTTTCCTTAACTAGATAATTTGTTTTCTTTCACTTTCTATTAGTCCAGAAAGACTGACCAGAAAAATGAACAGCCAGAAATAAGACAAAGGTCCAAGAAAAATTGTAGCACCATTGTAGCACATATAATTCAGTTTTTTCAAACCACAGTAAGGTTTCCAGCTTTCTATGCTTATCATTACATATTGTATTTCTAATTCTAAACTCTTTTTCTACTTTAATCAAAAATGTAAATCCTAATTCTAAAGATTTAAAACTGTCTTCAATTAGTACAAAGAAGACAAACATTAAAGTTTAGTTTAATGGTTTTTCATCAGTTGAGTTCCAAATTTCAATTTGATTTTTGAAGACCCCATCCTATCAATCACTCAATGCATGTCAGACATCTCTCTCTCTCTCCTGTCCTGTACCCAGAGGTCTTGCCACAAAATCTGAAGATAAAACAGTTTTTCTAACATAGGGAAGAAAGAGAAGAAGTACAGCTGAACAAATCACTGATTTGTTTTCCTATCTATTTGCATCACCAAATGCCTTCCTGAACGAGGAAGACAGATACATTTGTATTTTTATACCTGTAATGTACAGTTTTCTTTTCGCTTCAGGAACTCCACAAACCTGGCCACCACTCCTTGTGTGCTTATGACTTCATCTATTGGAGGATTTGGTTCTGTTTAAAATAAAAATTTAAGTTAGATACATTCATTTCTTTGTAAGGAAATTCTCAAATTGCTGCATCAAAACAATATCCAGTGACATACTGACTGCTCTTTTCTTGGAGCGGGTTCTTTTTCTACAATACTTCACTAAAAGGCAATGGTTTCCTTTCTGTCAACATAAGAAAACTCTAGTCTGAGTTCTGAGGCAGTAAGATAATATGATTCAAAGTACTGATGCACTCAGTAGTTAAGGCAGACTGATTTCACAGCAGCAGCTCTGTGCAGTTACTCTGGCATGCACATGTGCAGAGAACTTTGGTGTATCAGCATGTTTGAGCCACAGAGACACTGCCTACAACATTTAAACTTACATCCAAGAGGAGATCTCACATCTGTAACACTTAGTACATATTTCAAGAAAAGAAGTGACTATTATGTACATCAAGCTGACATTGTGTCAAGCAGAGCTTGACCCAGAAATTTCAGTGTGAAACTCAATTTTTTATTGCTATCAAAGTAAAACCACATGCTAGGGAGGCTTCTACATTTTGCTCTACGTGATTTCAGCCCTTACCTTTAGAAAGCAGCTTTCGGAACTTCTGGGTGGCTGAGAGCTGCTGTTCTGGACTATTGGAGAAAATCATCTCAATCATATCAGAGGTGATGACTGCACTCTAGAATTCAGGTGGGGAAACAGAATGAGAGTGATAGAGAGCAAATGGGGAAAAAAACCTGGGATGAGCAAAAAACAGGTTACATTTGCTTAACCATATCAAGTTTATTTCTTATTGAATAAAAATTTAGGTAAGACCATTATGGAAAACAAAGGAATCATTAGATATGTACATCTACATAAGGCAGCATCATTCTCAAGTATAACTTTGCTTTACTGAAAGCCAAAATTCAAATTTTCCTCAAGATATGGCAAGAAAATTACTCTTCAGAATTTTTCACTGGTATTCTCTCTCCTCCTCTAAAATAAATGTCAAAATGTCAGCTTCAACAAGAAGTAATTATGTCAGCATTTAGATTTCCCTCACAAGTACATTTTGACTTACTCTCTTACACCATAATATATAGGACCTGTCATTTCTAGAAGAGTTGACAACCCTAATGCTTGTTATCATCATCAAGTTGAGGTATTAAATTTTCCATAATACTGATGGTTTCCAATAATATGACTAAATTAAATCAGCAACCTTTCATATGCTAGGTAAAATCTGACATTCTGTTCACCACACATGTACCCATGTAGAGAAGCATAAGTAAAGTCAGATTTTTTTCTTCCATTTCTAATCTAAACCTTCAGATACATCTGATCCCAACCCTTAGACAGACAGGGAGACAGATGACAGTGCTGAAAATACTTAAGCGTTATCTATAACAGCCAACAGCTCCAACTGTTAAGAGCCTGAAATTAATGGCATTTAACACAGCAAACTGTGTAATGAAAATATCTATCAATTAGGCAAAAGCCTTTCCTTACTTTTTACTATCTATTTGTTTAATATAAGCTTCCACACAAATCATTAACGGTATGTAGGACTTGCCTGATATTTGAATACTACCTTGAAGAGTAAAACTATATATTCTATTATTGATCTGCCATGCTGTTCATAAGCATTTCTCTGTTTCTCAGTAATTTTCAAGGCTCATATAACCACCAATAGCTCAGCCTGATTTCTATGGAAACATCACTTGCATACTCAGAACATAGACACTGTGAAGATCAGCAACACTTTTAAGTGAGAACTGAACTTCCCTTAAACTTTTCTGTTACAGAACTGAAACCCTTACATTTTTCTTTCCAGGGAGAAAGCAAAAAACCTAATTCCCACTATAAATACTTTTCTGTAGTACTAAATTCTAGCATGGAAAGGAGTTCAAGGCCTCATGCAGACAGTTAGGCTAGGTCTAGCAGTGTTTCCAACACTTTGGTTAAAAATGGTGGCACTTGAAAGTCTGCTAAGAAAGATTTCCACTGAGCCCCTTTATAACTTTGTAAATTGCAATAACACACTGCCTGATCAGTATTTTCACGCCTTAAGCATCATGAATTTCAGATTAAAAAAACCCTAACAACTCTGGGCAACAGTTGATAGAATCACCTGTAATGGTGAACACCAAATCCAGGAAGCGATCAGCCTGCCGGGACAATGATATTTTATTTCATTTTCTTGGGCACATATCCTCTGAAAAAACACTGTCTATATCCCTAACATTTTTCTCTCATGTGATCTGTTTCAGGGTGGTTAATTGAGGCAGGTTTTTCAGAATGCATTCTTCACATTATTCTGGAATGTCACTCCTGTCACGTCACTGCACAACAGACCTGCCCAGTTTCAACCAACACTGTATTCATTTCTCATCACTTACAGAAGTCATCTCCATGTTGTTCATCTGAGCCTCATGAAAGCCTCCATCTGACATCACTTCCTCCTCCGTTTCTTCCTCAGCCGTTGCAACATTTCGGCGTTTAAACAACTAAAGAGAGAAAGTATTGAATATATATATATATATTTATATATATATATATATATGTATTACATAGCCAATATATACACAGCATGTTGTGTTAGTCTGCTATAAAAACTACATATGCTATCACCTGAGAGAAGGTAGCACTGGCTACAGGACTTCAACTGGAAGCACATGAAGAAAGCTTAGGCGTGGAGTAAATGAAAACAGCAATGTACTAAAATATCACTGGAAACATTCACTGATATATCCCCTTCTCTTCTTCACCATCTGCCTCATCTAGAAGCTGTTTAGCTTCCCCACCATTGCTTTCTTGCAGAGGATGCCGGGGCTCAAAGGTCTGATAAATTCTTGTGTATTACACATCTTCACAGAACACCTGAAGGGGCTCTGACAATCTGAGTTACAGTGGCAAAGAGAGGGCTTTGGAGGATGATTATACACAGGATATTATACTGAGATCAGCAGAATTTGGTCGCTGTAACTTAGAGAAAGTACCCAGTTTGAGAGGCCATGAAGAGAGCTAGAGAGGCTACAGAGAGAGGCTACAGCTACTGGTCAGACAGTTCTGTTCAAACCCTCAAGCTTCTCTGGCCAATGTTACACCTGAGTGAATGAGGAGCATTCACTCTATGTCCTGTAAAGCCAGCAGAAGAGGCAGTGAAGTGTGCAAGTGACTCTGATTGCAGACTGACCGTGTATGAATGCAGAGGGCAGGAACTAAGAAGGGGCTTGGGAGAAGCAGAGACACTGCAAGACAGGACTGCTGAAGGACTATCACAGATATCTCAATTGCTGTGCATTACCTGCTCCTCCCTCTTTTGCTTCCGTAGCTGAAGACCCTCTTCCTCCCGCCTGCGACGCATCTCATCAGGGTTTAGAGATTTGTTCTTGTAGCTCTTCAGACGGAAATTCTCTTTTCCTGAGGTCGTCATGATTCCTTCACAATGCAATTAAAAAAAGGAGACAAAATTACTCTTCAACAACACATAATTTTATATTCTGTGTCCACTCCTTAAACTCCGTAGCCATGAACTTCCAGCCACTGCCCCCTACAGTCCATCACCTAACTTCCAATAAAACTTAGGAGGTGGAAAGTAAAATTTCACAGAATAGTCACTTTGGTGCGTCAGTTCTTCACATCAGTCCAAAAAACTTTTATTTCATTTTTTTGAGGATTCAGAGAGTGAGTCAAATATTTTATTACGAAAGAACTAAGGTCTATAAGGCAGAGTGTATAGCCCGGGCTAAAAGAAAAACTGCACTAAAAATTTTAACATTTCTCCACACAGAATTAGCCAAATTACATACTCCTGCCTTTACTCAGAAGTGAAGGTGTCTTAGCTGCTTTTTAGCCTAATTGACTTTGCACGTCAGTACAGGGGCTTTCTCTTTTGCACTTCATATCCAATGCTTTAAGTTAATTCAATGCAACCCTGTTGAAGAAACCCTGTGCTCTTTCTATCCAGACAAGGCCTACAAGGAAATTGGAATGAAAAGAAACATTTTAGGTGAAGACAGTTTAACCATTGAAAATGTTCAGTCCTGCAAAGAAAGCAGTGCTATTGTTCCCCTCCTCCCCACCCCCAGTCCCTAATCCTGCTACTGTTTATGCAGAGGGGCCTTTTTTCAGTCTGTGATTTCCAAGTACCATCTGTCTTACATAACTCAGTGGGTCAGCATTTACAGCTGCCCATGATGATTTGCACATGTACAACACCGCACTTTGGAGTCACTTAGCATAAAGCAATAGGTAGAGAACTGTGTGGAAAGAATTCATCTCCCTGAAAGCAATGGGTGTGGATCAGGCCTCTACTCTTAGTGCTCCCTTCTTCTCCTACTTCTCTCCTTACATGACCCCTTTAAATCCAAAAGAGGTTGGGAATCAAATTCTCAACATGTCAGTATTTCCATGCATCTTCACAGAGATGCAGAATCTCCAATATACTGTAAATCCTGTAACACAAAATTTAGGAAGCTGCACTATATAAAAAGTTACTCTACAGGACTTTTAAAGGTCTCTTTCAAATGCCCTAATGTGTTCTATTAAATAAGCTACCTACCTCAAATTTCATAAGCACAGAATCACCAGATGATAAATGATCTCCTGTGCACTTTTCACATTAAAATGGAGCAACATGAGTCTATAATGATTCCCAATAGCTTAGGTTTCCTCTTTAAAATGCATCAAATGTATATCAAGTCTTCAACTACTCTTCTTTCAGTTAGCACAAAGAGTTGTAAGAGAATTTTTTTTTAAAAAAAGGGGATACTCAAATATGTTTCTTGTTAGAGTCTCTTTTTAAGTTGTTGCTACCTGACAATCACTTTTAAGAATTCTGACTATCAGAACTGGCTTTCACAGAAAACATTTTGGACATCACTTCAAGTGTTGCTGGATTCTGACAAATGATATTTAAAAACCGGTTGAGGGACACAAAACTGTTACACTGATTGTCAGTCAGTCACAGTTTGCACCAAATGTAACATAAAAACCTGAATATTTAGGTAAGCAATTCAGCAGCCTTATTTTCTAAAAAGGCTCTCCTGAAATGGCCTTTTTTTTAATAAAGGTACAACAAAAAGATAAAGCTCAGAGAGCCAGAAGTTCCCTACATCTTTCTTAACAGGTTTGAGACCCTGTTCCTCCTGTGTTTACATGTGTAAGCTTCGAGTGCTCATATTTCTTACAGTATGCTTGGCAATTATTTGTCCTTCACATTTTTAGTTTAAGTGACTACTATCTGTATATTAAACACACATACTATTTGAATAAGCCTGGCATTTTAACTGTAAAAAGAAGATCAGTCAACAAATACTCAAAATTTCTTTCATTCTTAAAATATTTTGAATGAAGTATTTTATATATTTTAGAATAAGCAAGTAGAACTCAAACACCAGATGGATAACCATGAGCTAGAAGGACATTCCTAAAAGGAAAACAGCTTTGCAGACACTCTGGTCATTCTGTCCCTGACCATGAACAAACACATACATGACAGCCCAGATAATATCTCAGGCCTTCCACAGTGTTATTAATAATTCTCCATCTTTATCTGAAGTCTGTCTTCTTAAACTCATAAGACTGTATTTGCCTTTATTTGGGATTTCACGACTTTGGTAACTCCTTTGATAAACTCCTGTGGTCATTTCACACCTCCACTTTCAATACCTACAAGTTCTTAATTTAATTGAATTACTGACAGGGAACATTTCATCCCTTAATACTGAATTTCATGTAATTTCTATTATGTAGCCTCCAACGTTTCTAAACATCAGTGACACAATCAACTTCATCATAAGTAAGTTTTCTTAAGTACATTCTTCATTACTGTACTTGTTGACCATCTCCCAATTTGTATATTGATTTTCTTTCAATTAATTTTGCTTCTGTCTTTAAGGCAATAATTTCTGTTTTCCTTTCAGAGTTCTCTTCACCCCTCCTGTTATACCTTATGTCATTGTTTCCCTTATTGAAAATACAGGTATAGGATTTACGTAAATTCTTTCTCCGACTGTACCCAACAGCATCACAGGAATTACCATTCTTACACCTTCTATAAGCTATAGCTGCAAATTTTGCCTATGCTCATTTCTGACTTTGAAGACAGCTCACTTTGCTGACTAACCCCTTCCTCTATTTCATGAGTAAACTGTACACTTGAAAATCCTTTCAAAACGGTATATTGCCTTTTACCTGGGAGTACAAACACCTACCACCAAATGACTGGGAAGAGAGTTTCTTACATTAAAGGTGAAAAGATTAAACTCCCTTCATCACTGAGAAGTTATCAGTTCAACTAGCAATGGGTTTAATAATTTATTTTATAGTAGGTCATCACTGGTAGTATATAAACAAAATCCCAGCACACAGCCACATACCTATTTTACAGACCTGTCTAACCTGCATAACTGTTAAACACATAGTTATTTTCTAAAAGTAGTTCTTACGTCCTGAATGTATCTTAAAATCAGTTCTTTCTTTACCATTATTTTACTGGTGTCCTGACTACTGTTGAAAAATTCAACAAGTGCATCAAGGATTCCATCCAGCCCACACACACTGACAGCATCTTTGGACCTATTCAAACGTGTGAGCACACAATGGCTTTTTAGGACTAAAAATGTAACAACTCTATGTTAGCTGTTACAGTCATCCAAGGATTGTTTGCTATAAATCGCCTCCTCCATTTGAGGATGTAGCTTTTTTCCCCAGACTAAACCACAGAAGCAAAACAACTTCAAATTGTCTCACTGGTCTTCAGCAGCTTTGGTGTGCTTAGCTGAAAATCTTTCAATGGTCACTTAAGTTCACCCTTGCAACAAATAGCAAACCTTGGATCTTCTCTGTATTTTCAAAATTAACGCTACTTCTAGAAAAAATCTGTGGCGGTTGTCATGGAAATGTTCTACCCATCTTTTCTTTCCTAAAGATAGCACAGTATTGTCCACATTTTTTGATACTCCTAGCTACAGATAGAAACCTCTGGAGACCTGGTAAGGAATTTTCACAGTGTATTTCTTGGGCTTTTGTGCAACACTACTCAAACCCCATATGACACTTTCTCCTTCTCAGTTTGTCTGCCATAAAAACAAATACTAGCAAAATTAAACCCACTAACTATTCCTGAATGTCTGCATTTCCATAAGGAAAACATGATCCCCAATTTTTTTGCTGATTAAGACAAGAACCCTACCGAATGTGGATGTGTTCTAAGCACACATTTCTAGGGGAAACAAGAAGTACTGCATTTCTCCTTGCTTATCAAGTCAAAGAAACTCTGAAGCACTGGGAAATACAGAGTCACTTACTGCCATGACCTACCTTGTCCCTAGCAATCATCTAGATAGGAACAAAAATGAACTCCCTGCCTTCTTAAATCAGCTATCACTGTCACTAGACTTAAGGGCTTTGTCAGAAGGAATACCATGTGACTAATACTCTTGGATATTCCACACGTCAGAGGTACTGAGACGTAAAAATAAAGACCTTACCAATCAAGAGCTGAATAATGATACATATATACATATATATGTATATATCTCCATATTTTTTACATATGTAAGAGTATGTATATACAATGAAAATAAGATTACCAAAGACACTCCTGATATTAAAGACTATTAGAGATAGACTTTCCTTCTTTGGACATAGTGGCAAGAATAAGAAAAAAATGTACTCCAGAAATGTAGATCTATACATAACATTCTCACACTGGGAATAGATCAGAAGGGGAAGACTTGAAAATTAAGGCAGAAAAGGAGTTCGAAGAGAAACAGTGTGATAAAAAAAATTATCAAAATATCTATGATTTGCCATACTATGAGGGTCAATTTCCTAACTGAGGCAGCTGTCAGAAGGAAAGGAGTCACTGGAGGCAGACTTGGGAGCTCTGCTGTGCTGTCGAACTGCTGTCTCTCCTTTAGATTGCTGCCAGAGACATAGAGAAAAGATACAAGAGGCACTGTCAACCCTGAAAGGACAACTCATGTTAGAAATGGCACTGTCAAGACTGAACTCCAAAAAGTGAGAGACGCTGGAATTATTCAAGGGAAGAAATGCACAAAACCTTTACTTCCAAAGAGATTTTAGTTTGTTTACTGGCTCTGCCATGAGACTCTAGGTGTCCTAGTGAAGAAGTCTCCTCACAATCACATTTTTTTACAACAAGCCAAATACCTACAGCTTGGACAGATGTTTGAGCAATTCCCTGAGCTCTGATTATAGAATACATTCCCTTCTGACACTGTTCAGTGTGAGACTAGAAAACCTATCCAATCCGAAAAGCCAACCAGAAAACAGTACTTGGTCATTCACTGCTCTCATCAACACATTCCAAAAAAAAAAAAAATCAACAATCTGGCCACAAATGTATCTGGGTTTTTTCCCTATGAAGTGCAGCTTCCATAAAGTCCTAATTTGCTTTCTGGGTAATTCACAGGCAACTCAGGATGCTAACAGAAGTATTTAAATCTCATGAAAGTAAATGGTCAGCTTTCTTGGAGAGTACAGACAACGAAAAACCTTCATAATAAAACCATGAATAATACAGGGTATAAAATGATAAAAATATCACCTGGGATTAATGTTATTTCCCTGGAAAAAACTTTTAGAGCAAAATCCTACATTTGGCATCATCCTACAGAGATAAAAACACATCCACCAAGTCTCTGTACTGTTGACAGTGTTATCTGAGAGAAAAAGGAAAATAAAGGAAATCAACAGACTGACTTCTCTCTTCACTGCTCTCTCCTGTTACTTCAAAAACCAGCTCAGCCAGATCAACACTTTGATGAGGTTTTAACTACTTCTTTTGCAATATTATTTGACAGACCATGCTAGCTTATAGGGGTCTATGGGAATGTCAATCAGTAGAAGCACCCATATCATCTGAGGGACAAGGGTGTTACCTTCTCTCTGTCTTCAGACTCTTGTAAAGCTCAGGACATCTACAGGAAAGGATATTTAATCATCTCAACTACAAAAAGCTATTGTTCAAGCAAACCACAGACAATTCCAAAACCTCAGCTTACCTTTCTCTAGCTGTAAAACAGGACTGGGAAACATGTCTCACAGTCACTACAAAATTAGCAGTTACAGTATTTGTAAAGATCTGTAAAGTAAGTTTTGCTGATGATATATCAAACCCTAACACCAACAAGGAAACAAAACAATCCCGTGAATTTCATTTTCTGTGGTTTATAAAAGCTGTAATAGCAGAACAGCAGGAATCCACACTCCAAGGGCAACCAGCATACAAGAACAATGGAGAAGAAAAGGAACCACCACCCTCTGCTACCCAAAAGGCCAGAAGATTAAAGGAGCTCCAAATGTAACATAAAAATTGTAGCCAAACACGAATAGAATGTATAGCCTTGAAACTGGGTTCAGATTTTAAGGGATTTTCTGCCAAAAACTGATATTAGGAAGTGGATTTCTCCATGGAACTGCTGCCCATCTCCATGTCTTTCAAATCTGATTTATTTTGCAGGCTTCCTAGTCCTCTTAGCTTTCCCTGCCCAGTAAGCCTTAATTCACAATTGTTTCTGTTCTAGCACTTGAATAACCCTGTGAAATAGCAAAACAAGTACTAACCCACCTAATCTATGCCTAATTTGGCATGTTCTAGACCACTTAGCAAGTTGGACTGGCTCTTGCTTAAAAATAAGACTAATCTTAAAATAATTAATACATGACCTAAAAGACAAACAACACTGCACAACATGGAATGTGATATTACAGACAAATTACAAACTTTAATGTTGACTATTGCTCAAAAGCAAAAAAAAAAAAAAAAAA
>VZTZ01013605.1:524079-558069 GCA_013400955.1 Drymodes brunneopygia
CCTCTGGGAGGGAGAGCCCTTCCGGCGAGCCCGGCCGGCGGAGGCGGCGCCCTCCTCAGGACGGCGAGGCCCCGGGAGAAAGACTACGGCTCCCGGCAAGCATCGCGCGCCCCCCGCGCTGGCGCGCCTCTCCCGCCGCGGGGCATGCCGGGAGTTGTAGTGCAATGGGAGATGGTGCCGCGCCCGGGAGGCTCTGGGGAGCGGGGAGGAGGTGCTGCGTTCCTTCTCCGCCTGAGGGGCGGCGGCGACTGGCGGGGGATGCCCCATGCCGGGACACGGAGGCGGTGGCGGCGATGGCGCAGCCGCCACTAATGTCACGGCGGGGGTAGGCCGGAACGCGCCACCCGCCAGCGCCGCCGCCAGGGAGCTTCATGCTGGGAGGCGGTGAAAGGGGCAGGGATGCTCCCCCGGCTGTTACGGCCGAGGATCGCGCAGCGGGCTGATATTTCCACTTTAATTAATGCAGGTCCCGTAGCGGTGGCCTCGGTGTCACCGCAGAGCGCGTTAGTGCGAGTGCGGCAAACACGGAGCCATTTCGCTGTGCCACGGGTGATCCCGCCGCAGCCACGGACACAGCGGCGGCCGCGGGCCGGAGCCAGCGCGAAAAGCCACCGCAGCTGCTGGTCAGCCACGGTGTGCGGTGTGACAGACACGGGCATCGGATTGTGTGGCACAAGCGGGCCCGCACACCCACAGAGAAGCACAGGGCGACGATGGCAGGAGGGGGAGCCCAAGCAGCACCTGCCAGGCTGCTTCCAGGCCCATCCCAGGAGCCATCAGCCCAATAAAGACACATTTCCAGGGGCACAATGGCAGGTGGGAACCCAAATTAAGGACTCAGAGAAGAAACACCCTGTCCAGCCCCATCCCAGGGGAGCCTCAGCCCCAGAGCACCTTTAGGATTGGGGGTGTAACTGTTCAGGGGTGTGGGATGCAGGATGCAGGGGAAAAGCATTTGGGGATTGCACAGGACTCATTAGGGAGTGTTTAGGGCAGGAACTCGGAGTGATCTAGGTGACATAGAGAAACAAATATAGCATACAGGAATGAAAAGGGCCAGTCACGATTGTCCATGTGCTGCACCTGATCACTCCAGCCCGTCCTGTCTTCTCATTAAACTTTCAAACTTTACCCTGGGTGAGGAACTTGTGGCCAGAGCAGCACAGGGAGTTGGCTACTGGGGGACTGGAGAGGTTGGGATCGAGGGGCAGCTACTGGGCACTGTCTGAGCCCAGCTACTAGCAGGAGACACACTACATGTGCGAAAATACTTCTATGAATACACAGATACTCACAGATGCTCACTAGTGCACCTCCATCCTGCTCAGCTGGAGCAGGGTGTGGGATGAGGCTGCCAGTGCTGTTTGGGAGTGCTCTGTGTGGATGGATGTGTACGCTGTGTCTGTGTGTGTATTTGCTTAAGTGGTGTATATGTGAATTTGTGCATTTGCCTATTGGAAGTACAAACTCAGCCTGGCTATTGCTTGGACATGGACATGGAGCTGCAGCAGCCTCACCTCTCTCAGACTACCAGATCCCAGTCAATTTTCCCACATCAATAGATACATATATTTGTGTATATACATACACATTGGTATATTTCATAGGGTTTCATATAGAATCACAGCATTTCTACCCATAGAATTGAGATGAGATAGATTAAAGCAGACAGACAACGGCTTTCTCCCAAAGCATTTGCACCAAAAAATAAATAATAGTTCTGCTTTTCTTTCAGGAATTTCACATTTCTTGCACCCTACCTAAGCACATCTGTAATGCAGCAGGAGGTCTGGTTACAGTATTGGTTGGCATTCCTGATATACCTGGAATCAAATTAGCACAGTTATGGGTGGCAGCAGAGATCTTCAGGTTCTCCTGGTTTTGATAAAAGTCTGGTTTCAGGTGCAGCTGAGCTGACGCAATGCAGGTACAAGGATGAATTCCCGTTTCCTATCTCTGTGCTCTTCTGCTCCCTTCTTCCCACCAAATACATATTTTCAGGCACAGTGAACTATGTTCATTCTACATGTCTTGTGATAACCTGCCCTTAACAGCCACCACAGATGACACCTTTTTGGATCAGAGTCATCACCTGCAGGCAAGGATTTGCAAAACTTGGGGCCTTGTGTGGGGTGAGGGTGTGCAGCAGCATACCAGAGAGAGAGAGAGAGGCAGATCCAGGCTGTCTGGGTCTCTGTGGTCACGGAGCAAGGCATGGAAACAGCAAAAAGCACACCAGAGTTCCAGCTGTCTGAAAGCAGAGATATCTGAGAGCAGGCTGACATCAGGTGCTGGTAAAGTTAAGACAGAAGGTAGCTTCATTTCTGACAATAACTTCTGAAGCCCTGAGTGTTTTTGTAATCGGAGTTAATTCAGCTGGAGGGAATTTACTCTTAAACCAGCAATACAAAATTTTGAGAAGAATTTTTCTTCATACAAAAGCAAGGCACACCCTCAGCCTTTTTTTAAACCCTCAGCCTGTGTTTTTAAACACAGCCTGAAAAGATGACGACAACACTGAAGGCTGACGACTGACCCTGAGCCAGGGGATGAAGAGGGGAAGTGGACAGAGTAAACAGATCAGCCATCACGCTGTGAGTGGGTTAAATTCGAGTTTAGGCATATTACCCCTGGCTCTGTTTTTCCCCAGTGCAATGGGATGCCAGAAAATGGTATCACGACAGTACAGCCCTTTCTAAAAAAGGCCACGGAGCCAGACTGCTGACCATATTTAGCTCTACTAAATTGCGATTGGCACCAGCAAGCCTTGGTTGTCACCCACTGACATTTTGTTCAGCCCTAAAAATGAAAACAGTTGCCTGCACTGTTTCAAGCTGTGAGAGTCACTGGGGACTCAGAGATAGGGACAGAGAAAGATAAGGCAAAGTAACAAGTTCATCATGGCTTAGGATCTCAAAGCTACCACAGCCAAAAGGGTTGTTCTGTGTTTCTGAGGCAGTGAGAGGTGGCAGCATAATGGCAGCAGGATCACAAGGGATGTCTGCAGCCAGACAGGGTGAGCACACACCAGGGAGAAGCAGCACCTGCCCCATCTGCACCCCTGAACCTCACTGCCATGGATGACTTGTCCGTACTCACCATCAGTGTGAAATGCTCACCATGGAACTTACCATGAAATGCTTTAATGGGTCCATGCCTGCAGTGAAACACGACTGCTCTCCTTTGCTTCTTTTCTTCCCCAGGTTAGGCTGAGGAAGGGTGATGCTGGGACCTGTACCCTCAGACTTACTCATGGTGGCTGGTGGGACCTTTTCACTGTGCAGTAGAGGCATTGAAGCTTCGGAGTCTCCTGGGGGTCCCCAGGAGGAAGGCAGGCACATCTGCCCAGCTGCTCCAGTCAGGGCCATTCCCACTGTCTTTATGTCCACCCTGCCTGGACAGATCAGAAACCCACTACTGCTGTCTGTGCCAGCTGCTCTGTCCAGTGACAGTGAGAATTGGGTGACAATTTCAACTGCAGAAACCTCAAACTGGTGTGGGCACCAAGGGGAGTTAAGTTGTAAAGGACAAACCTCCATCTGAGAGCAGCAGGGAGTTGATACAGCGCTGGGAAAGGGGTTTGATCTTTTCCTCTCATGCAGGGGGCACAGAGTACTATTGGTTCTGCCTCTCCCCTTGTCTGTGAAGTATCACTCCAGGAGTGAGAGTGTTAACAAATACAGTGGAAGAGACAGCTCTGTAAGCTGAGCTACATGGTCACATGCACAGGTTTTATTTTTAACATCCCAAAACTACTCGATGCTTCTGCCTGGGCTTGCTTTGTGTCCTTCTGTTCTCTTCTCTTTCTTTGCTTGCAGTTCTCCTTCACCCGCCCCACTTCAGCCCAGCTGAGCACAACCAGGAGAGAAGTGTTTGGTACGTGCACAGGGACTCTATGATCAAGGTAAGGCTTTGTAAATAGAGCTGGAGTCTTTTTTGGACAAACCTCATGCAATGTACTGGTTACTGTAGCAAGCTATGAAAATCAAGACATCTTCAAAACAGCCTTAGTAATTAAGATGAAATAGAATAATCATGAGATGTCTTAAATGACACTCTAAAACAGAGGCAACTGGTAACTGTGAGCACTTTTCTGACATACTACTCTAAAAAAAAAGCTTCCATAATATATTCAGTGAATTAGCTGTAGTTTGCAGCATGCATGCAGGATTTTAAAAAACTGAGATGCAGATTGTAAGATGGGAGCTTCAGCAGCAATTCAGATGATAAATCAAAAATTCAATTTTTGTTATTTTCAGGAAACTCAGAGAAGACAAGGAGATACAGTAAGGGTCAGAGGAGAGGCAAGAGCAATCTCATGGCAAAAGTGCTTAGACTTAGAATTAAATGAGTTTCGTAGATTGAGACTGCAAACTTTATGTTGGCAATCTAGACTTAATGACTGATGAAGTAAGAATTACAAGAGTTAAAGGTACTACTGTACCATTTAGTCTTGTGACTGCTTAGAAATTTTAATTCATTAATCTCTTTTATTTTTATTTTATGACTTAGATCTTAACCAATAGCCCTGAGATTCTTTACACTGGGCACCTTTCAGACAAGTATGTTGAGATTGTTACCAGAGCATAAAATAGGACCTGAGCCCAAAGAGAAAAAAACTTGGTTTGGACCATTACCCCTTCTTCCCTTTTTTTTCCTCAAACTGCAATAAAACTGGACCTGTTAATTTAAAGCTCTTGTTGAACTCAAACCAAGACCAAACCTGTTTCCTAGTTACCAATGCAAAGTGGAAGTTTGCTTGGCTGTGTCTCTACCAAGGACAGCACAGGGACCCCTAAAATGTCCAAGGAGCAGCAGAGCAGCTCCATGTCACACCCTGCTGATCTGCCTGTCTCTCACACGACTCCCCAGCATGCCCAGCACAAGACATTCATGCTGAGCTGTCCTGCACAATGCCACCAGCCCAGGGAACCATTTCAGCACCTGGAATTTTTGGGTGAGTTTTTCCCAGATGAGCTATGGCTACATTGCACCAGGTAGGGAGAAGCAAGAAACATTGCTGATCCAGGTCTTTTATTGGGGAGTGCAGCGTGGGGCTCCCATCAGCAGTGCCCTGTGTTGCCTGTGCCTCAGTACTCTGAAGTCTCCCTGCTCCTCCTGTAACAGCTCTAGTGCATTTCATGAGTCAGAAATTGCACAACCAAATGTTGGTGCCACTTTACTGCCTGTGTGCAGCACAGATTTTCCAGGTGAGGGGGAGGCCTGATGGTGCAACAGCTTCTCTTGATCTCTATGGTCCTGCATGTCAGGTATGGGGAGCTGAGGAGAAGCTGATGTGCTGCTCTGAGAAGCTGAGCAACAGGCATGCTCCAGAAGAAAGGCAAGGAGCATGGATTGAAGTCTTTGCCCAACCGATGTACTATAGTGTGGATTTATTTTTTTCAGTATAAAGCAATTCCAACCTTTTCAGTAACTCTGAAATACTTGTTATTGCCACGAAACACCACAGCCTCATCCAGATGATCCCCAGGTAGAAAATACTGTAGCTCCCTAATTGTCACAGCTTCATCCTTCCATTGTTGGGCTTATCCAACAACTCACTTGTTTCACAGAAAACCTTACCCCTCCTCATGTCTTATACTATGGATTTGAAGCTCACCAGGATTGCTCTGGAATCAAAGTGCTCCTATAAAATCCATGTGAATTTGTTCAAGGTCACCTCAAAAGTAGATCTTGCTCATGCTCACTATTAGTGTTATTGACGAAGATTTCATCTACATCTGTAAGTCTCCCTTTCCACCTGCCCTGAGCCGTACCATACTCAGTGCCTGCCTCATTTAAAGCTTGGCTGGCAACTTGTGTGCACAAGGTCAGTCCAAATGGCAACTGCAGAGCAGGAGTGCCCCAAAGGACAGTGACCCACTGTGCCGAGTGCCAAGGGGGTCACTCAAGCTGTAGCTGTCCCTGCTGTGGGTGTTGAGGTGTGGAGTTTGACTTATTTAAAGTTCCCTGTGATTCCAAGTGGTGGCATTCTTGGATTTTCTTTTTTTTTTCTACCTAAGAAGAGGACTTAAGAAAACTTGGGCTCCTGAGATCCATGTGCAAATGCAGTACAGTATGGTTTCCAATGGCATAGTGATTTTGTCCTCAGCTCTAAGAAATAAAAATATCTGTTTAGTAAAATTTTTTTATTTCTTGATGAGGTTGTTAAGCAAGTTGTGACTGAGGAAGAGCAGTGTTTGGAAGGAAAATAAAATCACTAGTTTAAGACAACTTACTTGGTGTCCTAGAAAATGTGATTCTACAGCTGGCTCTGCCAAGGTTTTTGTGCAGGAGGCATGCAGCTGCAAGTGAAACATCAGAACCTGAGCATCTCTATGCTTGGCATGTATATTTACATACTTGTATAAAATACTATATTTAATTCTATTATTTTCATCTTTCTAAACTTTAATTCTACATCTGCCAAAGAGAAGCAATAGTATTTTTCAATCTCAAATGCTCCTCTAGTTCTGCAAAGATAAATTCATTATTGTGAACACGATCAGATCTAAGATAGCAAATATACTGACACGAAAAATCTTATGCTGTAAGAAAACTAACAACTGTAGTTCCCTCAAGATTTCAGTATGATAAAGTCCAGATAAACACCATATACTAGGTAACAGGGATTAAAAGCAGTAGAGAGCATTGCCTATCTGCCCGATACACTTCACCAAAAGTACTCACATTCCTTCTGTTGTAACATTATATATAACTTCAGCATTCTTGGCTCCAGCATTTGGATGTGAACTTTCATGAGATTTTTTTAGGAGCTTGTTATCATGTTTGGAAAAATTTGGAAAGACTGGTTTATGTTCATTTGCAATCTCATCTCAGAGGCACTCCTTAGGGACATTATGTGGGTTCCTGGTGGCCCTTTTTGATGTTTCTTCAAACTGGGAGGTGTCCCTTGATTCTGTGCAAAGAGCTCAGGTACAATGTATGACCTTAGTGTGTCAAATGCTCAATCACATGTAGCACATGCCAAATGAGAAAACACTTGTATTATTTTGGCTCATTGACTACAACTTAATTAAATACATGTTTCCTGAAAATAAATTTTAATTGGTTTATAAACTGTAAGTTATTATCGCTGAACAGGTCCACTCCAGACACAGACATGGCTGCAGTTAAAATAGCAGCTGTATATTTTTAAACCTTACTTGATTTGCTGGCATGATGGTCTAAAAATAAAGATTTACCAAAGTGGACAGACTGTGGACTGTAATGTGCATTCTTTCTTTACACAGTAGCTTGAACATGATTGAAATAATGATTTCTGGTTTGGTTTTTTTTTTGTTTCCTTACCCAGACCTTAAGAAATTTTGCAGGTTGCAGGGAATCGAGAAGTGTATGAGTTTAGAGAAATGTTTTGTCACCAGACTTATGTGTGTCACCTGCCTCTGGATGTTATGTATCAAACCTACTGAGGCAAAATTTGTAAACTTTCTGCTGAGTGTTTTGAGTTTGTAGTTTGTGTACTTGCAATAATACCATCAACTAAACCACAGAGCTAACTAAATTATCAATTAAAACACAGAGCTCCTGATTACTGGCATGTCAGAATAGAAGCAGCATTCAAACCCTGATAAATATCGGAAAGAAACTCTCTGTCCCTTCTTCCTGTCCTCTATGTTCACGGATTTGACAATGAGAAGAGAAGCATAGATCTCTTTTGTCTGAAAAGAACAGCATACACAAGTTAGAGATGAGGTAAACTAAACTAAAAAATGCCTGAATAACAAGGAAGACTGATTCTACATCTGAATGCTGTGATATGGTCACTTTTCATAAACAAAGCATGTATTTTCTTTCTCTACACATGATTTGGATGGGGTTTATTTCAGCATACAGCAATGTGAAAGCAGGCTCCTCGCCAGAAACTTTGCCATCAGTCCCTCCTGTGTTTTGCACAACAATAAGGCCTATGCCTCTGATGTAGGGGGTTTTTATCAGTTATTTCTCCCCAAGAGTTACTTTTGCAGTGGAAAGTATTGTTCACACAGTCGTGTTTTTATTGCAGTGTAATGTACCCAGCCTTCCTCTGACCTTATGCAAGTCATGGCTGGGACTATTTTTAGAGATTATATTTGCAGCAAAATGCTACAAGAATGAGAGCAACAAGGATGCCACCAATGTGAAATAAATCCATCTGTATCTCCTGCTTCTCTGAGCTGCATAAAAGTAGATGCAACTAAACAGCCTAAAGCAGGACAGGTGCCACCCCAAACCACATGTATTTAAGGACTTGGTGTAGCTAAGGTCACCTGGCTAGCACCCTGTGTCACCCCTGTGCAGAAACCAGTGCTTCCCTAGTCAAGGCAGTGATGTTAAAATGGGAAGTCGCAAAGTTTTATTTTCCACATTGCAGTCTTGAACTCTTTCCCTGCAAAGGTGAAGGTACCTGAGCCTTATACTTGAGAGTGTAAATTTGTCTCTGCGTAAAGGGAACACCAAGGGTGTGTTCCTTTACTCTGCGAGGCCAAGAGGGAATGGGGTTGATTCATTAGGAGGTGTAAGCAGGTGTTGAGGAAGTGGGATGCTCCTTCACTGTGCCCCTGGCAGTCTTGATTTCAGCACCCTGGTGAAATATTGGGACAGAAAACAGCTCACACCCTGGCGACCTGAGTTAAGGAATAAAGGACCTTATCTATATCTGTGCTGTTACCAGGCCACTCTGTACCGTGGGGATCAGAGGTGATGCGTGACTGTATGGAGCTGGCAGTCACTTTCTCACAACCTCATTCCCACTAGAAGTGCAAGTGAGCACCTCATGTGGAAACCAGGTATGGGCATGGAGGGTCTGTGGCCATCCTCGCTCCATCAGGCACTAACTCTTGTATTCTTGCCTTTGCCACATGCAGCACCGGGCCCAGAAAGCTCCCCCTGGGCAACACAGGCACTGCGAGCGATGTTTCAGCCGGCACTGCCGCGCACCCATTGAGATCTCCGTGTCCTGCATGGTGATCAGCTGCCACCTCCACTGCGGGGCCACCTTCCACATGTGCAAGGAGGAGGAGCACAAATTGCTCTGCCCCTTGGAGAAGGTGTCCTGCCTCAACTCAGCCTATGGCTGCCCTTTCTCCATGGCCCGCTTTAAGCTGGGAAAGCACCTCCAGGTGTGTCCAGCCAGTGTCGTCTGCTGCTCCATGGAGTGGAACCGCTGGCCAAACGTGGATTCAGACACAACCCTGCACAAGAATATTATGAAAGAGACCTTGAGCGAAGAGTGTCTGGACACAGCTTTGGCACTCAGAGACCAGAAGATACTTTTCAGGACTTTGAAAATAGCTGAATTATTTCCAGAGTGGAGGAAAAAGGATGAACTGGAAGAACTAATGGATCAAGCCATGGGAGGGGAAGCAGGTGCTGTGGGAGGAGCTGCCTGTGGTTCCCAAGAGGGCAATGACCAGTCTGAGCTCAGCCAACGTGAGCGGGAAGATTTGGCAAAGGACAAAGAGGGAATGGATCTGGGGAGTTACAAAACCTGGGAGAACATTTTCAGCAAAGAGCTTCTGGCTTGCCAGGTAACGGGCTCAGCAACCAGCACGGGACAAAAGACAGAAGAGGCTTCCAAGAAAACAGCATCAGCCCCTCAAGCTGCCAGCTCCACAGAGAAGGCAAAGGAAGGGTCTGATGTTGCAGAAGAGGGAAAGGGCCAAAAGTCTGAACAAGTAACACCGAGTAGAGAACTGAATGGACTGGCTCCCTGGCAAGAGGGGGTCCTGGAGAGGCTGAAGAAGGAAGTCGGTGTAGCTGATTACAACATGTATCTGGTACATCACGGGGGCATGCTCATCCGCTTTGGCCAGATGGCTGCTTGCACTCCCAGAGAAAAAGACTTTGTCTATGGGAACTTGGAAGCCCAGGAGGTGAAAACTGTGTACACCTTCAAAGTGCCAGTTAGTTACTGTGGCAAAAGAGCACGACTGGGAGATGCACTGGGCCACAAGATGCCAACTTCAGACAAGTCAGTTGACACCTCAGAACTGGGAATAAGTGTAGAAGAACTACCCAAGACAGACATAGTTGAAGCCACACTGCTGTGTGCTCTGGAAAAAGAGCTGAAAGGCCATGAGATCTCTGAAGCAAGAGGTATTGATGGACTCTTTGTGGATTTTGCAACACAGACATACAGCTTTCCTTTGGAGCCCTTCTCCTCTAGCACAGTTCTAGCAGATATTCTGGATGAAAACGGCCCACCAGAACTGCACATGGAGCTCTACACTGAATGTGTAACCAGAAGACACAACAAAAGCAGTTCAGCTTTCACGTTCACTTGCAATCATTTCTTTAGGAGGGACGAGTTCCCGTCCCACTTCAAGAATGTGCACGCTGATATCCAGTCATGCCTGGACGGATGGTTCCAGCATCGCTGCCCACTGGCCTACTTGGGATGTCCTTTTGTTCAAAATCACTTCCGTCCTGAGGGACTTAAGGCCAAGGTTATTTACAGCAAGCCTCTCAAGACATTTGCTATTAAGCCAGAGGTGGACACCCTTCTTGCTGAACCGGGCAAGTGCAATTCCACAGTGGATAGTCGAGGGAGAAACAGGGACTTGCTGAGCAGCCTCCCAGTGGAAGTGCTCAAGTACATTGCAGGATTCCTGGACAGCTTCAGTTTATCGCAGCTATCACAAGTGTCAGTGCTCATGAGGGACATCTGTGCCACTCTTCTTCAAGAGAGGGGAATGGTCCTCCTGGTCTGGGAGAAAAAAAGATATTCCCATGGTGGTGCTTCTTGGAAAGCTCGCAAAAAGGCAAGTGACTGTGACACTGGGCAAAAGAGTCATGAGTTCTCTTCAGATAAAACATAGGAATGACAAGAAAACCTGCATATAAATGTGCAGATGTGGGGAAGGTTCATGAGGTTGTGAATTTGCACAGGGGCCAGGGCTGTAGAGTGCATTACATCTAGTAAAAGGATGAAGGTGTAACTAGACATTTTCTGACTAGCTGAAAGTCCCCACCCAAGCTCATCTTGGGTGACCTGTTTGTATGTGCACCATTTCTAGGCACTGAGTACTAAGAATTCCTGATATTTAAGTATTACACATGGATTTTTTAAGAACTTGAAGTTGATACTTTTTGTTGCTGTTGTTCTTTACAAGCCAATCTAGGGTATGTCAAAATGCTTTAGAATGCCAAAAAGGTAAAGAACAAGGAGAGCAGCTGAAAGGAGCTCAGGCATTCACATCAAACTCCAAGGGCTTTCATAATTAGTTTTCATAGGATTACTATGAGAGGAAGCAGCTTGGGGATAGAAAACTGCCTTCTGCAAAGCTGGTCTCCCACTCTTTGTGCTGGAAAAGTACCACCCTTATTGGCCGTTTAGGTTGTTTAGAAAGAAATATGTAGAGACAGCTTGGTCTAAGTCCTAGTTGAACGTTAGTTATTACAGGGATCTTTTTAGCTGGTAGTCCTGCAGCTGCTCTAACATCAAACCATAGAGTCAGAATATTTAAGCTGGAAAAGACTTTTAAGATCATTGGATCCTACCATTAACCTAACAGTGACAAGTCTACAGTGTTACATAAAACTGTTTGGAAGAGTAGCATAAGACTTCAGCCTAACCAAGCAGACAAGACAGAGATCTAGGAACAAAGAATTTAGAGATACAGGAAAGTCTCCCAGAGATCATGTAAGGACCTGGCTTTCAAGCAAAGCTGTGAAGATCTCTGCCTATTGATTCCTATCAAATAGAATGACTTCTTATTAACATAAAGCACTCTCTATTAAAAAAAAATCATGAAACATGGTAAATTCAAAATCTGTGTAACAAAGTCTGGTGGCCACAAGTTGAATTAGCAGGGCCCAAACCAGGAATTAGCCACTGAAATAATTTACTGAAGGATGTGGCTTCCATCAGTAAAAGAAAGACATTCCAGCTTCCCAATTATAGAACAACTAACTTCAATTATTGTAGATCAGTTTCAAACCAGCAGCATTGAATTTAAGGACTGTCTAACCCTCTTCATTTCAGTTCTCTGTACTGGCCACACAGGGGTCTTGTTTCCAATGCTTGAAAACATTGTAATTACTCTGAATTTCTTTACTACTGTGTATAGGTGCTATGATTACTTAGGACTAGGACAGGGTCAGGAAATCTCAAGCAAGGAAGAAACAGTTTTAGGGAGAAGAAATCTACTCTGACTTAAAATTAATTTGATTTAAGGGTATATAGCAAATATTAAAGTCACTGAATCACAGTCATGTCACTACATGCTAGTATATCACTAAATGGTGCATGGTATCACTGCAAACAGAATCAGAAAATTTAACACATTTCTATTTTCCATGAGTTTGTATGTCCTCTAGGAATAACTTTAACCTTAGATTTCCCAGACTTTTCTGGGGTAGGGTGAATAACAGCAGTGTTGTCATGTTAATTGCTTTGTCTTAAGGTCTTTATGAAGTCATGTTTCTTTGAGATACGCATCTTTGAGATACAAAGGCATGCTGTGGTCACTTCTCTTTACAAACATGTTGGATCACACTGCACATGTGAGGGAGTTTTCTGTAGAAGTGCAGTGGCCAGGTATCCTGAATTTCCTCATGCCCTGCTCTGGATTGACACCAAACTGTGGGATACTTCCCCTCTAAAAATGGCAGGTGATAACTAAAGCAGCAAGTACGAGGTACAAAACACAGACCCCATTTTCACTTGCTATGCCAGCCCTGCACAATCAGACCTTCATTAGAGTGTCCAGAGTGAGTAATGCACATCCACTGTAAGCGTAGACAGGTATTAAAATCCTCATTCTCTCTGCCCAATTCCTGTCCCCTCTCTTGCATTAGATCTGGCAGTTCAGCAGCCTGTTCTCCCGAGTCCACACGTGGCAGCGCAGCGACGTCCCGAGCATGTCGGAGCACCTGAGGAATTGTCCCTTCTACCAGGCGGAGCGCAGGACGGACCCCGTGCTGCTGACGGGCATGAGCGAATCCCGGGAGCAGACTCGAAAGACTTTGGTCTCTACTTTCAAGCACAGAGTCTGAACAACTCGCTTCCCCTCTGCCATGCTCCACTCAGGGCTCTTGAGATGAATATTTGGGAATCAGGTGTAAAGATTGTTGCTTCCAACTCTCTGTCGGACATACAAAATTGGCTTCTCCCCAGCTGTGTTTGAAACATCTGCATTGTTTTTCCCGCATTTATTTGTTAAAACTTCATCCACTGCTTACTAACATCACGTGCTTTCTGTTCATGTTTCTGTTCCTGGTTTGATACAGCATCTTGAAGAAAGCAATGAGGATCTTATTTGAAAACAGCATTTTCACATCCTTGAAGGTAGGCTGCTGCTCCTGTACCCTATGCCTGAGAGAAGCAAGAGCAATTAATGTACTTAGCTCACAGAGGTCTGAAACACCTTAGTTTTGTCTGGAAAGCCACGTTCTTGGAGCACAAGCAGATGCCCTCCTGCCTGGCAGACCTAGGGACTGCTAACCTGCTCTGAGATGTGGGCAAAAGAAAAGGACACACCAAAATTACATTAATTAATTAGAACTGCAGTGAGAATTTGGGAATTCACTGCACAGCCACAGACCATCATTTAGGACCCTGACTCAGGCAAGCACACCTAGTTGAGTGCAAGCCTAAAGCTGAGCTCATGGGAGCATTCAAACCAAACCAAAACAAACAAACTTGCTCTTTGTTAGAAGTAACCAAGTAGCAAACCATTTTAGAGACTCTATGGACTTCTTATATTTTTAGGTAACAACTTTCTGTGTTTTATCTGAAAATTCATGAAAAATTTGAAATAATTTTTAGAATGCCTTATCAACTCAGTTTTGCAGTTGTAAATTGCAAATTCTGATTGTAAGTAACTGAAAACAGGATGTCAAAGAAATACTATTCTTTTCCATAAAAGAAAAGTAATTCAGCAACCCATTCAGTAACAGTATGGATAATGTTTGCTTCAGTTAAATGGGCTGGAGCATAGAATCTTTTCTTTTCTTACAGAGCAGAAAAGTGATTAGGATTTGGTTTATCTTTTAATAAATACACTAACTTAAACCAGAACAGGCTTTCTGAGGCAACAGATGAGAGAAAGCAGGCATGTTAAGAACAGTGTCTCTCTCATTATACTATTTGAGCCCATTTCAGTGGTGTTAGTCAGAAATGCCATGGATATGGTGGTGGGTGAGATTCCGCTGAAATGGCCATAAATTTATTTGTCAGCTTGGGACAGTTTCCAGCCACTGCACAGCCACAGGATGCTGACTCACCCCCCTTCTTTTTTAAGCTCGTGGCCAGAAGTGTGAGCTCAGGACTGAGGTCTGGCTTTCATCTCTCTGTCTCGGGCAGGAGAGCCTTGCTGGGAGCCAGGATATTTGCTGGCCTGGACCACTGCTCTTCTCACCTGGGCTGGCCAGGTGAAAACTGGCTCAGGCAGGTGGATACATGCCACACTTGCCATCCTCGACCTCGGTGCAGATCTGGGATGAGGTGGCCATGCAGGAAGGAGCCCTCTCTTACTCAGAGAGGTTGCCGATGAACCTGAGCTGAGTGCTTGGTAATCAAAGGCATGAATTGCATGGAGACCCAAACCACCCTGTGTGCAGCTCAGCCTTGTCTACACTTGCAGCTTAAGTGGTCCCTGTGAGATTTTTAACCATATGATGTTTTTCTCCTCCAGACACACACCCTCAGGAGCATATTATCCAAGTTGTGGGGACAGAGGAATGGTCCCAGGAACAAGAGAAGCAGTACTTCATCCTTAAGCCACTGCACAAAAACAAACTGTCCATCCTTTAAAGCTGCTTACAAAAACTCACCTGTCCTCAAAACATTCCATCCATGAGTTTCCCAATTTTATCACCTTGTTTTACCCAGCAAAGTTGACAGATGTCAAAACATACAGCCAGAATTCCTAGACTTCCTAGGCCTCTAGGAATTCCTAAGAGACCTAGAATTCCTAGGTCTCTACATCAGGGCCTCATTTTTCATCTATCATGTATCTGATTTTGAAAGACACTGAGCCAACTGTAGCTGCAGACCACAGTATCTGCAAATGCATATCCAAAAATTGGGTGCCAGTAGCTGTGCTGGGTACTTGAAAATGGATGCACTTAATTTTATGGATAATTTGGGGAGGGTGAAAAAAAGTTGCTTAAATAATAAGGTCTCAGAGTAAGTCATTGTTCAAGGCTTGCAGGAGACCATGAAAAATTTCAGCCTGTGAACAATCTCTCACATGATCAGCCACTTAGCTGCTGTAAACTACTGTGGTTGCCCTGAAATTTTGGCCTGTGTTAGGTGTGAATTTGGCTCATTTCACTTTTAGTGCCAGTATCACCAGCACGACTGCTATTCTGCTCCTGGCTTCCTTCTGCCAGTTCCAGAGGATTGTGTTCTTGTCCCTCTGTGCTCCTGGAGATGGCATGACTTCAGTTCCAGCCTTATTACAATAGATCCTGCTTCTTCCCTGCACAGGAGGTACCTGAGTCAGACTTCAGGGGGCTGCAGCCTTTGGAAATACAATGGTTGAGGGTGCAGGTCAGAGTTAGGAATAGTGCAACCTCTACCTCGTGGGGTCAGCCAGGGTCTGCATAGAAAATCCAGGAGACTGGATCATTTTCCTTATGGTATTCCTGCAGGGCATGCTGGAGAGACACAGGTTCATTCACAGAGAGACATATTTGCTCCTGTGAATGTATAGGTGTATTTTTGTAAACTGTAAATTTGAGTAGGTAACCTTTAGCACATCCAGTGAAAGCTGAAAATCCACAGCCAAAATCTTCAGGTTAGTCCGGTTAACCTGACCGGGGAGAGGCAAAGCTGTAGAGGGAAAGGGAGATCACCCTTCCATCTCTGCATACCCACCTGGCCAATGTCAGCAGGGAGCTGCTTCTCACTTCATCCCACCCTTACCAGGAGGGGAGAGCTGTGGGCTGGTGTCAGATGCAGTTTTGTTAATCTAAGGGTCCTGCCAAGCTAGCTCAGTGTTAATGGTCCTGCCCATTAGCAGAGTCAGCAGAAGATTTAGGAGCTGGAAGGAACTGAATTTGCCTGCCCTGTGTATTTTGGTGAGCACAATGCTGGCCTATTTAAAAGGTGAAAGGCTTCAGTTTGGGTTCAGCAAGTCCTTAGCCCCTGATTTAAGTTTGTAATTTGGCCAATAAAACTTTGGCTAAATTTCAGCTTGAGGAATTTGGTTAGAAGAAACTGAGCATTTGGTGTTTTTCAAAGTAGTCTATTGTTTTGGCAGGGTCTGAACTGGAAAAGGGGTTCCAATTCTACCAGAGCATTGAAGTTGTTCTCAGTCCAGCCCCTACACTCTGGATCTTCATGACTTTGATCTTGTTTGTGCTGTTCACAAGTCCTGTGAAGGGCAAGAGCAATGCTCCACACACTCCAGGCTGACGTGTTTTGCAGTGTTTCCTCTCGCTGGAAAAGTGGAAGAGAAATTAAGGCATCGTGGAAAACTTAAAGGTCAGAGAAGGGCAAAAAAACTCATGACAAGAGATGACAAGAAACAGAAAAGGTAATAGATTTGGATAGAGAGAGCTGCCTCTCTGCAGGTGTTGTGAGGAGACGCAAGAGGAGACAGGTAAAAGGGCACAGGAATTAAAAGAGTTGGAATGTGCTGCCAAAACCAGAGGTTTTTTGGATAAAGGCATTTCCTTGAGAAAGACTCTGGTAATTCCCAATTGGGGCTATACAGTTACATGGGGCAGATGATAATTTTTAAGGGGTGAAAGGGCAAGTGACCTACTGACATGTATCCTAAGCCTGGGTTGAAGGAAGGAATTTTTTGATGGACCTCCAGCTCCCAAAACTGAGTGAGCACAGATAAGGTGAAGTTTATCTGAACAGTGCCTGTTATTTTGTGAAACTCTGTAACTCCTTGTTGCTTTCTTAAGAATAAAAATTATTATGGTTTAAAAAAATCCATCAAAATTCCAGTCTTAGCTTGTTTTCTTGGCTTCATCACATTAATGTATGTTCTGCCTTCAAATCAGGTGTGGCAGTTCCTGTACCCTCATATTCATTATGCTCCTGTCCTCTGCTCTGCTCTTCACTATCATTTTCCTGGTTGAAGACTTTTATTTATAAATGTTTTATATTTGTTTAATTTTAACAAATATTTTTGGAGTTTGACCCCATCTTCTTTGCACAGCCACTTTATCCTTCCTAGTCACTTATTTACTTACATGAAAAACTACCTCTTCTTTTAAAAATCCATTTTTCAGATTAATGCTACATTATATCTACAAACATTTAAAGAAAAGTTTTCTCCTTACCCTTCACTTTGTGGCTGTTCATCCAGGTAGCTAGAGAGGGGCTTTTGCTTCTTTACTTTGCATGTTCCAGAGACTCTGCACATCTCTGTCAGAAATTCTGGGAATCTTTCACATACAAGTTCCTTACCACTGCAGTCCACTCTAAAGAGTCTCAAATTCCTTGGCATTTAATTTCTTTTGAAACAAAACATGCTTATTCTTATTTATTTTTCCACTGAATTTATATGTAAGGCAATTATGGTCATGTGCTCCAAATTTATTTTTGATGGCCACCTGCTCTATGACTTAATTGCTATTTACAACTAACGAATCTTTTGTAGGTTCAGTGATGGTTTGGTGAAGGAATTTGTCATGTCATGCTGAGAATTATAGGCCTGAGGTCTATTATGATGAGAGATGATTCACTGTTCCATAACTCTGAACTTAGTTTCCCCATGGCAGCAGAGTTCTTACTGGGGTTTATCTCTCCTAATATTTGCTCTCTGCCTACATATCCAGGTATGAACTCATGCAGTTCATGGCTAACACACAGTTGCACCAGAGAAAAACCTCTTTTAGCTTTCTGTGTTCCATCTAAACAACATGCAACATGTGATATTAATGAACTGTTTTCATTTTCCTTTCTACAAGTCCTGAACAGCCGAATTTTTAATACCAGGGATGACTGTTATGCTACCATGGTATTTGCATGATATCTAGTTTACACCCTATATTGTTTCCTACCAATATCTGGAAGGTGGTTACAAAGATAATGGATCCCAGAACTTCTCAGTAGTAGCAGGTGATGTAACAAGGGGCAGTGGCAACAAGTTGAAACTTGGTAGGTTCGGGCTGAACCTCAGGAATGACTTTTTTATCCAGCAGGGTGAAAAAGCAGCACTGGAACAGGTCCCCAGAAAGGTGGCAGTATCTCCACTCTTGGAGGGTTTCCTGGACAAAATTATGGTGACCTGACTGAGTCAGAGATTGGGTGAGAGACGACTGGAAGTCTCCTTCCAGCATCACTTCTCTGATTCCACAGCATCACTTGAGATTCCCTGCAGTGCACCGGCATCTGCCACTCTGGCCTCACCTGCCTCCCTTAGCTGAGCTAGATTATCCTTTGGCTGCTGCTATTGTCTGCTGCTGCTTCTCTCATCACAATCCGTGTATTCTTTCCCCTTTCTGTCTAGGCCTCTGCTCATTGATACCTCCTTATCTGTCATCACATAGTGATTTAACAGGTTTTCATCTCCCTGAGTAGGAAAACAGATACACAGCGCTGCCCCAGCAGCTGTAGCACCACTGAATGGCTCTCTTGAACTCATGGTAAAGCTGTGCATTGTTGGAATATGTGGGTGCCCTCTGAGAGCACGGATAATGCTGGACAATAACCTGTAGGGCCAGGGGAGCACAGGTGAGTGCATCTCAGAGAGGCAGGGACTCACAGTGATCTTACCCTGGAGAGGCAGTGGGAGCGCCAGGCAGAGCAGCTGGCAACGTCTGACAGCTCATGGCTCCTAAGCACAGCTTCTGCAGGAAGAGTTAATATTCCTTGTGAGGCTCTTCCAAGAAGGACTGACATGGTGGGTGAGGATGGGACAGGGATGCAAAGGGTTAGTCTGTATCCAGACCCCCAAGCTGTGGCTGAGGGTTATCATGGTTCCCTGCAGGTGTGTATCCGTGATTTTAGCTGGCCACAGCAAGGGTGAGTTATGTTACTGTGAGGAGACAGCCAACTTCTCTCCATGTGTGTGAAAGACAGAGAAAAGGCAGTAGTTAAATACCATCAGAGCTCACCCATTTCCTTTCCTGCAGCTTGTTCTTCCCCGGTGATGTTTCTCCCTGCAAAGCCAGGGCTGAATTGGCAGCTGCTGGTGGCACTACACGTTCACTGGCCTAAAGGGGAGCTGGAGCTGGCTCATGCCACTGCAGAGCAATCGTCTTCTTTACAGCTGAAGAATGTTTTGGAGGAGAAAAAAAAAAAAGAAATAAAAAGAAACCCACTTCATCCTCCAAGTCTTTCACAAAGATAAAGTAGTCTAGAAAGCAAGTATGCAGAGAGGTGACTTTCAAAGGCTGCAGGTTGGGAAGGGCTCCTCGACCCCAGCGGTTGTGCCTCATTTCCCTGCTGCCTCCAGGCTCCCAAGCTTGGTGCAGGAAGAGTTAATGGGTTTAAACACAGGGGTTTTTTTCCCTTCAGCTTTGTCAAAGTGAAGCAGCTCTGGTAGCCAGTGTGGGGCTTCTCCTCCACCCCCACCCCCTCAGTGAAGGTCACCCAGGGAAAAAAGGGTCCTCTTAAAGGTGAATGCTCTTCCAGAGAGGAAAATGGTGCAGGGTGAGGGGGATCCACTGTCAGTCAGGGTCCATCCCCATGCAGAATCCCTGCTGTGTATGGTCTAGGATGGGGAGGAGGTGGACCCTGGATCCCCATACACACACAGCTTCCAGCGGGCTGGTGAGGGCCCTGCCATCCATCCTGGCTCATGGTCACTCTGTGGCTCTCCAGCAGGGTCAGCATCGCCCTGCTGCCAGAGAACCCCCTGCAGCAGTCAAGGAGGGAACTTTGCTGACTACAGGTGACTGCGTGGCCAAAAGTCCATGTGGATGTATCAAAGCTGCTGGGAAGTGGGGACCCAGCACTTGGCTGCGAGGACTGAGCCTGGGAATGTAACATTTGTTTGTGCATCCACCCCACTGCACCAGGCCCAGCTGCGTTTGGCCAGTGAGGAAGGGAAGTGCCTGGGGACAAGTTCCCTGTCCTCAGGCACTGAAACTGCCCTGCACCCTGCCCTGCTCATCTCAAGGCACCAGGCAGGTGTCAGGGGCAGAGGGATGAGTTCTTCATTCTGCTCAGATCTCCTCACACCTCATCTACCCACCACAGGAATTAACACCTCTGAGTCACTCCACATCTTCCTGGTTCCCCATACTTTCTTTCTGGTGCCCTCTCATACCCATTCTCTCTGTCCTCCTCTAACCCTTTCACTTCTTCAGCTTTTATTTGACTCCCTGAGGTTCTGAGGGAGCAAACATCTCATTTCCTTCAGGGGAAAAGAGATTTTGTGACCGAAGGTGAAGCAACAGAACAAAAGTCTGTAGTAAGCGGGCTGGACCTCAGTGTACAGGCACAAGCAAACAGCCATGCTCCAAGGAGTTAGACACACAGCTGGACACAATGTTCAGCTGGAGGCTGATGCTACCAGAGAACGACAGCAAAAAATGCTTCCCCCTGTTGGAGCTGTTGGGGTTCGCACTCTCCTTGCTGATGCGAGACTGCTCCTGTGTCTCCTCCTGACCCAGCAGGGAACAGCAAGCCATACCTGCAGGTTAACGAGTTATGACACATCAGTGCAGCCAGTATAACTGGCCCTGGGTCTGTGTGGCTTTGGCTCCCTTGTTTCCTGTCACATGTGTGTGCCTGACAAGAGCAGCACACGGCCAGCTGCTGGGGAACACGGCTGTTCAGCTGTGACAACTCGCTGGCTACGGAGCTGCTCCAGGCAACACAACATCACTGATCCTTCCCTTCCTCTGCAGAGCAAGGGACATCTCAAGGACAGATGGGGGATGTTATTGCTGCTGTCATCTTCATCACTGACCTCTTCACTGTGCTCAGGAGAAGAGCAGGTGGGAGTTTAAAATGCTGAGCCTCTTCCCTCATGGAGACGCAGAGAAGAGCATCTGCTTCTCCCCTTCGCCGCTGCTTAGGAGAGATGGAGGTCAGGATATCCCAGGATCCTGCAGGGAGAGGTGGGGAGTGGATGAGCTGGAGACTCATTTCTGGTGGAAGGCAGCATGAGGTGATGGTTTACACTGCTTTGGTCTTGCTGCATCTTACTTCTTTTTTTGTTTCTCTCTCCTTTCCAGGTAAACCAAAGCCTCAGCAACTTCTAAGGGCTTCAGAATAGAGGACACCTGTGTGCCACTCACCTGCAGTCCTTTGCCTCCTGTCCCTTGACACATCCTGCTCAGAAAAGCCAGCGCTGTCCAAATATTAACAGAGCCCTTGGTTGGTATGGGAGGGGGAGGGCTGCCCTTGGTGGAGGAGCTGAGTGACCACTCAGGGAGGGACTCACAGGAAAACACATCTGCATCCAGGGAGAGCAGCCTGGACAGCCTCAGCTCCGGGCTGCATCGCTGTGTTCCAGCCAACAGGCACACACTTTTAGAAATGCCTCTTCTCTGGTTTCAGAGAAAATCACCTTACATGTAGATGTGTTTGTACAACTGCATATATGATGGGGAAATACAGGTACGTGCATGTATGTGTACATGCTGTAAGTAGATACACAACCTGTGTGTAGATGTGTAGCTGTAGATGTGTATAAATACACTTGGGCAATGCCTACGAGGCATTAACCAACATCTTCATGTATTTATGCATTTTGTGTGTGAAGCTGAGGCTATATGTAAGCAAAAATTGGTACTTCAAAATGGTAAATCCTCAAGCAGGGGAAGTTATGGGTTAAACTGATGGCAAATCAAGCAATCAGAAAAATAAGACTCTCCGGGAGAAAGCTGCAATAAAATTTTTATTTATAGACCTTTCACTGCTGGGAGTTTACAAGATGAAGAAGATCTTTGGCTTTGTAGTTGTGAAAGAAAAGACAGACATGATTAAACACTTTTCTGGCCTAACAGGGAATTTGAAGGTTAACACTTAGAAATCTTGTATAAAATCAACAAGGAGGGGGGGAAAAGCAGAAGGAAGGGGTGTATGGAAAGGAGGTATATGGCACACAATAAAAGTGAGAATTTATGAAGCATACAAGGTGATAAGGAGTGTTCAAAATAATCTGGAAAAACTGGATTGCTGCAAGTGCTAACGGCACTTGGAAGCAGGTTTTTTTCAAAATATGCTGGAAACTAAGAAATAGTAGTGACAGCCTAGGCTCTTACTGGGTGAATATAGGTAAAATTGTTGATAGTGAAGACTTTTGATGGAAGCTTCTTGATACAGGAAAGTTAGTTTTTTCATACAGAAAGAAACATATTTGTGTATTCACACTACATGAGGATAGTAAAGAAACTTCCTCATCTTTCTGCAAACTAAGGAAAGTTTTAACAGCATCTATTAAGCATAAGTATTTTCAGATCAGTAGCTAAGCAAATTTGCGTCTCAGAATCATAAAAAAATTGACTGAGGAGGCACCTGGCCCAATGGAGTTTGGTATTTAAAAATCCTGCTGTACTAGAGAAATCCCAAGATCTCAGAAAAACATGTGCCAGTGTCCAGAGAGAGAAAGAGAGATGACACCTTACTCTTAGATGGTTCTGCAGTAAAAATCATAGGTAAGAAAGTGTGAAGTTATTACAAGTTAGCTAACAGATGCTCCAACAATTAAAATAATTTTATTAATTTAGTATTAAAAAAAACTTGTGAGAAACAAATCTGGCTTCATTCTTTGACAAAATGATGCATTTGTTTGATGAAAGCACTAGAGGAAACAAATCAAGACACTTATAAATTCTGAAGAGAAAAGAATAGCGTCTGTAAACATCAGAATTTGCATTACATGGATTAATTAGCAGCTAACAGACAAAACTTTGTTGCCCAAAAAGAAGCAGCAATCACTGCTGAAAATGTGTGTCTCTCTGCAAGAGCTGTGCTGTTTAATAATCGCACCAGAAGACACAACTGTAAAAAACACTTGATAAAATTTGCCAATGCCAAGTTGAAGGCGAGGGAGTCCTTCAGATGAGCACGAGTCACCCGGCCAGGTGAACATACTCAGCCAAGGCAGGATGCTCAGGAGCGTTAGAGGAGTCTCTCCAGGTCCTGGACCACCATGCTCCCTCAATGCTGTTGATCCGTGAATCCCTCTGAATTGTCTGACCTGCGGGAACACCAAAGAGTGACCAGGGGCGGAGCGTAACTGCTGCAGGAAGCAGTTTTTGCTGATATCCTTTCCCCTTCCCTATTGATGCTGCTGTCCTGGCTCAGGACTCAGGGAAGCTTCGTGGATGCCGCACTGGCCTCGGACACCCCCGGACAGCCCCAGGTGGGTGTGTGACCGCTGGCTCCTGTGCAGACAGCGAGGAAGGACAGGCTGCCAAGAGCAGGAGCCTCCCTGGCAGCCACTGGAGGAGTCACCGTCACCTGTGACTGACGATGTGGAGGTTGAAAGCCCAGCAGAGCCTGGGAGCAGCCACCCACACGGCTCTTTATTACCCTGAAAGCCTGGAGAGGGTCCAGAGCAAAATGACAGGAGCAATCAGGAAGGTCAGAAAACAATCAGGAAGGGCAGGGGACACTCTGAGGCATTACTCTGGTCCTGCTAAACCAGTATCTCTCAGTCACACCACAGAAAATACAGAGTACTGGTGGCACCATCACCTGAATCAACCACTGCAAGTTGTACTTAGGCACATTCAGAGCAGAATAAGATGTCACATCCTCAGCAGTGAGGATGGCTGTCCTGGCTATCAGTCAGTAAAAGGGGTAGACTGTCTTTCAAGGTATTCAAATAAAGGTCTGGTTAGGTTTTTTTAAGCTATCCTTTCATAATAATTTTTTTTTTTAAAATTCCATTACATCAGTGAAAAGAGACACTGGGTAAAATTCCAAGGCCTGTGTTACACAGGAAATGAGAGCTGGCAGTTTGTCTGCCTTTTTGGCCCATAAACTGGCTGGGAAGGAAGGAAAAATAAGGGAGATATGGAAGAAATGCATTAGGAGTGACCATATTCCTAATAAGGAGAAATATACCATGGCATTTGGTTTTATTTGAGTACCTGCTCTTTGGTATTTCCCACTAGAGTCTAAAATTACTGTGTCTCTGAAGGTCTCAAGCTGGATTTAAACCACAAAAACAAGTGAAGCAGATACTCTTAAGCAGAAAAAAGTAATACTCACTGATAAACAAGGTGACCTTGTGCTTAACAGCAATGTTTGTTCCATTTTAAATATAAAACACTTATTACAGAAAATGTCACTGAGACTGAGAGTGCATCAAATATAAACTTGATTGCATTAAGAAGACAGGGATAAATAATATTAGTCGTTCTGCTTCTCTGGGAGACAGCCATGCTGCCTTCCAAGGTCAAATGTGCCGTGGCCAAGTGCCACATGGCATCCCTGCCTGGCCACGTGGATGGAGGAGCAGGAATCTGGGCATCATCTGATTAGCTGCTGGGCACACCAGCCCATTGTAAGGCACACCGCGTCAGTGCAAATAAATATTAAATTTAGGTGTTTGAAACTAACTCTTTAGGAGCATTGTTGGATATAAGACACAACATTTTCACACGTGTTTTGTCAACCTGCAAAACATAAGATTAAGTTCTTTGCTCTTGAGCCAACAAAGATTGCTTGGAGGTTGTGGCTGCATTGTTTTGTGGATATGGACAAGCCAGAACTTCTAAGGTGGTATTAAAAGAGCAGATATTTTTCAAAGAATAAAGCCAAGCACAAGATTATCTTTTCCCCATAGGTTCCCCTTGTTTGATTATGCCTCTGCTCATTCAATGTAAGTTAGAAAAATAGATTCAGCAGCCCAACTACATTGGTTTAGAAGCACTTTATGAACACAGCTGAAGCTCAGCTGCCCCCAAGAAAGCGTACACTGACTAGAGGTAAATCATTTAAATAAACTGTGTTTGCTTCAGCCTCACATATCGCACTCACACATTCTACAGTGCCTCCAAAGCAACTGTGGGCGTTGTTTCTCCAGCACAGGCATGGCAGTGCAAGCACTGTGTTCAGACAAAGCCCTTTCCTGGAACATGGCAGACACAGAACAGGAAAGGCCACTCCCAACCCTCCAGGTCACTGTGCCAGCCCTCGCCAGCCACCCACCTGCCACCTCTGTGGCACTGGAATTCAGTGTAGGTGCACCACAGGAAACACACGGCTTACCAAGGATTGCTTTTTAAGCCATAGAGATGTCACTCCAGAAACGTGAGAATACTGGATGGAGCTCTGAGCAACCTGGTCTAGTGAAAGGTGTCCCTGCCCAATGGGTTGGAACTAGATGATCTTTAAGGTCCTTGGCAACCCAAACCATTCCCTGATTCTATGACATCTCTGAAAATGTCAGAAGCCTTGAGAGTTGTGCTCACCCTCATATATAATTGCCAAGTTCATCACAGATCAGACTGCAAAGAGCCCTGAAGAGTTACAAGGATACAGCTCCCTGAAGAGTACAAAATGCTCACCAGAGACACGTCCTCACTCATGCTGCATGCTCGCTTCTCCCAGTGACACCAATCTTCTGCACGGAGCACTTTCTCTGACGTGTCCTTCACCTGGACTTCAGTAACATGAGCAGTGATAAGCTACAATGGACAGCACAGTGGCTGTAACATTCCATTTTCTCCGCCTCTCAAAAAAACCACAAACAGACAGAAAACACACACGCACAATAAAAGAACAAAAGGAGAAAGAAGAAAAGGGAAAAGGATTGGTCTTTTCTTCCCTCAAGGCCTCCAGCGCTATTGCAACCACCCCTAAATTTTGTCCCAGACAAAAGCACGGGACTCACGTTTCCCTGTGATGTTTCACATTAAGTCAGTCCAGCTCCTATCAGCTGCAAAAACATGATCCTACTCCCAGGTCAGCTGAAAATTCCACTTCTCTCCAAACACCCAGGGTGGGTGCCCATGCATCTCCTTCAATGAGTGATGAGGTGATGCTGAAAAATGACAGATATTCCCTCTGGATTAAAAATTAACTGAGAAGTGCAGAAAGCCCATCTGGAGTGGAGAGGGAGGACAATCCCCACCCATGTCCCCAGGTAGGTTGCAGATTGGGAGCTCCTTCTCCTGAATCAGAAAAGGAAAAAGGAGAGGCAGCTTCACTTCTGGTGCTGACACATACACACCCCTCTGTCACCATGGCTGTCCCCTTCACCAGGAGCTGGGCCAAAGCCCCTGGACCACCACATCCCTTATGGCCTGCAGCAAGAGCCAACCACTCCACAAGTCCTGGCTGGCTTTGGTACCACCAGCCAGCATTCATCCAAGCATGCATCCAAACCTCCAGGAGGTGGACCAGAGCACACATACTGTCAGGTTGGCAGAGGACAGTATGGATGTCACAGCCTGCTGGGGACATAAGCACCATGGAGTGGTGTGCCAGGCTGCTCCAGACCCTCTTAGCATCTAGCTGTACTTATCTCTCATCTTTTTATTCATGTTATCTTCATCTGACGCCCAAACAAGTCCAAGAAACTCTTCCACCACCTGCCCCTGGCCAAACTGGGGCATCACATTCAGCCCTTTCCCCTCCTGAGGTACCACGCCAGGGGTAGACATTGGGCTACAGCCGCTCGGAGCAGTTTCAGCTGTTTTATTCTGGAGATCCTTTAAGACTGTTGGACAGAAGCCATTGCTCCCAGCAAGTTGTTACTGTTTGCTTTGTCAGTGTGTTGAACAGCCCTTTCCACGGCCGCTTCAGTTTCAGACACGTTCTCTGGAAAACCCCACCCTGCTGAAGAATGGGTTCTGCCACCCTGAGCTCATCACTCCACACAGGCTGCAGAGGTGTCTGTGATGGCCTTATCTCTGCTGTGCACTCCCTGCACAGGCTGATCACTGTTCTGCCCTTCAGAACATCTGGCAGGTGCCTGATGCGTTTCAAGAGAGATCTGTTAGTTTTGATTCCATTTGCTAGCTGTTCCTTGTTTGACCTGACTTGCTGCCTTTCCGTATGCAACATTACAAAGTTTACAGCCTTCTCTAATTTTCCAGTTGTAGACAACTCCAGATTCTTTTTGTACCTTCCCTTACCCCACTGGACAATTGTTTCTGTATCCCACAAGAAAGGTGTTCACCCCGTTTTTCAGCCCATGAGCATGCCCAGTTAGTAAGGATGGCAGGAGTGAATTCAGGTGATGAAAACATGAAAGGGGTGACGCTTTTGGACACACAGCAGAAAACAGTTGTGGCAGGTCCTGGGCATTGGAATGTCAGAGAGAGGGTGAGAGAGAAGTCAGAGGGAACAGCAACACTACCCAGCAAGTACAGTGATGTGGTGAGGTGTGGTGTTACAACAGAAGGAAGCAAAAGGGGTTAGGGACAAATGTAGGGTAGTGGCAGAGGGTTGGATGAGGTGATAACACCACATTCAGGTGCAGCTTGCAGAGGAGGGCACAGTTTTCTTCTCTTTTTGAGTTCATTCACTACTGTTCTTTCCATCCAGCTCCCCTCCTTCTCTTTTTTCCAACTGTACTTTTTTATCATTTTCTTTTCCCTCTTTTGTAAAAACTTCTGAAATTCTGTGTTTGTTTAGTATTGGTTTCTTTACAAACTGCTGGTTTTCTCTTTTTTTATATTTTTGTACCTACCTAAATCATCCTCACAGACCTGTCCTCCCATGAAATATCATCAACATCTTATTAAGTCCTTAGCATGAAAGATCAATTGCCTCAGCTGATAAACATGCACATCCTCATACCAGGAGCAAATACTTTGAGATTCTTTACTGGCAGGGGATATGAAATACAAAAGGCCCTAGACCCCTTGAAGTGGATCATTTTTCAAGGTACAGAGGAAGATTCTTTCTCTAAAAAAACAATGTATGTGTCTCACTTGAAGAAAACGCCTTCCCAACCCCAAAATTTGCCCAGAAGTATAAACCTCTTGGTATGTGAGATCTATCTGAAGCAGTTGGAATCCTATACAGAGTTAAAAGAAGAAGTGACAGAATGGGACAGTGACTATAATGAAGAGATCTTACTCTTCTCAGTATCACTAGAAGTGGTCACATGGCTTGACTAAGATATATGTTTTGTTGGCCAACTTCTTCTGCTTAAAAGAAAGGATGAAACAAAAAAAAAAGAAAAGAAAAATAATTAAGATATGAATCCAGACATTATGAGTCCTACAGAGGACAAACCTCAGATTATTTCATTATAACAGCCAAGAAAACACCAGAGGGTATCTTGTTACCTAAAACTTCACTTGAATTTATCAAGCTACACCTTGAACAAAATTTAGGTTCTTTGCCTCCTGGACCATTCCAGAGCCTTCAGATCATTTCCAGACCATTTCATCACTGCTAGCCTGAGATCTTGTGAGGGAACACATAAAACCTCTCAAGCAGAAGAATGGATTGAACACATTGGAACAAATAAAAGGGAGACTGGAAAGTGGGAGTGATGTATTCGGCTCCTCCTTTTGAGAACGGTGTGGTGAGAGGTGTTCCCTTGGGCCACTTGGCTATGAAATCTGACCTTGCCCATAAAAGGATTAGGATTTATAGACTAACCTTTCTTCTTGGGGGCTTAATTCCATTTGGGTTCCCTTTTCAAGGGTATAGGTTTTGGCTCTGTATTCCAGAGAAGGAGAGGTCATCAGCGGCAGAGCAAAGCCAAGAAGCAGAAGCAACATGAAACCACTGTGGGGGCATTTGGAGAATCACATGAGGCAGCGTCAAAAATCAAGCTAAACACAAGCAAGGCTGTCCTATCACCAGCTCTGGTAAAGCTGCAGGCAGGCAGCAGGGAGCACCTGTGTCCACCGAGCTGTGCCGAGGTGAGTGCTGCCTTGGGCTTGCAGGGGAGCAGCCCCAGCCCTGCCGTCTCCGCAGGCTGGGGAGCAGCAGCTGCCGGATCAAAAACTGGTCTGAGGTGGCTGCTTCTGCCTCCGATTTCCAGGAACAGGCAGGAGAGATCAGGAAAGGGGTGGGGACAGAGAACCAGGGAGTCAGGTGGCTGTGATAATGCTTATATTGTTAGGGCTGGAATGAGGAAATTGAAGATTTCACCTGGGGAGAGCAGGGGAGGGTGGGGGGACGTCAGAAGCTCTATCTTGATTGCCCACTTATTAATTGCCGCTCAGGACAAAGCAGATGGAGAACCAGTCCTATAGCTTTGCTGGCTGGTGTTCCAGCCTGGACTGTCCACCCAGCTTACAGATGTGTGTTATCTTAGCTGTGCCAGTGGGTGGGAATTTTCAGCTGGCCATTTCCACACCTGGCCCCATAGCAGCAGGACCAGGCTGAGATCAGTGTCTGTGAGCTGTGGATCTGGCTGAGTGATCCTCCACGAGGGAATGTGCAGCAGAGGTAGAGGTTGGTGACTCTGATTCTCTCATGCAGGACAGCAGGTCACGAGCAGTGAAGATGGCAGCTGGCTCAGACACAAAGTAGTGTGGCTAAAGAGTCTGGGTCACTGGGCTCCTTCAGCACCCTGTCTGATACACCATTTCCAGGCAGCAATATCCCTTATCCTGAAATATGGACAACAGATGGGAGTCAGCTACATTTTTCAGAAGCTAATTCAGGTCTGCCAGCTGAGTCTTGTGGGATTCACTCTTGACTTCATTCTAGGAAGAGAGACTGGGTTCCCTCCACCCAATCTCCAGCAGAACTTTCTCAGTTCTACAGTATTTTATTTTCATGATTCTACCCAGTAGTCTCCCATCCTTCATGCTGAAAGGTACGGATAGCACACACAGCTTCAGTTTTCCCCTGGGACTCCCTTTTGCTTCACCAGAATGGCTCTCTGCAGCCACTCTGCTCCTGCAAGGTACAAATGAAGACACGCATGGAAAATCAGCCTCCTGGGGACACGAAGGACTGGAAGTGTGTACATGGACGTGCTCTTGCTGCCGTGGTATCACTGGTTATTTGGGACAGACACCACTGCTGCCTGGTAAGTTACATCAGTACCAAGGGAGAAGGCATTCAGTGGCCCAGTGGATTGGTTTGCAAATCCCTGATGGCTTTTTAATAGTGACCCTCTTTGGAGACCACCACCTCTGCCTCACGCGAGTCCCTGCACCCTGGGGAAATACCTCCCTGCTGAAGACAGCAGCCATTCAATGTGCAGCCTCACATCCACCCATCTTTGCCACCTACTGTGCTGGGGCTTCTTTGGCCAAACAAACTTACAGCAATGTCCATGATGCAATTCCTTGACTATTCAGGTCACTAGTTCTAATGCAAAAAAATATAAGCAGCTGTGGGTAATCCAGAAATTATCACAAAATAATCACTGGCTTCTGCCTTGCAGCAGAAGGAAAGTACAATTGTTTTTACAGATATACAGAAGAATTAAACCAATCAAAGGTCTTACAAGTAGTTCAAAAACATATATAATTTGCTACACTTGGAATCCATACCAGACAGGGAGAGATTTTTCTTTTTTTTTTCCCACAACAGTAGCAGTGTGTAGAAAAGAAGTTTGTTCTATTTTAAAATGTTGTGTGTACTACAGATCACTATCAAATTCCTACCTGGGCAGATAATCGACGTAGCTGGTAAGGAAACATTTCAAATTTGGTGCCATAAAGAGTGAATCATGTTTACTCAAAGGTTGTTCAGTAGCAATAAAAAGCAATCATGCATTGAGAGCTTGTGAAGATGTAATATACAGAAGCACTGCCCAGAACAACAGGGCGCTTCCCATTTCACAAGAGAAGGAACTAGTGTCAAGGATCTTCTCAGCATAAAGCTCCTTGGATTTAAAATGTTGTTAGAGGTGGAGTAAATATGACGAACTAAAACTTCTAAAGAGGATTTGTGGTGCCTGATGGAAGATCTCTCATTCTATTGCAAGACTTGGGATTTCAGAAGACAAATTATCCCATAATTGCTGAGCCTGAATGGCAGTGAGGGTAATAACCATCAGTGTCAAAACCAGTTCCATCAGGTGTGACTCACCTTGATAGGTCAATACCTCTGGATGGAAATATCCAGAAAGTTGTGGATGGGCAAAATGCTCAGAAGACTCTTGTGTGAGGAAAGCTTGAGAGAGGAGTGAACCCAATCACCTAAAAGATCAACAGGGGTTGCTTTTCCAAACTGCACTAAAACCTCCCTTCCACTGTCTTCTGTTACAGTGCAGTGTGCCTGAGGAAAATGGTACCATTTATGACTGACAATCTGGGTCAGAAAATGGTCACTTCAGTGATCTACTTCATGTACACACTGGGAAAAAAACCAGCACAAAACCCAGAAAGATGTAAACAACAATTAAAAAAACCCAACCCTGAAGAGTTAGCAAATTCTGATCTTCTTCTGATGGAGACTGAGACCGGCAGCTGAGCTGGCAACAGGAGACTTGGTGTTTGCATTGTTTCTAAAGCATTTGGGGAATTGAGTGGCAATTGTGTTTGTAGCAATGTTAAAAATAAATTTTTGATTCCTTTGTGCATTGGCAATTGATCTGCAGCACACCTGTGTGACCACGGGGACACAGGGACTTTTACAGAGCCAGGGCCAAAGGTGATATTCACATGACTGAAGTAACTGGAAGTCACCCCAGGGCTGATCCGTGCTCCGAGGTGTGCCACAGCAGCAGATAACGCACGGCAGCCTGAGCAGCACACTGAGGGGAGAAAGAGGGAAAGGGGAATTGCTCAGAGCACAGCTGTTATGGCCACTGGAAATGGTCAAAGAGCCAGTAAATGGCTTTTTAATTCTTAAAAAAAACCCAAACGACATGTGGATAAAGTCTTCTGAAAAATAAATTTAGTGCATATGTGTATATAGAGATACACAGGTACATGTGTATTATCATTATCTGCAGTTCTTGTCCAAACTTTGTCAAAGGCCAAAAGTTCTCCCAAACAATATGGTGATGGAAAGTGTCAGCTATGACAAAATGCTGGGAGAAGTGCTTTAGACTGTCATTTGGATACAGCAAATCAGTCCAGATGTTTGAGGTTTTAATTATTCCTCAAGTCAGAAGAAACCAAAAAATGTAAGTTGCCTCTGTCTCACACCTACAAAGAGGACCATGTTTCTGAAGGCATTTGCAAAGATCAGTTGAAGACAATTTAAAATCCTTTTACATACTGTGGAAATCAGAGAGAGCCTACAGGTTACCAAATTTGGCTGTAGTTGCTTAGTGAGTGCTGTTAACTTAATTGAGTATAAAAGGGGCAAAATAACTTTTGTTACTCCAATAAAATAGAGTCACAATCCCAGTAAGAGAGAGGTGGTACTGGAGATTAGTCCATTAGTGTAACAGTAATTTCAGGAAAATGTTATAATGTAAGTCAAACAAGTTTCTCCCTGCAAAGGGACTGGATTAGAGCTCCACAGGTTCCACTGGGAATTGTAAGCACCAATGTTGCACAATTGCCAGTCTCCAGGTCTACCTGAGAGCATGAAACCTGCAAGTGGCACGAGACAGAAGAGCTCACATTTCTCCACTAAATGACATTTCCTACTGGCACTGTCCAAGATGGGGTATGGAGCTGCACAGACTGTCAGTTCAACCCAGGATATTTCTAATCACAGAATGATTGGGGTTGGAAGGGACCTTAAAGGTCATCTCGTTCCAGCCCCCTTGCCATGGGCAGGGACACCTTCCACTAGATCAGGTTGCTCAAAGCCCCATCCAACCTGGCCTTGAACACTTCCAGGGATGTGACATCTACAGTTTCTCTGGGAAACCCATTCCAGTGCCTCACCAACCCCACAGTGAAAAATTCTAATGTCTAATCTAAACCTACCCTCTTCCAGTTTGAAGCCATTCCCCCTTGCCTCATCACTATATGTCCTGACAAACAGTCCCTTCCCAGGTCTCCTGTAGCCCTGTTAGGTACTGGAAGGCTGCAATAAGGTTTCCCTGAGGGCCTCGCTTCTCCAAGCTGAACAACCCAATCTCTCTCCTCACAGCCTGCCTTCACAGGAGAGGTGCTCCAGTCCTCTGATCATCTTCGTGGCCTCCTCTGGACTCTGTCCAAAAGGACCATGTCCTTCCTGAGTTGGGGGCCCCAGAAGTGGAGGCAATAATGCTCTTAGGAAGCTGCTTTCTAGTAAGAATTTGATACAATATTAGTCCGTTCACCTCATCCCACCCACCTTTTGCAACTTCCACCTTCCACAGAACTTCAAAAAGAATTTACTGGAGAAATAATTAAGTTTAGAACTGCGGGAGAAATGATGTTTTTGCTTTGCACTGCTTTTTGTCAGGAGACAGAGCTAGCGGAACGCTCTGAGTTGTGGCTGTAGGTTTGTAACAAGCACCTGTCACAAGGCTGTTCCCAGCACGCTGACACTTAACTGCTGGCCTCAAAAGCATACTGCTTGCCATTTTCAAGCATGGGATTTTGCAATATGAAGAGGTGAAAGTGGCTGAGTATTTTGAGTCACTAACCAAACCACAGCTAACTCAACAAGGATCAAAATTCAGTGACCGAAGACTCTTCAGACTTATCTGAAGGAAGTAACCAGAAAGGAAAGAAGTAAGTGAGAACTTCAGAGAGAGCTAGTTCGAAAGAAAATCATTGGGAGAAAAGATTGGTAAAGAAGTTTCACGGTCATAATGACAGGGAGGGTGTTTGGGACTTTCCGTCACATTTTGCTGAGGGTGTTCATTTCCGCGGTCCAGGGAAACACTGGAAGGCTTTGGGTAACGCCGGGAGGCCTTGATTTCCCGGCACAGATCAGCGAAACAAGTTCCCACTCATGGCTGGGCCGGGCAGTTATGGACACAAAAGATTTCTCTAGTTAGGGCGATGCGGTAGCTGAGGTGTATCACTGACTCGCCCCCAGCCTCCTCTGTCCCAGCTCCATCCCTCTCGCAGATCTCACCCGAAACTCGCGGCTTTGCCCTTGGAAAGCACAATTTGGTGATGGAAGCCAGGCCGGTCGGTGGCAGGGCACGGTCCCGGGGGGCACGGAGCGGGGGGGTTCCCGGCCGGCCGGCGCTGCCTCGGGGACCGGCGCTGCCAAATTTCTTTCTGCATCGCCTGGGCTCGCTGGGACGCCGCGTCCCCGCCGGAGGGGGTGGGAGGAGGAGGTTCAGGCTGTTCGGCGGCCGTACCTGGCCGGGGCCGGGCTCCCCTCGGGGGGTTGGGGGGCCC
>VZTZ01013605.1:558128-580529 GCA_013400955.1 Drymodes brunneopygia
CCGCCGTGCCCCGGCCCCCCGCCGCCGCTGCCCAGCCGCCGACACTTGAGAGTTTAAAGAGGCTTTTCTTCCCCGGAGCGGCGCCTGAGGGAAGGGGAAGGGGAATGGGCAGGAGGGACAGGCGGGAGGGGCGGGGAGAGGCTGGCAGGGCAGGAGTCGGGCGGGGTGCTGGCTCCAACTGGAAAGGAACCGGTCCTAGCCCAGCCAGGGAGGCTGCGGGAGAGCCGGCAGCGCCGGNGAAGATGATGATGCAGAGCCAGTCTGTGCAGCGGGCATGGCTCCCCGGAGCCACGGTCTTGCTGGGCGACCCACTCATTCTGAGTTTGTGCTGTAGGGTGGGTCTGTGAAGGCAGGGAAGATGCCAGAAGGGGAGAAAATGAGACAATGCAAGCAAGAAGAGGAGCAGCAGCAAAAGGAAGAGGAGCGAGAGGGTCTCATCGAATTCTACAGTTCCTACCAGGAGCTCTTCCAGTTCTTCTGCAGCAACACAACCATCCACGGGGCGATCCGCCTGGTGTGCTCCAAAAAGAATAAGATGAAGACAGCCTTCTGGTCCGTCCTCTTCTTTCTCACCTTCGGCTTAATGTACTGGCAGTTCGGGATCCTCTACAGGGAGTACTTCAGCTACCCTGTCAACCTCAACCTCAACCTGAACTCCGACAGGCTGACATTCCCGGCCGTGACGCTGTGCACCCTCAATCCGTACAGGTAAGAAATAGGCTTGCAGAGATGTTGACTGTGTTGACTTTGATGGGTGCGGGATAAAAGAACATACTCTGGTTCTCCTCATGGTCCTCGACTGCCCACTGCTGTAGTGGTGCCAGTGGAAAGGACACTTTTCGGAGGCCTTTGCTCTGAGTTTAGGCAGCGTGGCTTGGTGGAGTATTTAGCAGGCTGCAATGTAAACTGCCACAGGGCTAGAGCAGATTTATTTCTCTCCTGCAAGATAGCCTCCAGCGAGGGGTTAGATTTACAGCCGGTGGTAGGAATGCCCGAAATCACCCCAGCAAACTTTGCTGCATGTCTTATTCAGAGCTGTTTGTGTGCATCCAGCCCTAAACCCGCTGGTCTTCACTCCCCCCTGCACAGATACAGCGCCATCCGAACGCAGCTGGATAACCTGGACCGAATCACGCAGCAGACACTGCTAGACCTCTATGACTACAACATGTCTCTGCCACGGAGTGACTGGTCCACGCTGTCCACACAAAGGCGTAGCTCCAGGAGCCTGCTCCATCATGTCCAGCGCCATCCTTTGCGGAGGCAGAAGCGGGATAACTTAGTCAACTTGCCAGAGAACAGTCCCTCAGTGGACAAGAATGACTGGAAAATTGGCTTTGTTTTGGTGAGATCCCTAGATACCCTGTGCCCTACCCACTCCAGTCTCTGCCTGGCTACTTTTGTCTTGTTAGACCCTTGGCCATGCCTTTTCTTACTTAAAAGTCTGATTAATCTCTGCTGGCCTTTGCTAATGACAGATAAAGGTAGAGCTGAATCCTTTGGTCCATACAATCCTGCTCCCCAAATTCTGTCCTTGTCCATGCAGGCCCAAGGGGCCATGTCCATGTCAGTGTACATCTCTTTCTAGGAGCAGGGAAACCTTGTCCTTCCTGAGGGTACATCAGTCTTGCAGTTGCCTTTTTTGAGCAGTTTATCAGCATCAGCCGCTGCATTGCCCAATAATAGCAAAGGAGAAAGTATTTGATGGTCCTGGGCCATCTGGAATGTGATCATGGTCGCAATTGCTCCCAGGTAGCAGCTTCCTCGCCCTAGGGGGTATCTGTGTTTGCATTTGAAAAGGCACTGAAGGACTGAAGCCAATCGCTCAGCAGTTAACTGGAGCTCCCACAGGATCACAAGCGTTTTTCTGGACACACCCTGAAGGAAGGGCTCCCCACGCAAGAATTTAAAGCTCCTGGTTTTATACCAGGTAAAATTTATGTGCAGATTACCCTGCACACCTTGCTGCCTCCTGGGTTTTACTCAGCCTCGCTTATTCACCTGGCGTTTCCCTTCCACCGAGGAGCTGCCCTGGGTTTTTTCCATATCCTGCTGATCACCTGCTGGTCGCACACAGGAGTCCTGTGCAACTCTTCACTTCCTCGATCATCTCCTGCCTGTGCCGAGGGAGCACAGCTGATCCACAGGCAGAGCCTTGTCTCCTGGACAAGAAGACTTCTCTGACACAGCTCTTCTCCTTCTTAACAGTGCAGTGAAAACAACGACTGTTTCCATCAGGCCTACTCCTCGGGAGTGGATGCCGTGCGGGAGTGGTACAGCTTTCACTACATCAATATCCTGGCCCAGGTGCCCGATGCAAAAGCCCTGGATGAGTCTGACTTTGAGAATTTCATCTACGCCTGCCGCTTCAATGAGGCAACGTGTGACAAGGCGTAAGTAGTGGAAACATCCCTGAAAACACTTGTTTTGTGCCTGGGTTCGAGGGGAATCAAGGAACGCACACTAGAGAACCTCTTCTCCGAGGTGGGATTGTTCCTTGTTCAGTTCCCATTGTGTCAAATGATCTTTCTTGAGTCTTTCCTGTGGGTTGTGCTTGGTTCTGTGACCTGGAATGATGAATCTCGAAGGATCATTTCTCCTTTTTCTGGGTTTCACACAAATGAAATAATTATAATGGTACAAACACCAGAGTGGGCACAGATGTACAGCACAGAAGTATTTTTATTCTGCTCCCCACAGTGGTAAAGTGGTACATATCAGCCCACACAGAGGAAGAAGAGAAGAGTTGATACAAAAAGACAGTAAAAAAATACCCCACTTTTCTCCTGCCATTATTGGTCAAAATGTCCCAAGGAGGCAGTGGAATGAAACCCATCTGCAAGGGAGGGAAATGGTAGGAAAAGCTAAGTTTCAACAATATTAGGAAGATAATGGAGTAATTGCTAGTGCTGCTAAAACTCATTTGGGCTCTGAAAAGCAGTAAGCAAAACGTTGTATAAAAACCTGTCTAGCTCTAGGACATTTTTTACAGCACATTTTAATTGCTTTTCCCTGTTCGAGTGAGTTTACATAACAAATAGTGCCCATCTGCTGTAAGCCCCTCTCCCTGCTGATGGAAAACAGAGTTGTTCCTTTCAGAAAGCCCTTCCCCTTGGTTTCACAGCCCTTCTCTGTGTGAATGCTTCTGTTCCCCTCTCAGGAACTATACCCACTTCCACCATCCCTTGTATGGGAACTGCTACACCTTCAATGACAACAGCAGCAGCCTTTGGACATCCTCGCTGCCTGGCATCAATAATGGTGGGTGAGAAGCACTCTTTGGTGAGTAAGGAGAACAGCTTAGCTCTGTTTTCCCTAGGAATTACAGGCATCCTGCTGTGCTTAGTACTGGTGGTGGCAGATTGCAGCCCTGCTCTGTCTTGCCCAAGCTGTTTTCACCCCTCTGGAGACAGCTGTCTCATGAACATGGCTATCCCTCACTGCTGCCCACTGAGCTCTCTCTCCCTCATCAGTGCCTGATCCTTGTGATCTTTGCTTCCTCTGGACTTGTGCTGGCCCTTCCTGAAGTCCTCTGCTGAGCAGTAGTGCTTGAGCTCCTGGTCTTCACCTTCTCCTTCCCCATTTTCCTCTTCCAAGAAACTGACCTGTTTGTGTTCCTAAACTCCCTGAAACTTCTCCAGGCCAAATCTTCAGACTTTTCTTCCATCTGGCTCCGAGCCTCTCCATGAAATCTCTCTCAATTCCCAGTTTTGTTTTTTCTAAGCCACAGTGATGATATCCAGTTTTCTCTGGCCTCTTCTGGAGCCTCCAGCTTTGTCTCTGGCCTCCCTCCAGCCACCCTCCATAGCTGCCAAGCTTTGGTGCAGCCCTGGTTGATGCCTGCCTTTTCCTTTCTCTCTTTCAGACTCCCTTCTAACCATCCTGCTCTCCCTTCTCTGCTGTACCACAGCTGGCTGTGACCTCCCTCGCTCTCTGATATTCCCTCAGGTCTCTCTCTGGTGGTGCGCACCGAGCAGAACGATTTCATCCCTCTGCTGTCCACGGTGACAGGAGCCAGGGTCATGGTCCATGACCAGAATGAGCCAGCCTTCATGGATGATGGGGGTTTCAACGTTCGGCCTGGCATCGAGACCTCCATCAGCATGAGAAAGGTGAGCAGGCAGAAGGGGTGAGAGCTGTGGGTGGGAGGTTTAACTCGGGGCACCTACAGTGTGTGTTTTAGGGAGGGGACTACTCAGGAGTGAAGGCAGAGGAAGAACAGCTTGCTGGACTAGATGAGGAGCATTTGGCTGCAGTTTATCAGTGAACAATGAAATGGAGGCAAGCAGGGGGAGCTGGCATCCCGAGGAAAGCATGAAGAACATCCATCTGCTGATGGATGAGCGGCGTGTGGCATGGGAGAGTGGGAAGAGGACAGTGAGGGGGAGTTGCTCTGTGCAGTGAGAGTTTGCTGTTGCAGGAGATGACCGTGCGCCTCGGGGGCAGTTACAGCGATTGCACAGAGGATGGCAGTGACGTACCAGTGCAGAACCTCTACTCATCCCGCTACACTGAGCAGGTAACTCACCCTCACCCCGCCGGGGCCACCTCCTTTCCCCACTTTCCTGACATGCTTCAGCCCCCTAACGGCCATGCTTGTCCGTGGACCCTGTTAATGGTATGATGTGATACAGGCAGCAGTGGGTTTTATTCCCTTGATCAGCCTTTTCCACTTTATGTGCCTGCCAGGTGTGCATTCGCTCCTGCTTTCAGCTCAACATGGTAGAACGCTGTGGCTGTGCATATTACTTCTATCCCTTGCCTGACGGAGCAGAGTACTGTGACTACACGAAGCACAAAGCCTGGGGTAAGTGGGCAGCAGGGACAGGAGAGCTCATGCCCACCCGAACCTGTTTGGTCCAGCCCATGTCCCAGCACAGCTCATTATCTTCAATGAGCTTCCTGGTGTGGGACATCCAAAAGACAGTCTTGCCTTGGATGATTAGCTCCTTGTGGAAGGACACCTCTTCTGGGTTCCCCTCACTATCACACATCACCTTTTGTCCAAAGATACTGTGAGCTTACCTGGATTTACTTTCTTTGCTGTTCAGGCTACTGCTACTACAAACTCCTGGCTGAATTCAAAGCTGATGTGCTGGGCTGTTTCCACAAGTGTCGGAAACCTTGCAAGTAAGTTGATCATCAGTCAGCAGGAAGATTGGGCAGTGTTGGGAAATATTCACTGACTGGGCAAAAGCTTCAGTCAAGAACTGAGCTCCAACCTGAAATGGTATTTCTCCCATCAGGAAGCCAAAATGGCAGAGGAGCATCAGGGTTGGCTTAGGGATGAGCTCCCAAGGATGGTCCATTCCACATGGTGGGAAGTGGGTGGAACTTCAGCATGGGAGGGAATCTCCAGCTGTGCCTGGGGATGGTGAGACCTGGCCCTGTGGCTCCTGCAGCTTCAACAGCTAACGCAGCCTGTTGCCTTGCAGAATGACAGAATACCAGCTGTCAGCTGGATACTCCCGCTGGCCTTCTGCTGTCTCGGAGGTAAGGAGAGGGTGTCCTGGCTTCCCAGCACTGCTCCCACCTCCCATTTAGCCCTTCCTCAGCTGGTACTAAACCTGCAGGAGGTGACTGTAATTGTGTAACACAATTATTTGCACTTTCATTTCAGGACTGGGTTTTCTACATGCTCTCACAACAGAACAAATACAATATCACATCCAAGAGGTGAGAGCCCCTAAACAGAGACTGTCCAAACTGGAAACCATCCCAGCTGAGTGTGTGTGTGTGTTGGAAATGTCAGAGTTAAGATTAAATTACTGATGGGAGGAGATCAAGCATGGGATCTGTGGACCAGGCCAGTGGATTTGAGTCAGAGTTGATACATACTGAAACTTCAGCAAGGAATGGGGACTGAAGTGAAAAATTTTGAAAAGGGTCAGATGCTGATATGAAAATAGTAAGCCTGAAGCACTTGCTGTGTGTTCTGGAGTCACAGTAAGTGCTTGTAGAAGAGTGGGAAGGAGAGCTGTGCAGGAGCTTGTGCCACAAATGTTGGGTTTTACAGCGCAGTGTCAGAAGTGCATTGTAAGTACCAAAGATTGTATTTACTGCAGAATGATGGAGCTGCAGAGATGGGAGAAAGCCTCTGGGTGATATGTGTGGGAGAAGGATGGGGCAGAGGGGGACAGAGAAGACAATTGGTGAAGAAATGCAGGGATTGAGGACTTGGGGTTACTGAGCATCATCTTTCATTCACAGGAACGGAGTTGCCAAAGTGAATATCTTTTTTGAGGAGTGGAACTACAAGACCAATGGGGAGTCTCCAGCCTTCACGGTACACACTTTACTACTGTGTCTTCTCTGGCCATCCATTCCCCTACGATGTCCCTCCACTGTGGCAGGCTTTTGTTCCAGCAGCATTGCTGGATATTGAGTCTCTTCTCCTGGGGCAGGGTGAGGGGAAGCCCCCAGCACCACAGGGAAGAGGGAATAGGCAGGGAGGCAAAAGTCCCAGACAAGGGCTGTCCTCACTGCTCTTTCTCCATCTCCTGCAGGTAGTGACTCTGCTGTCTCAGCTTGGGAACCAGTGGAGTCTCTGGTTTGGATCCTCTGTCCTGTCTGTGATGGAGCTTGCAGAGCTGGTTCTGGATTTCATCGCCATCACCTTTATCCTGGCCTTTCGCTGGTTCCGCTCTAGGCAGAAGCTCTCTCCGCCGGGCCCCCCTCCCAACAGCCAGGATAACACTGCTTTCCAGGATGAGGCACCAGCCCTCAGTGCTCCACATCGCTTCACTGTTGAGGCTGTAGTGACCACGCTGCCATCCTACAACAGCCTGGAGCCACGTGGGCCGAGCAGGGATGGTGAGGTGGGACACGAGTGAGGCAGCGGCTTCTTCCACTGTTCAGATGGGTGGCAGCTGGAGCAAAGGCTGCACACTTGGTCTGTGGGGCCTGAGTTTCCTTCTTTCTGGGGTGCTGCACGTGGACCATGGCAAAAGACTGCTCCATGGTTGGCCTGGGCTCATTGTTCTCACTTCTGTAGGCGAGTTCTTCAGTCTCATAAAATACCACTGCTGTGGGATCACCAGGGATGAGAGTTGATCTAGTGTATGTTTGGGGGAGATGTCCTCTCGATTTCCTCATGCTCTGTGCATGTGCACACATGCATGTGTGCGTGCATGCTTGCTTTTCCCTCCAACAAGGATGCTGCCACAGTTCTGGTCTGTGACTAATTAAAGAGGTTTGGCAGGTGTGGCTGGCCTCCTCTGTGGTATGACAAGGAACAGGAATGGAGCCTCACCTGAGCTACAAATCTCTCAACAGGCTGAGCTTTGTTAAGCTTTCCCTAAACTGGCTGCTCTTTCCTCATTCTTCATGTCCAGCTCTGATCCCAAGACTGTGTCACCTACCCTCTCCTCCCCCCGAGGAGAGGCTACTTGAGACAAGAGCCACTGGCATGATCTCAATCTGTGTTACGCACAATGCTCTGGAGAGGTGCTCAACGCTTGCTGCCACTCCCAGGTCTGGGACAAAACACCCCTGGCAAAGTAAAGGCTCCCTTTTCCAGCTGCCTTTGTGGCACTGGTACATCTTGGGTGTCCCCCCTTCCTTGGGATACACCGTACGTGTGTACATCCAGCTATTTGATTGTTTGCCAGCAGCTCTGGGACAAATCGATCTCTACATTTGCTTGGCCCTCCCTGCTTTCTTCCTGAGGGAAGCAAAGAGAGTTTGGCAGGATTGTACACACCCTCCAAAAATCCCAAACAGTACCTCTAGTGCCACGGGATCCTGCAAGAGAGGATCTGAACAGCACAGGTCAGGCAGTGCCTGTTCTGCTCCTTCCAGCCCTTGTCTGGCCCACCCACAGAGACTCTGCTGAGCCTCTGCAGGCTTTAATCAAAACTCTTTCCAAGGAAAGCCTTAGCCCATTTTATTGGACCACGTGAGCAAAACTGGCCCTCTTCTCAGGAACTAACTTGTGGATCTTTGCGTGAGAACACATTCCTTGCAGTGAGCTTGCCATGCTCTTTTCTTACAAATACTCAGACTTGTGCTGCAATGGTGTTTGCCCTGCACTTTATGGGGTATCAAGAGAGCAAGGGTGATGTCCTTAACAAACAGGATTATCCACCTCACAGGACAAACAGAGATACCAGAATTTAAGCAGTTTAGGCAGAGACCTGTGGTACCCTGTACCCAATCACGCTGCGAACAGCCAGTTTTGAATTTAAAAACAAGTTAATCATAACAAAAGAAAAACTGAAGTTACTTTAAAAATTAAGGTAGATGCACTGCCCTTGGGAAGTTGGAGGGGTTTACTGCAGTATCTAAACTGTTGCCTAATTTTTCCCTTTGAGATGTTAAACACATGCTGGTTGTACTGCTCTTGCCTTGATTATCTAAATGCACTTTTCAATTCCCAGCAGAGAGGGATTTTATTCTTCTTCATATACACAAATGCTGTGTTCTTTATTGCATAAATATTCATGGTTTTTCAAATTTTATCCCAGTGCTCAGCTCTGTTTCACTCATTTGAAAGTGAAGATAATGTCTCTCTGCTGGGAATAGAAGCAAGTAATTCAGGGGGTGTCCTTCAGCAAGGGTGGCAGCCCAGCAGGAGGGAGAGGCCTGCAACAGGCACTTAGAGATGTGGGAACATGTATTCCTCCTTGGAAGCTCCCACTAGAAAAAAACATGAAAACGTCCATTTTCTGTGTCTGATTTTAAATGAAGTAAAAAAGAATGAGTAATGAATGAAATCTCAAAGTTGCCTCAGTGAAGAGACTTTCATGTTTTGTAAAAACACTGCCCAAAAGGCAGAGCTAAAAGCTAGATTTAATTTCTGAAAGTAACTTTGGCCACAATTAAACACGAAAGGCAGGCAGATGTAGGAGCTAGAATGCTACACTCAGTTCTTGGCCATGAATTCAATACTGCAGATTCAATACTGATGCCTTGGGTGTTTTCTAGCACAGGAATGAGCAAAAACCTGACACTGGACACAAAGCTGTTTGCTTCACAAAGCCACCTTCAAATCAAAAAAGGAGAAAGAGCAGGTGCAACACCTAAAACAGTCTTTGTATACCATAAACACAGGGTGATTCATATGGTAAGCATGATCTTTCCTGAATATCCAAAGCGTAAGACATGATTCTTCGTATCACTGAAACATAAATAACCTTGTAATAACCATAAAATCGATGAGATTCCACTGCTTCAGGCATAGTTAAGTGGGTGATTAAAGCAAGATTAATCAGAGGCATAACTACTTGAAGCACTGAGTTCTCTTCATCATCAAGAAATACAGCTGCAGAAGGTGGGGATGTATCCCTGGGGGAAGCTTGAACCATATTCTGTCTCTTCCATAAAAGTGTTAAAATGCAAAAAAAATGAGCTTTGACTGATGAACTCAAAGTAATGGCACCATTCAGGATAGCTGTAAATCCAGAGTTAAAAGGCTGTACAAACGTGAAGAAGCAGTTATACAAGTTGGTAAATAGATTAGCCCTCCCTGTCCTGTGAATCAGTGCAAAAATTGCCCTCCTGGGAGAAATCAAGGTGCTTGTTCCAGAAATAATCCCTACATTTCTTGTAGGCTGACAAGACTACAAATGAGAGGCAAAGCCAGCAGTGGTGGAGTAAGAGCCCAAAAAATGGGAGCATTTCACTGAGAATGTGAAAAATTGGAGAAAAGGGAAGAGAGTGTGCATGTATGGGGATATGCAGGTCAGCAAAAGGCAAATTGAAGGTCTGAGCTGGGGTGAATTTGTACAAGAGGAGGAAGTTGAAGGGATGTAAATGCTCAGTAGTCATAGGTGTGTTAGAAACATAGCAGAGTTATTTTGAGGACATGGAAAACATGCAGGGAACAGATGATGGTTGTCTTTTTGGACTGAGAACAGATACCAAAACTTGTTTTTCCATAAGAATTAAGGTAATGGAGGAAATGCATGGAAGTATAACATAGGTGTCTAGGGAAGCTGGAAAAGAAAATGAGAAAACCATCACTTGGGAAAATAAACAATGTATTCAGAAGAACTAAACCCTGCTTGCTGAAGGGCTTAGAGAAGCTGGACAGATAGGTCAAGGTTTGTCTGCACAGACTGAGGTCAAACTAAGAAGGAATTTGAAGAAAGGGTTTCCAAGCTCTTGGGACAGGCTCAATAAAATCTAAGGGGTTACAGGCTACATCAAGAAATGAAAAGGGCAGCAGTGCTCCTGGTGAAAGGACACAGGGGAACCACAGAGATCAGGAACGTAACAGAGGCTCAGCCACTTTCAGTCACAGGTCTTTGTATTTAATATTCAATAATTAAAGGGGACTTGTAAGCACAAGAGGGGAAAGTGCCTTCAGCTTCCAAGTGCATGCTTAAAAGCAATGAACTAAAAAAAGCTTATAATTTTTATTAATTTTGTAATAAATTTATGGCAAATTTACTTTAAAAAAATAGTACAAAGGCTTTTGGAAAAGAAGTCTTTGAACAGAACATAAAAAGAAAGTGTCATTTTGTTTTCTGCAGAATTCATTTAGTGGGTTTGTGCACTGAGGGAAAGGCCATTATGGGGCTGTTCATATTTGAAACCTGGGGAGCAAATAAGGGTGTTCCGAATAGGTGCTGCACTGTATCTCAGGCCAAAAATGGGTCAAAGATTATCAGGAGTATGGAGGCTCAGGTATCCAACAGACATGGCTGAGTTGCCTATTTGTAAAACCTATATCTTTATCTGTTACATCTCTCAGAGCAATTATTTGTTTAGAGGTCAGAACAAAGATAAAACCTCTCCCATATTACCTTTCTTCACCTCATTAAGGCTTCCAGCCTCAGTGGATACATCGGAGCAGGGACCTCTGTCACTTCCCAAGGAAGCCAGGTTCATTAAAAAAGTGTTGATGCTGCATTCCAGCTCTGCAGAAAAATCTGTCTTCCCCATCATCATTTGGTTACTCTCCAGCTGAGACAACAAACCCCACCACTGATGAGAGCCTGCAGCCTGCTTTGATTGGCAGGGTGACACCTCAGGAAAGGCCAGAGCAATGCCTCAGGCATCCAGAAATACAAAGGTTTAAAGTATTTTCATTTAGGAGCAGTAGTCAAGGCTTTTCTTTCACCATATCTGAAGACATGAGGATGGAGCAGTTGATATGGGAGCTGCACATTGCACAGAATGGTTGGGGTTGGAAGGGACCTTAAAGATCATCTCAGTTCCAATTCCCTGCCATGGACAGGGACACCTTCCACTAGACCAGGTTGCTCAAAGCCCCATCCAATCCAGCCCTGAACACCTCCAGAGATGGGGCAGCCACAGCTTCTCTGGGCAACCTAGTCCAGCTCAAAGGCATGTTAAGCATGTTCTGTGTTTAAAGGCAAAGCTTGAGTTTTTAATAGGACATATGAAGAACTGCTCTCCCAAAGCCTTGGCCTTGCTTTTGGAGCACATTTAAAACCCTGTTTTGTCTGGGATAACAGAGTGCAGGAGGAGCAGAAATGCTGATGCAGTAAAGGATGGCACCTCAGAAGAGCTTCCAGTACAACATGGCATTTTCAATGCCTGCCAGAGGATTTATGGCTAGATATGCAAGTCTTTGCAGACATCCACAACGTGACTCATGACCTGGGCTCAACCCTGGGGCAACTTTCAGGAGTATGTTCAGCCCCAGCTCTGTGCTCCAGAGCAGCTGCCAGCTTTGAAAAATGAGCATTCAGTCCCCAGCTTTGGCTAGGGACTTGGACACTGCATCATCAACAGCCAAAAAATGCATCTGTCCTAAGACAACATCTTCCCTATCCCCCTACATGAACGGGGCTGAGAACTGATAGGAAGGCAACACAAAACTTGGCAGGAATTGTAGCACAACTAGTTTGTTCAGGCTGTGCAGGCCTGAGCTGTGTGGAATTTTAGACTGTACATGCTGCTTTAATCCACCAGCCAGTCCAGACAGCCTCCTTTCACAGGAAGGCTTCCCTCTTTGAAGAATCAGTCCAGCTGCCTTGCTCAAATTCACCATTGAGAGTTGCTATGGTGCGTTCATTGTTCTGGTGTGATTTTGGTGATGTTTAAGACTGGACAATGATTGATCATAAGGGAACCAGAAGCCACAGGGAAGACTGTTTTACAACCTAGCTTTTGTAGCAGTAAGGGCAGATAAGGGCACAAGTACCTAATTTTAAAAGAAGTCTGCACTGGACAAAGCTTGGTCATTCCTTTTAATGAGTTTCAAGTGTAGAGTGAGGCAAAACAAAGGGCACTTACCTTTATTCTAGTCATTCTCCAAGATATGCTGTGAACAGCATCCTACTCTTGGAGGTCTTCATTTGGGTCCTGAACTTTTATTCCAACACCAATGGAGAATTGTTTTTCGGGTTTAAGGACCTGAGGTTATTGCAATCTAAAGGCAGCACAGCCTGAGAGCCAGAGCTGGCACTAACACACTAATGCACAGGAAGGCAGTGTCCTGAACAGGACAGTGGCTGGACATTTGGTGGCTGGAAGCAGATTTAGCTTGGGCAGCCTCTTCCCCCAGAGCTGCTGGTTCACACATCTTGTTACAGACTTACCAGAGTCAGTCCAGCACAACTGGAACTACCATCATTTTGCAATGGAAAACCAGCCACTGCTTTGAGGGACAGAACTTCAGGTATGTGCATGCTATGGAAGTGACAAAAAAAAATAAATTCCAAAGCCAGTTTGGCATCCCAGCCCCTTCCCACTCACCGACAGACCAGACAGACTCAGTAAGGTGGTGAATTGTGTTTCTTAGAGACCATTAAAAGTACATGAACTGATTTCTAGAACATGCCAGAGGAGGTTACAGTTGTGTTCATAGAGGAAGTAAATAAACTGCACGTGCATGAGTGGCTGTGATGCTGTGGGCAGCAGAGTCCCTTGCTTTTACTAAGAGGGCCTTGGTGATTTGTTTTGCCCATGCACAGAGACACAAAGGAGGGGAGAGGGAGCGGAGAAGGAGGCAACATACAACATCTAAGAGAAAGAAATGAAAGAGACAGCCTAGGGGGACCTCAGCTCTCACAGAGACAGGAGGAATGGGGCACCAAAGGCTTGTTTAGAAGAGTTCAAGAGAACTGCTGGTCTGGGGGCCTCAAGCTTGTAAGCCTACCCCCTAAAATGAGAGCAGTAAGTAGCACAAGCAGGCCCTGGCTCCTCTTCTGTAGATGCACTTCTGACCGTCCATCCCATCTCAGTTCCACAGGGAATTAGGGAAGGGCTCAGGGGACGAGGACTGCTTCACTCCAGATCTTCATCTCTGCCCTCCCCCGAGGTGGAGAGGAATGGAATCGCAGGGAGATGAACTCAAATGAAATGCTGGGGCATGGAAGTGAGCATGCAAAACCTAGCCAGCCCCTTGCCAGGTGCCCTGGGAGGCAGAAAGTGGCTTCCCCAGCACACCCAATGGAACAAAAAGCATCTGCTCCTCTCATCTTCTGTATTTTGCTCCTATCCGGGAACTCCAGTGATGTCCTCCCTGCCTCCTCATAAGCCTAAACAGATCCCAGTGTATTCTAGAACAGAGGCAGAGCTTTCTAAACTAAAGGAGTACCCTCTTTCCAGTCTAGATTACAGGCTACAGCTCAGCTTGTTAAAAAAAGTTAAAAGACAATATACACATTCCTCGGAAGACTCCACAGAAACAGGGCAGCTCATTTAACCCATGTCTGACAACACATTCCAACAAATCACAGCTCTTGTTACTTTTGATGGAGAAGAACAAGGGAATCACTCACAGAAAGCCACAGCCACAAGTTTACTTCTATCAGAGACCACCCTGAACCTAAATTCAAGAGAACCCATAGCAAGTAGGAGGATTCAGTTTGATAAGCAAGATCTCTAGAGACCTAAGTTACCAAACTGGGACAGCTGATGTCACTTTGCAATATCCACACTCAGAGCACCATTTCCCTTTGAATCTCCAGCTAACCTTTTCAAACTCCTGCTGAAAGAAAGTTAGGGCTTTGTGGCAGCAGAGGCAGAGCAGATATTCTTAGTCAGAAAGCTGTGCAGCTCAGTCAGTCTCATCTGAAATACCTCCAGTCCCCTTCACCTCTATCTGCCGTGGCACTGAGCTTCCCTGATGTTCAACCCAGCCACACAAAAGCAAAACACCAATTCCCATTCTGCCACTACTCCAAAGTCTTCCTTCTGGAAAGCTACAAGTTAGTAGGAAGCTACAGGGTCCTGGCTTGTGTGTGCATAGATGAAAGGCATATTTGACACTCCCCACCAGACTAAGTGTTGTTCATTTGTTCCTTCTGGAGAGAGACTTTACTTCCACACATGGCTTTTTAGATAGTAGCAATGCTCCTTTCATTTAACTGTGTTTAGCCTGGTGCACTTGACTGAGGTAATCATGTAGGCCCTCTTTTATAAAAACTGAAATGGCCATGTTCAGGCAGCAAGTCATCTGGAAGTAAGGACAGGCAGAAAAAATCATTTCTTCAAGTGCTCACCTCTCCATGGCTAGAGAAATCTACATCACTACGTGTAGCTTGGATGGCTCACAGCCACTGGCCAACACAAACTAGCTTTTATTTCAGAAGCTCGATGAAAAGCTCAAGTCATGCTGCCACTCTTTTTAGGCAGAACACTAAAGACTCTCACATGCTGAAGTCCTTCATCCCAAAAGGCACTGTGTTAAGGCATTCTTATTTTGCTAGAGTTCACACAGGCACTATTTGACAAGCTTACAGCCAAAAATAAACACAAAAGGTTCCCTGCAGAAGAGCAGGAGCAAATAGCTACCCACTCCTCCTCAACTTCCCTTTCCTCTAAATTTAGAGGACATTCCCTGAAGCTGCAGCAGCTATTGAAAAGTCTATCTGTGTTCAGTAAGCGGCTCAGAGTCCTATACAGGAGATAAATTAAAACTAATAAAGAAATCAATGAAGAAGCTAGGTGAAAGGGAAGGAAAGGAAAAATTCAGAGGCAAGAAGAGACAGGCAAGGTAACAGGGGACAGGAGATCGCAGGCTGAAGGAGCTACATTTAAGTAAAAAAGTAGACTGGAGACAAAGCAATAGGAAAAAGAAAAGAGGAAAGAACAAAAGGGCAAGTTACACCAAAGGTCCCTCAGAGAACTCTAAACCACCCACCAGGGAAGGAACTTGCCAACCCACCCACTCCAAGGTAAATGCCCCTCATACTTACAGGTTTACCTGACCTGGCAGGCAGAATTTCCCATTTCTACAATGATGGCATCCCCCATTCCTTGCATTACTAGGTAAAGCATACCATTTCCACACTAAGTGAGGGAGTTCCAGCACTTCCACCTCCCTTCCCCAAAGACTGGAGTTAACACTTACACAACTAAGACCCTCGAGAAAAAGGAAAAGTTTAAAGTACTCTAGAGTTGGTGTTTGCTCACCTTTGAGCCTAAGGTTTTTGGTACTTACGTGCAATCACCACCACCACAAGGGCACCAATCACTCCCATTATGATCATCATCTGGAGAAAGAGATTGTCCAAGAGCAATACTGAGAACAGATTGATAAGCTCACATCCTTCCTGACAGCCAGAGGACATAAGCCAGGCCCTAAAGGCATGACAGCCAAGGCCTCAGAGCCCTCCCACAGTAAAAGAATCTTAAGCATTTGAAACTGTTACTAAGCCCCAGCTATGCTTGCAAAGCCCTGCAGGACGAAGGAGATCATGGCACTAGGAAACTCACCTTGCAGTTCTTCCACCAGTACTTCCTTTTGAGTTTTGCTGCACTACTCTCAAACACTGAGGCACCAGCCTGGAGTGCATCTGCCCGGTCATCCAGCTCTGACAGCTTCTCGTCTCGTTGCAGCACCTTGTCTACATTTACACACATTATATCAACCACCTGCAGAAGGAAGAGTGGTAGGAGCAGTTACATTGGTAAAGACAGTTGAAAAAGTAAGAGGAGTAACTTAGCCAATAACTGGTGTTGCAATACTAATGAACAAAAAACATAAACAAGGTGGGGGGGAGATCAGGGTAAGAAAGAAGTCATTTCTAGTCACTGCCCACTTTGAAAACAACAACAATCCGAGACTCGCTGTTAAAATATCAGTTCAAGTACACATTCAACCAGGTCCTCAGCCTCCCATTCTCATCTGCTTTTAAGAACTCTCCATTCCAGCAGCAAGCCAAAGCCAGCCTCCTCATGAGAGGAGTCATCCGCTCACTCCCCGAGAGCTGCAAAATTAACTTAGGAGCTTCATGCTGCTGCCCCGGTGAGGCACAAGGGCGCTACTGCGCGGCAGCAGTCGAGCCACTGACACTGATCCCGGGAAGCCAGGCAAGGCAAGGGTTCCCCCACATCACTGCACACACTGTTCCCTTCGAGCAGCCCGCAGGGATTAAGAGCTGTTCTGGATGCTGTACAGCTTTATTTCCATAAGAGATGCACGATAATGAGGTGCCAAAAAAAATCTAGCAAGCCTGGTCCTTGGAAGTCGTATCTGGAATTAACTGACTTTTAAACATAAAGCAATCTCTCTTCCAGCCTCCTTTAATAGGTTTGCCATCCTATTACTGCGTATTGAGCATTAATTAGTTTCTGGCTTTGGCATGACAACAGGAGGCACTCCCTCAGCGACAGACCGGTCAGGAACATCGGTGCTGCAGAGCAGAGGGAGAAGAGTCCAGGCATCCGCCAGGGAAGCCAGCAGGGCTGGCAGAGCTACTGACCTCCTGCACCTGGGCCTGCGTCTGCTGCAGGCGGCGATTGCTGGTCAGGTTGGGGGGAGCCCCAGGGGGACCCCCACCCGGGGCTGCCCCCTCGGGAGCTCCTCCTTCGGGAGCCCCTCCTTCGGGAGCGCCGGGAGCAGGCTGCTGAGCTGGCTCAGACCTAGGGGAACACACACATGAGCGAAGAGAACCCCCCAAATGCACAGGAACCCCAGTGCCCCCGGCTGGAGCAGTGCTGGCAGCAGCCTCGGGAGCCCGCAGCCTTCCTGGATCCCGCCGGGTCGGGAACAGGCGGGCTCGCGGGAGAGCCCGAAGCAGGGGCAAGCCCGGGGGACAGCGGTAAGGGAACCAGGCCCTCAACGAAGGAGCTTGCGGATGCGGCCGCGCCAAGCAGTGCGGCCTCCCAGGGGGAACGTGGACCTGGTCGCACGGAGCAGACCAGGTGACAGGGAAGGAAGGTGGGGGAAGAGGGACAGGGAGACAGTGCGGGGCATCCCGGGGGGACACGGCAGCCACCGGGCTGGGCACAGCGGTGGCCGTNCCCGTCCCCTGCGGAGGTCCCGGGCTGCCCAGGCCGGGGGTGGCCGGCGCTCCCTCCGTCCCACCGGGCCGGGGGCTGGCACGGCCCCGCTCCCGATCCACTGCCCTGCCGCTGGGCCCGCCGGCCCCACCAGCCCTGTAGGTCACGCAGGCCCTGATGGTGGTTACCTGCCTCGTCGAGCTTTCTTGGAGCCCGGCCCGGCTGGCGCCGCTGTGGTGGGCACTGCGGAGCGCTCGCGAAATCCCACCTCCGNACTTCCACCTCCCTTCCCCAAAGACTGGAGTTAACACTTACACAACTAAGACCCTCGAGAAAAAGGAAAAGTTTAAAGTACTCTAGAGTTGGTGTTTGCTCACCTTTGAGCCTAAGGTTTTTGGTACTTACGTGCAATCACCACCACCACAAGGGCACCAATCACTCCCATTATGATCATCATCTGGAGAAAGAGATTGTCCAAGAGCAATACTGAGAACAGATTGATAAGCTCACATCCTTCCTGACAGCCAGAGAACATAAGCCAGGCCCTAAAGGCATGACAGCCAAGGCCTCAGAGCCCTCCCACAGTAAAAGAATCTTAAGCATTTGAAACTGTTACTAAGCCCCAGCTATGCTTGCAAAGCCCTGCAGGACGAAGGAGATCATGGCACTAGGAAACTCACCTTGCAGTTCTTCCACCAGTACTTCCTTTTGAGTTTTGCTGCACTACTCTCAAACACTGAGGCACCAGCCTGGAGTGCATCTGCCCGGTCATCCAGCTCTGACAGCTTCTCGTCTCGTTGCAGCACCTTGTCTACATTTACACACATTATATCAACCACCTGCAGAAGGAAGAGTGGTAGGAGCAGTTACATTGGTAAAGAAAGTTGAAAAAGTAAGAGGAGTAACTTAGCCAATAACTGGTGTTGCAATACTAATGAACAAAAAACATAAACAAGGTGGGGGGGAGATCAGGGTAAGAAAGAAGTCATTTCTAGTCACTGCCCACTTTGAAAACAACAACAATCCGAGACTCGCTGTTAAAATATCAGTTCAAGTACACATTCAACCAGGTCCTCAGCCTCCCATTCTCATCTGCTTTTAAGAACTCTCCATTCCAGCAGCAAGCCAAAGCCAGCCTCCTCATGAGAGGAGTCATCCGCTCACTCCCCGAGAGCTGCAAAATTAACTTAGGAGCTTCATGCTGCTGCCCCGGTGAGGCACAAGGGCGCTACTGCGCGGCAGCAGTCGAGCCACTGACACTGATCCCGGGAAGCCAGGCAAGGCAAGGGTTCCCCCACATCACTGCACACACTGTTCCCTTCGAGCAGCCCGCAGGGATTAAGAGCTGTTCTGGATGCTGTACAGCTTTATTTCCATAAGAGATGCACGATAATGAGGTGCCAAAAAAAATCTAGCAAGCCTGGTCCTTGGAAGTCGTATCTGGAATTAACTGACTTTTAAACATAAAGCAATCTCTCTTCCAGCCTCCTTTAATAGGTTTGCCATCCTATTACTGCGTATTGAGCATTAATTAGTTTCTGGCTTTGGCATGACAACAGGAGGCACTCCCTCAGCGACAGACCGGTCAGGAACATCGGTGCTGCAGAGCAGAGGGAGAAGAGTCCAGGCATCCGCCAGGGAAGCCAGCAGGGCTGGCAGAGCTACTGACCTCCTGCACCTGGGCCTGCGTCTGCTGCAGGCGGCGATTGCTGGTCAGGTTGGGGGGAGCCCCAGGGGGACCCCCACCCGGGGCTGCCCCCTCGGGAGCTCCTCCTTCGGGAGCCCCTCCTTCGGGAGCGCCGGGAGCAGGCTGCTGAGCTGGCTCAGACCTAGGGGAACACACACATGAGCGAAGAGAACCCCCCAAATGCACAGGAACCCCAGTGCCCCCGGCTGGAGCAGTGCTGGCAGCAGCCTCGGGAGCCCGCAGCCTTCCTGGATCCCGCCGGGTCGGGAACAGGCGGGCTCGCGGGAGAGCCCGAAGCAGGGNGTCCCCTGCGGAGGTCCCGGGCTGCCCAGGCCGGGGGTGGCCGGCGCTCCCTCCGTCCCACCGGGCCGGGGGCTGGCACGGCCCCGCTCCCGATCCACTGCCCTGCCGCTGGGCCCGCCGGCCCCACCAGCCCTGTAGGTCACGCAGGCCCTGATGGTGGTTACCTGCCTCGTCGAGCTTTCTTGGAGCCCGGCCCGGCTGGCGCCGCTGTGGTGGGCACTGCGGAGCGCTCCCGAAATCCCACCTCCGCAATGTCTGTTGGCTCTGGCTAAGCCGCTGTCCTTGCAATTAAGAGATGGTGTTACTGGCCCGCTTCCACCATACAGCACGGCACGAAAGCGAATCTAAACAAATCCCGATCGAGCTTTTGCCGCCTGCTGGGAGAAACAAGGCTCCCATAGCAGCCCCAAGAACAATGTGTTTGGGGTTTTTCCATCTAAATATCTGGAGAAGCCTGCTGGATCAGAAGGGGAAATTCTCCAATTCAGGACAAGAAAGGGGTCAGGAGTGTACTGGAACAAGAAGACTTCATACAGATTTTTGCGTGGTGAGTACAGTGACAAGCATGGACTCACACCTACACTGCCTTTTCCTTCCATAAGGTGATGCAGGATGTTCACAGAAGTTTTTAGTGTCAGATCTCATAGATTATTAGGTACACAAGACAGATATGTTACAGATTGCAGCATGGTAACAAGAAGATAGTGGTTACAAGGTGAAGAGGTTTTAAACTCTGCCTTCAGACAGAAGGGACGAGTTGAGGAAGTTCTGTAGCCTGGCAGCCTTTCCACTGCAGTCTGAGGACCATTCCAATAACCACTGCAAGTGAAGTCTGAGCTTGTAGAATTAGTGGCCACAGAGCTCTTGCCAGGTTGGTGCTTAGGGATTAAGAGATGACAAAGGGTACATGATGCTTTCTCTTACACTCTTCCAGTTTCTGACATATTTTCAGTCATGGATTTGCTATAACTGCTCCATCTCCACTTGTACCTGTGCAAGCTTCCTGAATACACACCACCTTTTGGCAAATCCCACAGGTCTGCCACCCTACTCCTGAGAACGTGGATTTCAGCTGTTTGAACAGAGTTTGCCTTCACTTTCCTCAGGCTTAGGCCTAAAGAAAGTTCTTTCCATTCATTCCCTGCCACTTCCAACCAAATGCTTTTGGAGATAGGGCAGTGTTGCTCTGTAGCAAGATACATTCAAGTCAGCAGATAACTCCCCAATTACTTAGACACTGAATTAACAACCAAGGCAGAATTGGTACACAAATGCCTGCTCATTGGATGGATTTTTCCCAAGTGCACAGTGCTGTGATGCTGGACTAGCGGGATGCCAGCTGTGACTCATTGTAACTTCTCCTCTAAAGGAACTGGCAACAGTTACAGAAAACTAGAAGCTAGAGTTTTTAAAAACAGCTTCTCGTCTCGTTGCAGCACCTTGTCTACATTTACACACATTATATCAACCACCTGCAGAAGGAAGAGTGGTAGGAGCAGTTACATTGGTAAAGACAGTTGAAAAAGTAAGAGGAGTAACTTAGCCAATAACTGGTGTTGCAATACTAATGAACAAAAAACATAAACAAGGTGGGGGGGAGATCAGGGTAAGAAAGAAGTCATTTCTAGTCACTGCCCACTTTGAAAACAACAACAATCCGAGACTCGCTGTTAAAATATCAGTTCAAGTACACATTCAACCAGGTCCTCAGCCTCCCATTCTCATCTGCTTTTAAGAACTCTCCATTCCAGCAGCAAGCCAAAGCCAGCCTCCTCATGAGAGGAGTCATCCGCTCACTCCCCGAGAGCTGCAAAATTAACTTAGGAGCTTCATGCTGCTGCCCCGGTGAGGCACAAGGGCGCTACTGCGCGGCAGCAGTCGAGCCACTGACACTGATCCCGGGAAGCCAGGCAAGGCAAGGGTTCCCCCACATCACTGCACACACTGTTCCCTTCGAGCAGCCCGCAGGGATTAAGAGCTGTTCTGGATGCTGTACAGCTTTATTTCCATAAGAGATGCACGATAATGAGGTGCCAAAAAAAATCTAGCAAGCCTGGTCCTTGGAAGTCGTATCTGGAATTAACTGACTTTTAAACATAAAGCAATCTCTCTTCCAGCCTCCTTTAATAGGTTTGCCATCCTATTACTGCGTATTGAGCATTAATTAGTTTCTGGCTTTGGCATGACAACAGGAGGCACTCCCTCAGCGACAGACCGGTCAGGAACATCGGTGCTGCAGAGCAGAGGGAGAAGAGTCCAGGCATCCGCCAGGGAAGCCAGCAGGGCTGGCAGAGCTACTGACCTCCTGCACCTGGGCCTGCGTCTGCTGCAGGCGGCGATTGCTGGTCAGGTTGGGGGGAGCCCCAGGGGGACCCCCACCCGGGGCTGCCCCCTCGGGAGCTCCTCCTTCGGGAGCCCCTCCTTCGGGAGCGCCGGGAGCAGGCTGCTGAGCTGGCTCAGACCTAGGGGAACACACACATGAGCGAAGAGAACCCCCCAAATGCACAGGAACCCCAGTGCCCCCGGCTGGAGCAGTGCTGGCAGCAGCCTCGGGAGCCCGCAGCCTTCCTGGATCCCGCCGGGTCGGGAACAGGCGGGCTCGCGGGAGAGCCCGAAGCAGGGGCAAGCCCGGGGGACAGCGGTAAGGGAACCAGGCCCTCAACGAAGGAGCTTGCGGATGCGGCCGCGCCAAGCAGTGCGGCCTCCCAGGGGGAACGTGGACCTGGTCGCACGGAGCAGACCAGGTGACAGGGAAGGAAGGTGGGGGAAGAGGGACAGGGAGACAGTGCGGGGCATCCCGGGGGGACACGGCAGCCACCGGGCTGGGCACAGCGGTGGCCGTCGGCCAGGCTGGCTCCAGCTGGGGCCCCGCACATCACCCGTGGGGCACGGCCCACACACCCACTCAGCCAGCGGGGGAGCAGGACCGCCCGGGGGCGGTGCGGGCAGCGCTGCCTGCGGCTGCTGCAATGCGCCACCCGACCCCACCGCCGCCGGCCAGGACGCGGGCTCTGCACTGACCCAGCTCCCTCACGCTCCAGCCACCACCCCCGCGGCGCGCCCACCGCATCTCGCCCACGGCTGGGCGGGCGCACACTCACATGGCTGAGCCGGACAGAACAGAACCGAGAAGTACCAAGCGCAGAGCTTCACACCAACAGCCGCCGAACCCCCCGATCCCGCACTTATAACAGGCCGGGCCCCGCCCACAGAGCCAGCAGCCAATAAAAAGTTAGTTCGCCGGGAGAGGCCGCTCGGCACCGCCC
>VZTZ01013605.1:580699-615589 GCA_013400955.1 Drymodes brunneopygia
ATTGCAGCATGGTAACAAGAAGATAGTGGTTACAAGGTGAAGAGGTTTTAAACTCTGCCTTCAGACAGAAGGGACGAGTTGAGGAAGTTCTGTAGCCTGGCAGCCTTTCCACTGCAGTCTGAGGACCATTCCAATAACCACTGCAAGTGAAGTCTGAGCTTGTAGAATTAGTGGCCACAGAGCTCTTGCCAGGTTGGTGCTTAGGGATTAAGAGATGACAAAGGGTACATGATGCTTTCTCTTACACTCTTCCAGTTTCTGACATATTTTCAGTCATGGATTTGCTATAACTGCTCCATCTCCACTTGTACCTGTGCAAGCTTCCTGAATACACACCACCTTTTGGCAAATCCCACAGGTCTGCCACCCTACTCCTGAGAACGTGGATTTCAGCTGTTTGAACAGAGTTTGCCTTCACTTTCCTCAGGCTTAGGCCTAAAGAAAGTTCTTTCCATTCATTCCCTGCCACTTCCAACCAAATGCTTTTGGAGATAGGGCAGTGTTGCTCTGTAGCAAGATACATTCAAGTCAGCAGATAACTCCCCAATTACTTAGACACTGAATTAACAACCAAGGCAGAATTGGTACACAAATGCCTGCTCATTGGATGGATTTTTCCCAAGTGCACAGTGCTGTGATGCTGGACTAGCGGGATGCCAGCTGTGACTCATTGTAACTTCTCCTCTAAAGGAACTGGCAACAGTTACAGAAAACTAGAAGCTAGAGTTTTTAAAAACATTTAAATACCTGAATTACTTTTGCAAATCCTGCCTAAATTATAAGCAAAAGGCCATTTGGTCATTACGTATCATTAGCAGGGGATCAAGTTATTGCCATGAGTGTGGCAATGAGACAAATCTCATTCTTAAGACAAGTTTTGACGCATTTAACATTTGGATCATTCACACTTAATCACAGTAGAGTGGAGGGCAAGGGAGAAAGAAGTGAGCAGGAAGACATCTTAGCAGGACCTCGTGGCACTAACTTGAAAAATTTGGCGATGAGGAAAAATCTATGGTGGAGAATACTGGAATTGTCATGTTAGATGTGTGAACCTGGGGCTCAGACACTTAAAGGATGGTAGAAGCTTGGCCAAAAAACCAGAGGACCAGAGGGTCAAGTTCAGGGATGCAGGTTTGAACAGATGCCTGCAATTAGTATGTCAGAAATGACTGAGGGGGCACAAAGGAGCTCAGGCCTGGAGCAGCAGGACCTTGGGACCAGGGCTGAAACACGCAGCAAAGGTTGTAGAAAGCACTGGGAACTCAACTGTGTGAAAGCTGGCTTTATTCGGACTGCAGTGCCACAAAACTACACTCCACAGGCTGAAGCCAGTGCTGTTCCCTAGCGGTGCTTTCCGGTGCGATTGAAGCGCTTGTACAAGTACCGGATCCTCTTGTTGAGTTTGTGATAGTCCTCCGCAAACATCCGATCGCCCACCATCTGCTTCTTGCGGATGCACCTCTGCAGCTCATTGCCCCGCCAGCCTCGCAGCCAGGTGGGCCCCATGATGAGGTTCTTGGGGTGGATCTGGAAGCCACCTGAGGACGGGAGAGCAGAGACAGATGAAGCCAGGCACTGGAGAAGGCTGTTCCCAGGGCGGCCGGCCCAGCTGCTCCCGGCCCTGTGGCTGCTGGCAGAGGCGCCAGCCCGCAGGTGAGTCCGGCCTCCCTCCCCTCCTGCCCCGGGGCCGCAGCGCTGGGACGTGCGGGCAGGGTGCGTATCTTACCCAGGATCCCCACGTTATCGTACACCCCGAACAAGGCCCGCTTCTTNGGGCGGGGCGAGCGCGGCCCGCGCGCGCTGTTTCGAGCGCCCGGGGCCGTGCGCGGCTGTGGCGGAGATGGCGGCGGCCCCGGAGTTCCACCTGCCCCTCACTCCCACCGATCTGCTGCGGGATGGCGGCCCCGGGCGCTACATGGTGCAGGAGGTGCTGCCCGCCCGTGAGCTGCCGCCCGCACTCGCAGGTAAGGTGTCCCCACACCCCCGTCCCGGTCGGGGCCGCTCCTGCCGCCGGCTCACGGCCACCCCCCCGCCTCTGTCCGTGTTTTCCCGCAGCTTTCCGGGCCGCTTTCCGTGCGCGGGGCGCGCTAGCCGTGCTGCAGCACTTCGACTGCGTGTACAGCGTGCTGCAGTGAGTACGGGGCGGGGAGCGGGCGGACGGGCGGGCGCTCGCCCCTCTGCCGGGCGCTCTGTGCTCGCCGCCCTTACGCACTGTGTTTGCCCCGCAGCCACTTCCGAACCGTGGGCACGGCTGTCAAGGAGGACGCCCTGGAGCTGATGATGCGCGGTGGGTACCCGCTGTTTCCGGCCGACACGGGACTAACAGAGAGGTTGTTTTCCTCTGGCAGCTCAATGATGATATAAAGGCTAATGTGACTCAGCCAGCTGGGCTGCACCCTCAGCCCACTCCTGTCATACGGGTCTGTAATCTTGGTGGACGATGCTGAGCTGTACATGTTCGCTGTAAGGGCAGACCGACAGAAAATCCTCTTGCCCGTGTCCTTGGAAAATACATCTGTGGGATGTATCAGCTCAGAGCGAGTGTTTCTCTGAGTTGACAAAGGGCTGTGGGGATAGGACAAGACAGCATACCCAAGGTTTGGGTTGCAGGGGGCAGCCCGTGTTACAGCTGGTGAGATGTGAGCACACATCTTTGGTAATCTGATGACTGCTCTAAGCCTCCCAAAGAGAGGATGAATGAGGGACCTGGCAAGGAGTGCTCATGACTTTCTGCTTCTCCTCAGTGGTGTCCCGTCATTCCAATGAACTTCCTGATGTCTTGAGCGACTCTGGGCTGAGCCATGCAGACCGTGCTGCTCATCTCAATGCTCTTAAGATGAACTGCTATTTGCTGACTGGCCTGATGGATGCCTTTGAAATGGAAACTTGCAAGAGCAGTTCTTTGGAGGCAGATCCTGGTAGGAAGGTAAGTCAGGGGACTGGGGGAAAGATAATAAAAGTCAGAATAAAATTTTAAGCTTGTTGAACTCTCTGACAGATGTTGTAGCTGAGTTTATATAAACATGATGCCAGCAAGAGCAGTGCATAATGTGGAGCACTGCTGCTTCTGTGAAACTGTGCATGGAAAACAGCCAAAGGGACAATCATATATCTAAACATCAGCAGGGACTCGGATGTCCAGGCCTTTCCATTTCACTTTTCAGTTTCTGGCTGGAGCTTAGTATGGCAGTATTTTCTCAAGGTTTCCTTTCTGTGGGCAGAGATGGTGGTAGTGGATGCAGGTATAATCCTTAAACCACACAAGGGACTGGTGCTGGCCTGAGCTGAGAGAGAAGAATTGGGGAAAAAAAAAACCCCTGTGATCTCACACATCTCACTGTGTGTCTCTGAATGCTGTAGAATATTATATATTTTGAAGGAAGCAGGGTAGTGATGGGTTTTTGTCTGTTGTGAAGCTGCTGATGTAGCTCACCATGTAATCTCCTTTCTAGAACAGGAAGAACTCTGCCAAGACTTCTGGATCCTTGTGGGAAGAGGAGAGGGAGCCGCTCTTACGGCTGCTTACACAGCTGCTGCAGCTGGATCTCCGTCAGCTTTGGGGTGGTTTAGCAGTGGAAGAAGAGTTTGTCAGGTATGGCTTGGAGCAGGTGTGTAGGTGGAATGAGTGACTGGTTCTGAGGGATAAAAGGTTAAATGATAAATCCACCAGTGGGGAGATATTACAGCCCTCTGTGGGGTTCAGATCATTTGGAAACTGAGGAAAAAGCTCGAGGAAAAGCAGTTTGTATAGGGACCACTTCCTTTCCTCATGTAGGCAACAAAAATTCAGATGTTTGCTAATTTTTGGAGGATGCTGGAGAACCTCTCAAACAGAAATGTGTGGTGTACTACAACAATGTTTGTGCAAGTTGTGATAGTGAGGTCTGCTGTCTGTCTTCTGTGGTTTTAGCTTGATGATGGGAAGCTGCTACCGAATCCTGGAGAATGCAAGTATCGGCCTTCAGAGGAACCGGCTCACGCGGGAGGCTGTGACACATCTGCTTGCTGCAGCTCTGGTTCACTGTAGCCACCTGTTCAGTGAGTTTCTGCTCTTCTGCTGTCTTCCTGAAGTCATTCCCAGTTATTTTCCCTGACCTCTTTCTTCCTTCTCACGTGTGAAAGGTGCCACTCTGAAGATCACGCAGATGCTGCAGCACTTCGAGCATGTAGCCCCAGTGCTTGCACAAGCTGTGAGCCTCTGGGTTAAAGAATATGGTCTGAAAAGCCTGGTGGGTGAATTGCTAAGGTGAGAGAAATACCTGGAGCCTTGTCCTTCTATCCCTAGCAACTTGAGGCACCCCATTCCTTGCTTCATCTTTCTGTGCAGGGAAATTGGACACAAATGTCCCCAGGATTTGGCTCGCGAGGCTTCTGGAGTCAAGGGTTATGCTACCTTTATAAGTGAACTGGCTGAACAGATTCCAGCTCTGGTGCTCTCCAACATGAGTGTTCTCCTGCCTCACTTGGATGGGGAGGTACGTTTCTGCAAAGTTACCTGTCCGGAAAAGTCAGATGGTAGAGATGCTACTATCCAGTTTTTCTGTCTGGAAACAAAACCTTTTTCACAGAGCTCAAGTATCCAAAACTCTATGGAACAGGTTCTGCCGTTACCTAAAAGATGCAAAGGAAACAGAAACCATGCATCTCCTGTCTGGTTGTCACTATCAGATGTCTGAGAACAGGAGATTGCCTACTCATCTGAGGTCCCTGCTGTTGTCCCTTGTTCTTCAGCACTTAATGAGTTTGTCATTGTATTACCTTTTCTTTTCCTGCTGTGTTTGTCATGACAGTTCTTGGCTTCTATAAACCTACCTGGATAGCAGGTTTTGGGTTGGAAGGGACCTTAATACCTCTGCCATGGCAGGGACACCGTCCACTACACCAAGTTGCTCAAAGCTCCATTCAAACTGGGCTTGAACAGTTCTAGGGATGAGGGCATCCACAGCTTCTCTGGGCAACCTGTCCCAGTGTCTCACCATACTCTCAGTAAAGAATTTCATCCTGATATCTAATCTAAACCAACTTCACCTTGAAGCCATTCTCTCTTGTTCTATCACTGCATGGCCTGGTAAAAAGTCCCTCTCCAGCTCTTCTTCCAGCCCCCTTCAGGTACTGGAAGATGACTCCCATGATCCTTCTCTTCTGCAGGCTGAACAAGACCAACTCTCAGCCTGTCTTCATAGCAGAGGTTGCTCTGTCTTGCAGGCACAGCTACGTTCACACAAGTTTAATACAATGTCCATACTGAAAAAATTCACTTAGTACTGGAGCCTGGGTCTTGCCAGGCCCAAATTCTGGGCATATCAAGTCATGTCTTTTTGTCTGTTCCTAGTTCAACACCTCCTGTCTTGGCAGAGTTACGTGATGCGAAATGCCATTCTGGCAGCTATGGCAGAAGCGCTGGTGCAGGTGCTGAATGGTGACCAGCTGGAGGAAGCTGCCCGTGGGACTCGGGACAAGTTCCTGGACATGCTGCAGGCCCACCTGTGTGACGTGCACAGCTTTGTGCGCAGCCGCGTGCTGCAGCTCTTCACTCGCATCGTGCAGTGCAAGGCAAGTCTGTGCTGGGGAGGTGGTGTTGCCTCAGTCATCTCTTCCCCTCTTGTGTGTTCTAAGGGAATTCCTGCCACCCTGCTTTTTGTTTGCAGAGATTGAAGTTCTAACAGAAAGGTGGTGTTAATGTGTACTGTGGTGCCTGCAGTTTCTTCAAGAGACCAAACATCCCAGGGGTGGGGGAACTGGCGGGTGGAAATTAAATGCTGCTCTTTGTTACCAGGACAAACTAGAAGAAAGAGCACAGCATACAGCTTCTTTTCACACACTGGTATGAGAAAACATCACAATTACCAGATATAGGAAGACTCAGCTCAACAGGATCCTGGATAACTTAAATCCTTGCTTGCAATGCAGGCTGGATCAGAATATATCCAGAGGTCTTTTGAGCCCTAGACTTTTCTGTAAATCTATAATCTGTACTTTTTAGTACATGAATATGTCTGCAGTTAACTTTTCCCAAGTCTCTGAGCCTCCTTGATAACTTTATCTGTGCTTTTATTATATTCTAGGCCCTGCCTTTGACTCAGTTTCAATCTGTGGTGTCGCTGGCTGTTGGGCGGCTCAAAGACAAATCTGTATTAGTGGTTAAAAATGCGATCCAGCTTCTGGCTGCGTTTTTGTCCAACAATCCCTTCTCCAGCAAGGTAATTTCCATTAATATGGTGGATTTGTTATATGTCTGTTTGCAGGCTGAATATCTGCAGTGTGCTATAGCCAGGGCAGCAACGTTTCAGTGTCTTGTGGGAGAAGCAGTGTAGCCTTTGATTCTGCAGGTAGGAGCTTTATGTTCTTCCCAGGTTCAGATTTCAAGTTCTTGGGCTCATCCCTCTCTTGGTGAAATTCATAGCTATGCTGAAGGCCAGGAGAGATGCAATTGATTGAGATAAAAACCTGTGGCAGTTTTATTTGAATCCACTGTGGGGTTTCTCTCCTTAGGATCAGAATTAGTTTTTTAGAATATTCTTCTTGGATCTGCAGCTCTTTGTGTTTAGCTGTGCCTTCTCCTGAGCCTTAAGACTGGCAACTTAGAGCAGTTCTCATTCTAGGATCGGGGCCAGAGTCTACTCTTCCAGTTTCCCAAAACAGGATTATCTATGGGGATTGACAACTAAAGAAGGGAATGGAAGAGAGAGAATTCTGGCATTTCAAGAAAAGGATGATAACTAACATTATTTCTTCTTCCCTTTTTGACATCTTCAGCTAAGCTTTACTGACTTGGATGAGCCACTGAAGAAAGAAGTGCAGAAGCTGAAAGAAATGAGGGATCGCAGCAGACCCACAGCAGGTAATTTCCTTTCTTCTTCTTTCCACTTTTTAGAACAGTCCAGAATTTACTTTTCTTCATATTAAATTTGCTCCCAGGTTGTGACAGCTTTTATCTCAGATCATACCTGTGTGAGATAGTGAGACCAGATATCTGGGATTAAACTCACAACAGTTTTCCTTATGGTGGTTTTACGAAAGGATCATATGCCCATGTCTAAATCAACAGCCCTTATAGCTTTATATCGTATTTTCAGGGTAAGAACTGAAAATGTCTATGAATATCCTCCCAAGTTTCTCTTTTCTACCACTCAAGGACTGCTTGAGTCATGATTTTGGTCACATATTATTTAAACTTGATTTATAGGCAGCACCAAAGTCCAAGATTAAACAAATGATGGTTCTCTTACCTGTCTTTTTTTTCCCCTACCTTCAGTGGTTGTGGTTTTTCTTGTTTGTTTGTTTTGAGTTTTTTGGGTTTTTTTGGTGGGGTTTTTTTGTTGTTGTTGGTTTGGTTTAGGTTTTTTGTTTCTTTGTTTGTTTGTTTTTTTGGGTTTGGTTTTTGGTGGGTTTTTTTATGTCAGAGTTTTTGTCTTATTCTCACTGCAGTCTGGGTGGGATCAGTAATGGGAATAATGCCTGCCTTGAGGGGGTAAGGGAAATAGAATTCCTATGTTCCAGACGAGTTTTTCCTTCCTGTTAAAGGTGTCACCTGAGTCTGTATTCTTCATTCCCTCTGGTTTTTAAGTAGCTCCAGCGATCTCCCCAGAGGAAGAGTGGGAAGCGATGCTGCCAGAAGTTAGGGCTGCCACTCAGCAGCTCTTTCAACCACTGCAGGAAGGGGAAGAGGAGGTGCTAGAAGTTGAAGAAACAGTGGAGAGAACAGTGGAGCAAATCACTGGGCTGTTGAAGAAGCTGAATTACAAGTAAGAAAGCTCTGCAGTTTGACAGTGTTTATCCCAAGGGGTGATTTCCAGTAAATTACTCTGTAGGAAGAGATTGATATGGGCGCCCAGCACAAGATGCTGGTAGGATGCTTTCCCAGGTGTTCAGGGCCAAGTTGGATGGTTTCCCTTATGTTCTGCCCTGATGTGTTGCTGATACTCTCTTGGGCAATGTCATTGTCCAGGAGTGCAGCCCGCCTTACGCAGAAGGCCCTGTGTCGCTTCCAGGGAAAGGAACCTTTCAGTGGCGCTGGGGAGGAAAACGAGGAGGCAGCAATCGTGGGTATTCTGAAGAGACTTTACACAGGTAACTATATCATTCTGTCTGTTCCCTAAGTCCAAGACAATGCCAGAGCCAGACTAAAACCCTGTGGAATGCTCTGTCCCTGCTTCTGACCTGTGGGGCTCAGGCTGTGTGTACTTGACAGTTCCCAGAGCTGCAACATCTCTGCATTGTTTGTTCATCTAGCACCTTGGCATTTTAGCTGGTTCATATTGATCTTAATTTCTGGTTGGAATAGTTCCATGGTCCCAGTAGAAGTGTATTTCTGGTGCTTTAACTCTGATATCTGAGGGGAGTGATGCCAGTGTTGCCACTCCCACCCTTCTGCCCCGTCTGAATTTGTCAGGAGTTCTGCTTCCTGAACAGGTGGTGGCACATAATGCTTACCCTTAGCAGCCTTGACCAAGTGTCTGGTTCAAGCAAAGTCTTGGTTATCTGGGGCCCAAGCCTCTGGGTGTATTTTCAAGACTTCACATACTTTATTTGATGTTTGTTTCAGCATAAGGTTGGTTAGCCAATCACCTTGAGCATATTTCTGTTGGAAGTCTATTGTCTAAAAATCTTCTTAACTTTGTCAACTTTCTACACTTGCACGTACTTTGCTGGGGAGTAGTAGTGTTTGCCTTCTCCCTGGTTCCTTTTTAGGGCTCTCATCTGTCTTTGGGGAATTATCAAGTTCAGCATTTCAATGGAGTTTACCCCAACTGGGCCATGCCTTTCCATACCCTTATACCAAGCTGGCATGTCTCTGGAGCATCACTCTGTAGTATTGGAACTTGCTCCACAGCATGCTAAGATTCTGTAGCTAGGTCTGATGGCAGAATTTGGATTTTTGTATCCTGGCTCTCAGAAGTTGTCACTGTGGGATGGGGAAAGGAGGGTTAAAATGCCCTGAACCGTACCTGTTTCTCTTGTATCTTCAGTACTGCTCACAAACAAGTGTGCTGTGTAGGTTCATGCCCAGGTGAGAACAGTGAGGATGCTCCACATGACAGCAGCAGTGATAAGATTGAAGAAGTTGTACAGGAAGAGCAGCCTCATACAGAGCTGGTCAAACAGCAGATGTTGGTGCAGTACCTGCAAGATGCTTACAACTTCTCACTGAAAATCACAGAAGCTCTGAACCTGATCAGCAAGATGATGTATGAAAACTCTGTCTCAGGTATATGAAATAACCATGGGGCCCTTTTTTTCCCCTTCAGCATTTCTAGATCTTTCCTTGCTCAAGAGAAGACGTTGGAGTGGTAGAGCTTCACAGGAAGGAGAAAAGATTGAAGGAGCTGCTCTTCATTGAGCAGATGTCATAGACACTTCCAGGGTATTGGAAAATCAAGCATCATCTAAATGGGTGTCATGAAGGGGTTGAATAGGGCATGAACAGGCTTTTTAGGAATCCATTTTTTAAAATATCAAGGTTGAAAAAGTTGGGGTTTTTTATATGTTTAAAAGTTGATTTTAAAAACATTTTAAATAAAATGTTTTTGAACTTTTTAAAATTAAAAAAAACCAAAACAGCCAGGTGAACCAAAGTGAGTTCACTTGTGAAAGCTACCCTGCCTCCTGTGGGGAGGGATTTATGTTCAGCATCTCAGCTGAGGCTCTCCCAAAGTAAGCCTGGCCAGTGAAGCTAAGTTTGGTTTCGTGGTCAGTGCCCTGACACAGCTCCAGGTGTTATGCTGGCCACAAGAGGGGAACTAAGCAGCTGGTCTCAGATAACTCACCTTTCCTCAAACTTTATTCTCTAGTTAAACTGGAGCCTGACCAACAGGTTCTGTGGCCTGGTCTTCCTCAGTGCTGTAGAGAAAGGTGGTGATCAGAAGTTCTTTGAGTTAATTCAGCTGTTCATATTTAATATTAGAACTCCTGTAACCACTTAGACTTTTTTGTAGTATTTATCAGAAATTGGCATTTCCAAGGGATGGGGGGCACAACTCCCTCTCCCATCCTCTCCAGCACATCCACGCGCACAGATCTGGGATATGGATGAGTGCGGGCACTGCAGTGCCCCAGGCTTTGTGCAAACACTTCTGAGGCTTCATCTCTGCTGAGGGCTCATGTTACCTGTGATAAGCAGGTGGGCTTCCCCAGCAAGTTTTGGTGTCATTAGCTATTTGCACATATGAAAATGAACTCCTGGGTTCAGTGTCTTTACAGGTCCTTTGAAGTTCAAGGCCAAAAAATTGCCCTACCTGATACTTAAACACCTGGGGTTTGATTGTGGGGGTGTTTTTTTAATGGATGCACAAATTTTAATAACTTTTCATCTCCTTGTTAACCTGTGCTGTAGTATAAGGAAGGCAAATTCCGTGTCTGAACAGAGGAGGCATTTTGAGATATTGTCTCCATTTGGAGAGAGTATGCTGCCGGGTGAGGGACTGGTGCTAAGGGATGTGTGTGCTCAGATTTAGCCTTCTTTAATTAAAGATTTAATATTTGAAGATTTTTTTTTTCTGTTGCAGCTGTATATATTCTGGTGTGACTGGGGGCAGGGAAATCATACCAGTTCACCTGGTAGATGTTCTTAGTTCTGATTTGTAAGTTGGGGCTTATACTGGTAAAAGCTCTTACTTAACCAGAGGTCAGACTTACGAACTGTTTGTTGTACAACTCCTCTGATCACTGGTGTGGATGGCTTGTGATGCTGTCTCACTTAATGGGGGTTTTTTGTCTTATGAGAAGACTGGGCAGTCTATTTCAGGAGTAGTCGAGCTGGAGCCAAACACAGAATTCCTTACCCCATTTGTACATCAAATAGCTTAGTTCCTCTGGTTATAGCATTGCACTTATATTCAGCTGTCTGCTGTGACTATGAGATCTTTTGTCCCAAAGCTACTGTTTCCCAGAAGAGAACTTTGTTCTTTCTCAGAGATAGTCTCTGTGCACTTTTCCCTAACTGTATCACATTGGATTTAGCTGTAATATTGTTGACTTGTGTCTCTTTTCTGGGACATCTGCATCTTTGTACGAGTGACCTCATTCTGACTCAAGCCCTCTGCTGACAGTGGCAGTGATCTCTAGATGCTTGTAGAGCTTACTGTGAGACCAGTACTCCTATGAATTCATCTTAATGGCCTCTCTAATGGGAACTGGGGAAGAACTGCACTAATGCAACTGTTCTCTCTGCAGTGGTGCAGGAAGCCATTGAGTTCTTCGTGACAGTCTCGAAGTTTGGTGTGCCCCAGGCACTCCTTGGAGTCCGCAGGATGCTGCCCCTCATATGGTCAAAGGAGCCTGGAATTAAGGAGGCCGTGCTAAATGCCTACAGACAGCTCTATCTGAGCCCCAGTGAGGATTCAGAGAGGTATGGAAATTCCTGATCAGATCTTTTTTTCACTTTTCCCCCCATCCCCTTTCTGCTTTTGAGAATGGGGTATGGACAGGAAGAGAACTGAGAGCTGCCATGCTTCATGCTGAGCTGAAACATAAGGTTATTATCTGAGTATCCCAGTCTTCCTGCAGGACCTACTGCTGAGCTTCTGTTCTTGGTAGGAAATAAATGCAGCAATACTCTTTGTGAGACCTTGTGAAGGAGATGAGAATCACTTGAAGTTAAACTGCTATCAGGCACTAATCTTTATTGTTCTCATAAATTTCACTTTCATACAAAGCATTGCCTAAATAGTCTGGGTAGGGTCCCTATCTGATAGGGAACATGACGTGTCAGTTATGGCTATTTCTCTTGCCAGCAGGATTCTTGATTGGCAACAATGAATTTCAGCCCATTAGGAGTAAACTGTTGATATGGAGTCATCCCATGTTCAGGAGTCTTACATACTTCACTCTGTGTGGGCAAAGTTTTTGGCTGATATCTATTGTCACATTTTGAGTTTCTTGTAACTGTAGTTGTTCATCCTGCTGGCATAGTAAGAGGAACAGTGTGGTCTAAAGTTGAAACTATATTTCTGTTACCAAAGCCCAGGTTTTTTTCCTGACAAGTCATACGTGCTGTGACCTTGGTCACCTGTAGGCATGCTACTTCTGGTGTACACAACACATTCCCTGTTTCTTTATCCTTCACACTATACAAGATTAGTTCTTATTTGGGTGCTTTCACATGTATTTCTATTTGTATTTCAGTCAGACCAATCTTCAATCTTTTTGTAACAAATTTCTACGTGTGTTAGATTGGAGGATGTTAAAGGCTCTTTGTCGCTTATCCTTCTTGAGGATTTGGCAGTGGGAGCTGCATACCACTTGCAAGTTTGTATCTTCTGTCCTAGAGAAGAGCTGTGTCTCCTCTCTGCTGTGGCACTTGCCCTTTGTTAGTGCTTACCTTCTTGTAATTCCTGTTGGATACTTGTGCAATAAGTATGATCCCTGGTGAGATGCACCATAACTCACCCTCATTTGTACTGTCAGGGAAATACAGAGCACCTTATTTTTTCCTGATAATATTGCCCAGAGATAGCACTTCTACAGTTTATGCTCCGTCCTCATTTGTTCATGGAGAGATTTTCAGTTTTATGTTCTAGGGAATTGTACTTTGACTTGTGGTTGAGAATAAACTGGGAAGTGGCTGCTTAGTGTCTCTGATTGGATCTTTGAGCACCAGAAGGAGCATCAGTGCACAAGGCAATGGACTTTTAAGCCCACATCATGGTCATTGGCACTTGAGTTGGGTGACTTCGAGAACTCAAGCTTGTTGTGGGAGTTTTCCTGATCCTATAGATCATCTCTGTTATCCAGCAGATGTTTTCAGCTCTTTCAGTAGGGCAGTTATTGTGACAGTTGCTTTTTCTTTACCTTTTAATTTTTTATTGTTATTTTTCCCCTTTCAAAGGGCCAAGGCACAGGCCCTGGTGCATTCTCTCTCTCTCATCATGGTGGACGCATCACTGGGAACAATACAGTGCTTAGAGGAAATAGTGAGTATTTGCCTTGCCTGGGTCTGGATTGTGTATCTGTTTTATTAAAATGGTAGTCATTGCAGTTTGCGTCTTTACTTTGAAGTTCATTCTCCTTTGCCTCTCTGTAATTTCATAATTGCATTGCCTTTGCAGATCTCAGAGTTTGTGCAGAAAGATGAAATAAAGCCTGCTGTGACCCAGCTGCTTTGGGAGCGGTTCACGGAAAAATTGCCGTGCTCGTCGCTCGAACGCCGCGCTGCTGTGATGCTGCTGGGGATGATGGCACGGTGAGCCTGGGGCCAGGTCGAAGCCTGTGAGTCAAAGGATGTACAGGGAGTCGATTTTTATTGAAGAACTGTGGGTGCTGCATCAGCTGACTCTTTGGCTCTAGCTTCAAAAATAGTAACCCTATCATGGGGTAATGAAGCCTGGAACTAAACATAGTGGTGCTAGGTCCCACAAGCACGGCCTCTGAATGATTATGATGAGATTATTTTCCTTGTGTTCTGAGTGTCCATCCTTTCCCAGAGTTTACAGTGCCACAGCTCTGCAGCTTTGTCTGTGTTTGGATAAGAACAGTGAGAAGCTGCTGAGTAGAGATGTCTGAAGTCTTTAGCATGAAGAAAAATGAATCTATTTCACTTTCTGAGGACAAAAAATATGTATCTGCACTAAAAGGGTTTCACTTCCTCAGTTTCCCAGCCTAGTGACCCTTTGGCATTCAACTTACCTGCTCTTCTTGCTGTTCTTATTTCAGTCCTTCATTAGTCAGAAACAGGCCTGCATAATGATGATCCTAAAGTTCTTTCACAGGCAGAAAGGAGAATGGGTGGGTGTGGATTTGGAATTGGCTTTTTTTGGATGATGTTGTTTTGGTTTGTTTCCCACAGTAGGGGAAGGAATGGTATATGTCACAAGTCCTGAGCTCCTGCACTCTTTCCTACTTTCCAACATTTTTGTTTTTCATATGCCTCTAAGTTTTGGTCCTTTCTGATAAGAAAGAAAAGTCAAGAATCTTCTTCATTTATAAAGAAGCTGTGCCCAGTGTTGATCACTTTGGAGAAACTTGTCTCCCAGTGGAGATTGGATTACAGTGGCTTCTGTGAAATATTGCTTGCTGCTCCTCCAACTGTATCTTGAGTTGTTGGATGGGTTTTATTTTTTCCCCTCTTATTCAAACCACTCCCTTTCACAAGGCACAAGGAGTATTTCTCTTGGTTATCCATACTTCTGTAAACTTTCAGCAGCACCTCATGTGATACCCCTATCCCTTCCATTCCACAGAGGGAAGCCAGAGATCATAGGTAGCAACCTGGACATCTTGGTGACAGTGGGGCTGTCTGAGAAGGCATGTGAAGACTATAGGCTGCCTCAAGAAGTATGCAGTGTTATTTCCAAGCTTGCCAGTAACCCTAAGGTAAGGCTCTGGGTTTGGTCTTGAGGTCATTCAGAAACAAAGAAGGGGAAAATGGTTTGTATGGAAGAAGAGAGAGAGGTAATTAAATTTTTACAGATTTTGAAATTAAGTAGGTTGAGACCATTCAGCAGCACTGTCTGGAAAGCTTAGCACACATCAGTGAACATGTAATAAAAGAATTTTCATTAGGCAACAGGCTGAATTCAATTAGTAAAGAGTTCAGTGCACAAGAAAATATGTTTTCCTTTCAATTCTCTTCTTCAGACTCCCAATGCTAAACTGATTTGTGTTTTCTCAACCATGAAGCCCGTTCCTCTGCTGATGTTTTCTGGTGGTGTGATTCTTTTGCCCTCCCTATTAATGATATTCAGGAGTTGTCAGCTGTACAGCAGAATATAAAACATGAAAGGTTTTCAAACCTGTCCATGTTGTACTTAAAACAACATGATGGTTGATGGCTTCTTTCCCTGGGAAACAATTTATCCTTTTTTTTAATGCACTTGGCAAAAAAATCTCTGGTTTTTTGACTCAATCATTTGGGGCATTTTGGTTCAGGAGTTCTATCACAAAAGCAGCCTTCCTTCACAGAGCCTTTTTTCTTTCTGTGACAGCTTTTTGTGACAGCCCCTTCCACTGAGGATGTTGCTACATGAACTTCATGAGTTAACATGTATCACAACATTCTTAAATGTTCTAAAGATGGCTGTAATTCAATTTTTGTTTGACTTAAGTCTGCAGTTAAGCTTGTATGTGAAAAGGGACTGAACTGAGAATATTTGACTGACTGGCAGTAGCTCTTCTTCCCCCACCCATCCTCCCAATCAGAAATTTAGTACAGAGAACAGGATTGGGGTGAATTGGGAATTTTTGTTTCAGGCTAGTGAAAGCTGGTAAATCCTCAAATAAATTCTGTTTTGTTCAAGTATATATTCATTAGGCAGGCTGATAACAGCACCTCAGTGCTGGAACACCTCAGGTGTTGTCATACTTGGTTTAGTGGTTCTCTTATTCCCAACCTAAAATGTGGTGTAACTGATACAGAATATATGCAACAACCTAAGTGTGAGGTGCTCTTGGATCCAGACCTATCCTGTGTTATTTCTACTGATGGTATTTTCCTTTTAAATAAACCCTTATGGTTCTGGAGTACCCCAAGACAAGTTGACTTACTGTTGATGACTCTAAGATGCTCCAGAGGTTTCCCTCTGTATTCATTCTGGAGGATGAATAAATAATATCAGATTTTAAATGAATCCTTTTGGCATTTCAAAAGAGTTATTTTGATTTAAGGTGAGATGATAGCCTGGGATTATCATTTGACCAAGCTTTAAATCTACCCAGTATTGTCACCATGCTGTCACAAGTGACAGTAACGTCCCTGCTGCATGTTTAACTGCAGAGCAGTACTGGATGTCCCTGCCATGGGCTTGGCATGGGTTTATTAACACTGTGCACACAGGAAAGTTAAGTATTGGTAAGGGCATGGGGGGATTTCATATGCTGCTCCTATGGGAGTAACTCATCTGTTGTCTCTGCAGCCAGCAGCAGACAAGAACAGTGCCCCTTTTCGACTGCCACAGAACCACATACTCTTTGGTCACCTGAGTGAGACTGTGACTAAAGGTGAGCTCAGGTCAGCAGGAGGTTTGGAGATGGGGTTGGGCTGTGAGACCACCTGTGTTGTCACTGGTATGTGTGGGTACATTGCTCCCTCTTCTCATCAGGCTTTTCCCAGCCAAGCAGTCACTGGATCCCTTTCATGGAGGCAGCTGTAACGCTCATCTACCAGCTGGCAGAAGGGGCAGAGGAGATCTGTGCTGACATCCTGCATGTGTGCAGTCAGCAAGCTCTGGAGAAGCTGCAGGAGACTGATGAGCAGAAAGCTGGTGAGAAAAAAGCTGATGAAGGAAATCTGCACCTGTGGCTTCCAGTGCTGCTTTGGGTGGCTTTGAGTAACTGCAGGAGAACAGAGCTGAGGGGCTGGTGGAGGTGTTGGTATGAGAGGGCATGAGTGCTGTGAAGGAGTCTGTGGAGTGTGGATATGGGTTATACCGTGAGACTTGGCACTAACTGATGGGGAAGAGCTCTAGATCAACACTGAACATTGGTCATTTTTCTCCTTTAGATGCAGGGAATTCTCCAGACAGAGTCTCTGACGGTGCTGGCAGTCTCCCCACATTCCTGCTGCTGCACCTGGTGTCCCTTGTGGGACAGGTGGCAATGCAGCAGGTAGCATATTTGGAAGTGTCAGTGAGTGCAGAGCTGCGCAGACGCCGTGTCCTCAAAGAGGAGAAGACCAAGAAGCAATCTGGCTCCAGCACAAAGAAGCAGAGACCCCAGGTGAGAACCAAGGGGTTCTTTCCTATGGGCAGCTCTTCTTGTGCCCCAGCTACAGCAAACTTCTGGAGAATGCAATCCTGAGGTTGCACGAGGTCCAGGGCAATGTGTGCTTCAGGAATAGAAACAGACTTACTAGGATTTACAGGGATAGCTGAGGTCCTTGAATGATCCTATTCACTAAAACTTGCATACTAGTCTTAAATTTTGAAGAGAGAGAGGGGAGGGAGTGAAGGATGATGTCCTGGCCATGCTTATCTTCCTGCTTCAGGCAAACATTCCCGTTTCACTCATCATCTCCTTTCTTACCTCTGCAATCTTTTGCAACTGCTGCAGTAGTGGTGAAGAACATCAATCTGTGCTCTGAGTTCTGGGGAAGAAGCTTCCTAGAACCCTGGTCCAGAAGATTTGAGAGTCCTATCCTCTCTTAGGTAGTAATGATGAATTTTAATAGTGGTCTTCCTAATGTGATTTGGATGCTACAAATGCCCTGTTTGGTTAGGTCTACCTTGGAATATTTTCCAGAGTGTAATGAGGCTGACTTTCTTGGATAAGAATAGAGAAAAATGTTGTGTCCCCCTAGGTATACAGTCTCTATTAGATGCTTATCCTGCTAAGTCCACAGAGAACTTTGTAGTTCATTTCCTCATCCACCTCCTTATCAGTGTCACTACCATTTTCCACACAGAAGGAGGTTACTCTGAGATTTTCCAAGAAGTAGCAGTTGGATACAGATTTAGTCCCCATTGATATACCCATGTTTCCTTTCTTCCCTTGTGTTGCTTTTTCCTTGCTGTAAGGTCTCCCATAATCTTGCTCACAAAACCAGCAATTCAAAGGCTGCTTTGAACTTCTTGTTTTTTAGGATTTGAAATATCCCTTAAGTTATGCAGGACTCATACATTGATGCTGGCTGTCTTCTAGGTCTGTCTTAACTTAGCAGTGTCAGTAATTTAAGCTTCCTTTACATTCTAGGCTCCTCAGTACAAGAGAGACACAGAGCTCCTGGAGCGGGTCCAGTGGAGGGCAATAAAGATGATTAGGGGACTGGAGTATCTTAGAAGGAAAGGCTGAGGGAGCTGCGCCTGTTAAGTCTCAATACTGAGAGGGGACCTCATCAGTGTCTGTAAATATTTGAAGAGGGGGTGCCAAGAGGATGGAGCCAGGCTCTTCTTGGTGGTGCCAAGCACTGGGACATGAGACAATGGGCAGAAACTGATGCACAGGAAGTTCCACCTGGATATAAGGATGATCTTCTTTACTGTGGGGGTGACCAAGCACTGCAACAGGTTGCCCAGAGAGGTTGTGGAGACTCCCTCATTTGAGATACTCAAGAACCATCTGGACACAGTCCTGTGCAATGTGGTCTAGGAAGCCCCTGCTGGAGCAGGGAAGGCTGGACCTGATGACCCACTGTGGTCTCTTCCAACCTTACTACGTGATCCTGTGATTGGTGGCACGTGTTCTGTGGCATGTGGACTGGCAAATCCTGGACTACCCTTCACAGCTTCATTCAGTTCTTGGGGGAAAGTGTGTTATGACACTCTGTGTCAGTCTGTTCTCCACTCTAGTTGTGCAGCTGGTAACATGCCTCACACCTGAGAGGAGAACCCTGTGAAGAAAGAGGTTATTGCCTGACATCTTTCTTACAGTCTCCTCTCTGCACAGAGCACAGGGAACGAGACCACTATGGAGGAGGAGCTGGGCCTTGTGGGAGCCACTGCTGATGACACCGAGGCCGAGCTCATCCGCAGTATTTGTGAGACAGAACTGCTGGATGGTAAGTGTGGCTGCCACCAAGGAATACTGGCCCTGTCTGCCTGTGTGAAAGAGCAGGTACAGTGGGTAACAGATCCTGAAGGAGGAAGGCTGTTTCCTTTGGAAGGAAGCACTGTTATTTTCCATGGTGTCAGTTTCCAGGTAGGCTGGCTGTTTCTTGGCTCTGCCTTCCTGGAGGTGGTTGTTCAGTGGTGAAAGTGAGTCAACCAGTAACTGTTGTTTGCAACAGCTCTGGGACAAATGGAGTAATTGTTCTTAAAGCATGATGCACAAACAGTGCTCTCATGCTCACTGTCTATCCCCACTCTCTAGGGAAGCACCTGTTCTCCACCTTTGTTCCACTGGTGCTGAAGATCTGCAACAACCCTAGACTCTACAGTGACCCAGCGCTGTCAGCTGCCACAGCCCTCACTCTTGGCAAACTCTGCATGATCAGGTACTGCTGAGCCATGCCAGAGTTCTTTTCCCAGCCTTCCTAGTACTAAAGCACAAGCAAATGTTGCAATTCCTTTCCCAAGAAGAGAACAAACAGAAGAGTGTTCATAAATCGGTTTTTTTAAACTGTTTTTTTTCTCTGCTCTCTGAGAGATGGAATGCTGCTATGTATCCCTTCTTTCCTGTACACTGTCTTGTTAGCTCTGAGTTCTGTGACTCCCACTTGCGTCTGCTGTTCACAATGATGGAGAAGTCCACCCTGCCTAGTGTGAGATCCAACCTCATTATTGCAGCAGGAGATCTGGCCATCCGCTTCCCCAACCAGGTGGAGCCTTGGACATCACATCTCTATGCCAGGTAATGCTACACTCATTGTTGGGGGAGGACATGTGATGAAAACCCTGTGGGCCTCCAGAAGGTGAGAATGACGCAAGAAAGCAAATCTGAAGATGTTGGTGCAGGGAGAGCAGAGCCCTAGGCTGTGGAATGGGCTGTCCTGAGTACCAGTATCTCCGAGACACTCCCTCACTGCTTTCTGCAGTAACTACTTGCTCCTGTCAGGTTGCGGGATCCCTGCCCAAGTGTGAGGCAGACGGCTGGGCTGGTGATGACTCACCTCATCCTCAAGGACATGGTAAAGGTGAAGGGCCAAGTGAGTGAAATGGCAGCTCTGCTCATAGACCCAGAGGAGGCAATCGTGGGAGTGGCTCAGAACTTCTTCAGTGAACTCGCCAACAAGGCAAGTGGGACCTTATTTCACAAGAGCCAGGGAAGGGCTGTTGGAGACTGGATCAATTAAATGACTCCTGGAGAAAGTGTGTTAATGGTGTAGAGCCATTGGTCTGTCTCTCTGTGGACTAAATAAGGTTAGTTAAGAGAAATTTTGCAATACAAGTTTTGCTTCATCCCTGCCTGATGTTGCTGAATTTGACCTCATCCATTCACACCGAAAGGCAGACTCCAAACCACTGCCTCTTCCCTTTACTTTGTTGTGTACGCCCAGCACAGGGCTGGGAACAGCTTTCTGTAGCTCACCTTTAGGCCTTACAGCAGAGTTCCCTGACCTTATGGCTCAGGCAGTGCACCTTCTCTGAAATCTTTCCAAGTTGTTCTTGGCTGTGGGACACTGAGATACTTAAACTGTAGCAGGTAAGAATAGGAGTAGCGTTACCCCCTATACACTGTTCATTCCATGTGCAGCCTCACATGGGCCCTTCAGAGTCGAGATTTACTGCCTGAGAGGCTGCAGTGACACTGGGGCTTTTCTGTCTTGGTTTGCTTTGTTAAAGCAGAGCTGGCCACCTGACTGCACTGACTCCCTATCTCTGCAGCATGTATGACAAAGCTATGTAAAAGCAGTGGGAAAGAGAATATGGATCAAACCTTTTCAGGCAAGATGGGAAGCGGTTCTATGAACTGAAAGGCTGTTTCCTTTATCAGGAAGCTTTTTTTTGTTGGGTTGTGACAAGGTTGGAAGGCAAAGAAACTGCATCCAAGTCTGCCAAAGATCAGTGTTTAGCTTGTTGGTTGGCTAGGTTCTTCCCCCCAGCCAAACAGTCCTAGATAAGTTCAAAAAGCTGATGCTTTCAGTCAGTAAGTAGATTTGGGATGGAGAGAAACCAGGTCATTTTAGGTGGGCAGCTTATTTGGCTTGACTCAAATTATCCTTTTTAATTCTGTATCTCATGTAGAAACTTGTGTTCTGCACAGGGTAATGCTGTCTATAACCTGCTTCCAGACATCATCAGTCATCTCTCAGATCCTAACAGCGGCATAGAGGAGGAATCCTTCCACACTATTATGAGGTATTCTGAGGTTAAATAGATCTCTTATTGCCAGGACTATGTTTATGCAAAGGGGGTGCCATGTCAAGGGAAGAAAAACTACACTGACATGTACAAAATGCTTTTTCAGTTGTTCTCTTTGATCTGACTTTTTCAGTCTGTACTAGAAATGGAATCATGCTGAGGGGAATTGATTTTAAAGCCACACAACTGGGGGTGAGGAGAGACTCTACAAAGAGTAACCACTAACTCAAAATTACTTTCCCTCTGGAAAAGGAAAATAGTTGGTTTTACGCATGGGAACATGGATATGCAACATTAGGAAAACACAACGGGTTTTAAAGACTGCTGCCTTTGTCATTTTGGTGGCTACTGGAGTTTTGTAAGCAGTTTTAGTAAAGCTGTAGTTATAGTAACAGGTTTGGGTCTGGGGTGGCTTTCTGGTGGTTTGTTTAGTGTGGGTTTTTTTTTTTGTTTGATTTCAGTTTTTCTCTGGAGTATAGAGATATTGGAATATTTGAATCTGAGGTTATTGGTTGCTCATAGACAGCACTGATAATGTCTTTATTGGTAAAGTACAGGCATTTTCTTCTCATTTCTGAAACTTAACCACATGAGGGTTTTTCTGAGTCACTTGAATTCCTATAGATTATAGAGGGGAGTGTTAGACAAAAGTATTGCTTTTGCTGAAGAGAAGAACAAGAAAATCTCCTGTGATTTTTCAACAAATCTTTCTATCTATGAGAATCCAGTGCATTTAGGAAGAGGGATGGGATTTTGGATAGGTAGGAATTGCAAGACACAGAAAAGGTCTGTTAGTGAGGGTGTAATTGAAACGGAAATTAATTCATAGTGGCAAAAGTAGATGGATATTTTGCTTCAGCTTTAATTAAGGAGGGTAATGTAAATACTGGGAAACATAGCTTGTGGTTCCTGACAGCACACATAGAAGTGGAAGTTAATGTCTGAAGTGAAGCAAACCATCACAGGGAGACAAGAGGCAGCATGTACAAAAATTCCAATAATTTTTGAATTTTCAGTACTGTTTTTAATTAATGTCAAACTGAAGGTGTTACCACAGACATAGAGCATAATAAGTGTAACAATTGCATTAAAGTGTGATTGGTGGGGTTAAGACAGATGTAAGATGGAGTTTTGACTTGCAACACCATACATGAAGAGAACTGGAAGTGTCTGGCAAATAAGAGAAGAGACAGTATTGATTTAATGAAGTAGACAGGTATCAAATTAGTTTAAGGATAATTAATTTTAAAGACTTGATCATCAGTTAAGACACCACATACTGTTTAGATAGGAAAAGAAGGGAGTTAGCAGTTGAAACTGAACTGTTTCCCCATGCAGCATTATATGAAATGCTTACACTGTGGAGGTTTAACTGGGAAATCATGGTGGACAAAAGGGGTACCTGCCAAACTGGAGAATAGGGAGGTGTAAAAAAAGATAGGGATAGTGGGGGGAACCATCATTGTTAAAGGACTAACTTTGGAGAGTGAGAGATTTACAGTGATAAAAACTGATATGAAAACTAGCAGAACCAAGTATAAGCTTGAATGTTGAGAAGTTGTTTAACCTCTTCTGTAAGGATATGCCTAAAGTTAAAGGTGCATTCTACTTCCTGCTTTAGTAGCCCAGTTTTTTCTGGTAGAGGGAAGCATTGGCAGTGCTGGTGAGACCTTGCCTGGAGTGCTGCCACAGTTCTAGTCACTTAAGTTAAAGATGAATTGATGCTGGAACAAATGCAAAGGGAGGACTTTTGAGAATGCTGTCTGTTATGTATCTTAGAAAAGTAGCTTGGTGTGGTGGTTGTAGACATAATAAAGATTGAACAAGGAAGTGCTTTAGAACAATTATTTCAAGGCCAGTGACAACCTGACTGAGCTAAAGTTAACAGAAATGTTGGTACAAGAAAAAGAGAGGGCAGCAGTACCTTCTTAATAAATAGAAGTTATTCAGTGATTTCTAAGAGGACATAATGCAAAATGCACAGTACTTAACTGTGCTAAAGTCCAGGTGTCTATTCCTCAAGAAGCTAAGAAAAAATGGGATTAGATTAGCATTTAAGTTCTGTTAGGCTATATTCCCATTTTTGTGCAAAGTAATGCTCACTTTTGCATTGATTCCAAATGCAACAACACACTTTCAGCAAATAAGCAATGAAAAAGTCACAAGCATGGTTTTGAGGGGAGAAGATACTGCATACAACAGTGCTCCACTCAAGGTCTGCTTGTAAGACAAACTGGTCTGTCAGTGCAATTTGTGAAGTGAGGAGATTGTCTGGAGGTGCTGCATGCTTTTAAAACTGGATAGAAGGAGCAGATTAGAAGTAACCACTCCTACCTGAAATGGGGATTCTTCTGTGGGCTCTAATATTTTGCTTTTTTCCGCTTGCAGGCATCTGTTCTCATATATTACAAAAGACAAACAAACAGAGAGTTTGGTGGAGAAACTTTGTCAGAGATTCCGGACTGCCAGGTGGGTTAATGTAATCTTATCTTTCCTGCCAAGCCCTTCTGCTTCTCGGGATTTTTCAGAAGAAATGACCTTGTATGTGGTGGTTGTAGCAGGCTCCCATTATATTCTTCTTGTGGCAAAGTGACAAATGCTGACATAACTTGGTTTAGGTCCCCCTTTTATTTTTTAATTACCTTCTCCTAAAAATACACAAATAGTTATAAATTAAGGTTTCTGGTTTTATTATGCAGTGATTGACCCCCTCTTCCTTCCTTTTTTAAGGAAAAAGTTTTATGACAGTCTAGATCTGCATTATAGCTGAGCAAGGAGACATCCCACATGTGGATTTTACATACCTTTGATCCTTCTCCACAGGCAGCTTCTCCCTTGCAGCTCAGCTAGGAAATTAGTGAGTTCAGCTGAGAAGTTGGGATCTCTCCAGCAGTCCTGTCTGGGGTGATCTCAACTATCAGGATATAGGCCTGTCCTTGTTCTGTGTGGATGGGCTGCTTGCTACCACCTCTACACCTGGGACTCTGTTTTGGCTTTTTATTATTTTATTCAAGGGCTTGTGCCACCGAACAGTTTGGCTTTTATTTGCTGCTTTTCCCCCACTCCCCAAGCTATAACTTTACTGACTTGGGTGAACACATTTTGTTTCCTTCCAAGAAAAAGAATAATAGAAATTTATCTTCCTCCCTGTCATGTACTTCCAGGGAGATTATCTTCATTTTAACTTCCACTGGCTTTGGTGTACCCTGCTTTCCTCCATTCCTGTGGTTTTCCTTCTCCATTGTTGTGGCTTTGCCCTTGAGATTTAAGCTGTGTCTGCTTATCTTGGCCATTTCTACACAGTGCCTGGGCATGTGACCTTCTCAGCTGCCTCAGGGAGTTGCATATTTCCCAAAATACTTGGATTTTGTTTCCTGAGCAAGAGTAGATAGTGGTCCCTCTCTCCAAAGCTGCCTCCCAAGAACACCGGTGAGCTCTTTGCACCACATTTGTAAATAACCATCTGTGTGTAAGTTGTGTCTAGCCTTTAGTAGAATGTCCTGATACTTCTGTACCACGAGATGATCAGCTTGATGCACGCTAGTGGTACTGCTAGAGCAAGACTCTCACTCCAGGCTAAACCAGGAGCTTATCAGAAAAGATCAGAAAGGTAGTCACCATCACCCTCCTCCGTATTTCTGGAGTTCTAAACATAGCAACTTGCCAGGTGTCATTCAGACTTTAAAGTGTGGAAACACCTGGGTGCTGCAGCTTTGTTGTCCATCTGTCTGGGTTTGAGCAGAGCATCCTGAGACAGCATGTGGTGGACAGACTTCGGGTCCTTCAACTTTGGGAATATTAAAAATAGGGGCCTTGGCCTTGCTTTTCCCCTCCCATTCCATCACAGTGATCTACATTAGGGATGTTAGTTTGTGCTTTTGTTTTCCTTTCCCTTTGGTTTTATTCCACTAACTTTTGCTGGAATTTGAATGTAGTCCTTCTCTGATAACAGCATTTGTTATTTGTTGACTTTATAACTTAATGAATATGACCTTCTTTATGTAACTAACCAGGAAAGAGAGAAAGAACATCAAATACAGCTTCTGCTTGAGATCATCTCAAACATGCAAAAATGAACAGCCAGGGGGGTTTTGTTTTGTGGTTGAAATAAGGCCCTTCAAGAGGAGTCCCGACCTCACTGAGTCTTTTCCTCCTGGTCAGCAATAACTTCTGACACTTTTCAAACAAGTGACTGTTCTTTAGCAGTGGAGCCTTCATGTTTTTCCGACAGGCACTAAGTCAGTGTCATGGAATACAGTGGTGGTTGTGTGTGGTATAGCACAGCACCCTGTCATTGCCCTCAAACAGAACAACCTGAACCTCATGTTCTGCAGGGCAGAAGCACCTGCAGGAAATGCTGACTGTTCTGGGTGAGATGTGCTTATCTTCACACACCCTTTTTTGTAAGAGCTAATGGTGATCTTTGTCTTTCCCAGGACTGAGCGTCAATATCGGGATCTGTCCCACTGCCTTGCTCTGCTTCCAGTCTCGGAACGGGGCCTTCACAAGCTGCAGGACAACTATGACTGCTTTGCAGACAAGCTCCAAGATCCAGCTGTCTACAATTGCTTCCAAACTGTGCTGGCTCGATTCCACAGAGCAGGCGTCAAACCTGAGACTAAAGTAAGGATGTGGGACAAGTGTCCAGGCCAGAAAACAATTGCTTTTTACATACTGGAAAGCCCTGCAGTTTTCCACTTTAAGCAGACTATTCCTCCCCCCTAACAGTTCATCAGTTTATTTATTTAATTTGATGGCAATTCTGCTTTGGATATAATACTTCTCTCCTCTCACTTTCTCTTCTTTTCTTTCCCCTCCACCACTGCTTTACATCTCCATCAGGCTCTAGCTGAAGAGCTGGAGCAGAAGCTGTCTGCCTCCCATAATCGAGGACTGGATTCAACAGAGACATGCCAGAATGGTAGTCAGACTCCAATGCCAGCGCCAGCCAAGAGGAAGCCAATAGGAAGTATGATCCTTTTTGTGTGACTGCAGCCTTCCCCTGACCCTGCAGTCCAACAGAAACACCTAGGGACTCTTCCTCACCCTTACACAGAGAAAATTGCTACCTTTCTCTTTTCTTCCCCTTTTTTTTAACAGGTTCACGCCGCCAGCCCCTGAGCCCAGCCAACACAGATGACGATTTTGTCACACCCCCATCGCGCACCCTCAGAAATCACAAGCGTGCCCAAAAGCGCCCTCCACGCAAAAAAGCCATCATTACCTTCTCCAGCGATGAGGAGAACAACTCTGAAGATGGTAAGGCCCTGCACACTTGTGCTCTAAGGGTGAAAGGGGAGAAGGACTACACATTTGGCCTGACAGGGATGTCCATTTGGTCATGGGCTTCAGAGCACTGTGGGGGGAGCCTGTAGATGTCTCTGCTCAAGGCAGTGGAGTGCTCATTATTTTTATAATTTTTACTCTCTTTAGATCTATCAGCAGAATTAAGAGAGGAAGAAACCCCCACCAAAACAACTCCCATCACCAGATCTTCAGCCCGACGGCGGCGCTGAGGGAACCATCTGCCGCTGTCTTCAACTAAAAATAAAACTCCCTTTATGCAACAGTCGCCTTCTCTAGTCTGAACTACCCCATAATATGACAGTGCTTTAAATGAGGACAAAATGGCAGTTAACACCAGGCTAAAGCAATTCCAAGCCTGTCTTTTGATATCTCCACAAAGGCAGTGATGATGAACATAGTTGCCACTTGGACTGATTTTGCCCTGGTGTTGCAGATGAGAATAAGCTGCTCTTATTAAAATAAAAAAATCTTTGGCTCTTCTTAGAAAGACTTTCTTCCAAACTACCCGCGGAGTACCAAATGCTCATTCCTTTCTCATTTTGTATATGCTTATACTACACCATACAGGACCAATGCGGCTGTGCTGAGTTTAGGCCCTTTTATATTTCATCATTTTTGAAGCTCTTGTCCTGTAAAGCCAAGCAGGGTTTTGAGGGGAAGGTACCTGCATCTTTTTCTTATGGATATCTCATCAAAGAAGAGTTCACGGAGTGGGGTGTGAGGAGAAAGAGAGAGAGAGTCTAACTTAGACTAGAGCACTTCAATAAACAATCTGTGAAGTCCATAGAAAAAAATACATATTTTAAAAGCTAAAAAACCAAAAACCAGCCCAACACTAAAACTTCAGAAGTAACTTTTAATAATGCTAATTCGATAAGTTACTAAGTATACTGATACCCTTTATTGTCTCATTGCTTACTGGAATGTATTTGCTGCAAATCTAATTATGTTTCAAGTAAAATTGGCACTTAGGTTTTTTCCTTTCACAAATGCCACATCAGTTTTCCAGTCAGTCCTGGCACTCCTTAAACTGCCCTGTGACCATGCAGTGCCCTAAATTAGATTTTGTGTTAATCACGTAAATAACCTTTAACCTTCTGTCTAGAGGCAAGTTGGCATTTGTCCCAGAGCTCTTACTACAGAATTATTTCCTCTTACCTTGTCAGCTGCCTAGAAAGCAGACTATCACCAGCTGGGCAGGAATGGGAAGGGTCCTCCTCCTCTCCGCTAGTTCCTGCAGATCTGCAGTCTCTGTCTCTGAGGATCTACCACCTTCCTGCAGTTGTGCTCACCCTGGGTTCACGCAGCAAGTAGAGCATGCTCCTCAGTTCCCTTCTGCTCTGGCTGCAGAAGTAGCTGCTGTAGCTTATTTTGATCCCTATTAAAAAAAAAAATCATTAGGAAGTGCATTTCTTTGCACTGACCTGAGCATATAGTTTTTCATGCCGATACCTGAATGGACATAATCATGTCCATTATCATACTTCCAGAAACAAGTAGAGGAGGGTATGATGGGGTGACAGGTGGATTTACAAGCACCACACTTGAATCCCATGACTCAGTGATAATACCTGCCTACTTGCCACCAGCCTAATAGCCAAATACCAATATAGATATGCTCCAACTCCAGAGCACGCCAGTAGCCATAGGACAATCATGTGAAATACAAAGATCAGAAAGCTACAGCAGTCTTGTCCCTCTCCCCTCCTTCCTGATAAAATACTCAGTGAAGGCTCCAGGAGGCAAAGGCAGCAGCTACAGCCTTGACAGTAAATACAACACAGAGTCACGCACACCATACGTGATTCCCTCACCACCCACAGGGTATGACACATATGGGAATGAAAAAAGAAAAGGACAGCATATATGGATGTCTGCCCAGGCTCAAGGCTTTCAAGCAATAAATCTTGCGTAGATGTGAGATAATATGTTGACAATGCTGCAGTAGAGGAGATATGAATGGATGGATAGAGGAAGTGAGGTGGCTATAAAACCCTTAAGCATTGGCTCACCTTCGGGCCCTACTTTTCCACTACAAGTGGTTGAACTTCTTCCTTCAGGAAAAAGTCACCACACTCTCACCTTTCTGAAAGGAGGGTTTGGCAATCAGTGACTGGACTGACATGTTGGCTCCTTCACTGCTTTGCGGTCTGTCCTTTGCTCAGTCATGGATAATGCACTGCCTGGGCAAGTAAGAGTGAAAAGTCAGTGAGTGAGAGCTCCAATAGGTCCCTTTCTGCAGATTGTTCAGGTGGAGCACCCTCCTCTCCTCACTGTCCTCTCCTGATACAGCAAGAATTAGCAGTCCTGTGTCATGAACAGAGGAAGTCTTGAAGAAAGATGAGGCAAAACCCAAGAGGGGTTTGGGCAGTTACACGGTGGCTACAGCCTTAAGTAGATATTTGCTGCCCTGTTCCTCACAAACGTTTATTTTGGTGGCTGCCACAATGACCACAAATCACTGCTGAAGGAGTAACCCCACTCCCTTGCTCCTGATCTCTGGGATTACTCAGTGCCAAGATCAACGGTGTTTCCATTCTCTAGGGACTCCTCACCATGGTTGCTCTGAACTCCTACAAATGGCACTAGTGGAATAATGTGAATATTGTATGCTTCTGGAGCCTGCAGCAACCATCATCCCTTTCTATCACCTTGGGCCAAGGGGTATTCCCTCAGGGTACTTCACTTAGCTCCCAGATCTCCCACACTCCAGTTGCCCTGCTCCTTTCCTACATAAGCAACTGTTTGTAGAAGGCTGATTGTGATTCAGCAGGAGACCACTTTTCTGGTCTTGCAAGCCCTAGAGTCAGTGCCCCAGCATCCAAGGGGGAAGGGTTTTCATAAAGGAAACTTGTTAGCATCAGAGAGGAAAGAAGGACAATAACCTATTTGAGTCTGAGAAAACTGGGGCAATCGGGGACTCGTCTGCCAAAGCCTTTTCACATCACAGTCATTGCCAGGACATGTCAGAGTAACTATTCAGTTCTACTGCAGTCCCAGCAAGGATCTGGGACACAGAGCTGCAACGTCATGGCACCTGAGTCACTGAGCACCTGCATTTTATCCAGGCTTTGCAAGAACTTACAAGAATCTGCAAGAAAATTTGCAAATTTTCTACAGTCTCTGAACTTTCTTGCTTGATATGGAAAAGTGATGGCTCTTTCCCTCTTGCCAGCCCCAACTCTTGCTGAACGCAAGGAGGGCATTTGTCATTTGAGTTCTCAGAGACTATCCACCCCTCCAGGGCTCAGTCTGTGCAAGTGGACTGGAATTTTGGAGCAGTTGCAAACACATTTCTGGCATTATTCTTGCAGTATGGAAGCCACCCCATTCAAGGGATGCCAGATCAAACTGCTGCTACATTTTGTATCAAAACCAAACCGTTTCTGCTTTTGCACTTACCTTTCACTCAGGAAAGGACTGACTGACTCATGCAACCAGTGCATTCCAGCGGAGCTGCTCCTGCCGGCAGTAGGAGTGCTCCAGCACATTGACTCAGCTCTTTCTGGATGGCCACATGTGACTGGGAAGTACAGAACAGCATCCCCTGGGACACCTTGCATGCAGCATGAACATGTGCTCACTTCCAGTCCTTCCTTTCTTTTCCATCCCTCTGAAACTTCCACACCACACGGTTCCTAATGCTGCCGCATCCAGCACAAGGAGGGCACACATCCTGTACCCTGTTTGTGCCCAGGCAGAACTGCCCATGTGTGTCCTGTGACTGTCCAGCAGTCCCCTGTGCTTTGTAGATTAAAAGGCTGGTATGAAAGTAATCCTATTTCCCACAAAATGTCTTGGTGGGGCCCCGGGAGCCCCTCCATGTACTGGCCCAGGTGAGAGAGTGACGGGAATGCCAGACAGGATCACCAGAGCATCACATTGCTCTGGACACAGCATCAGCCGTGGGTCACAGCCATCAGGTGGAGTAACAAAATTGAATGTCCCCAGCATTCCAGCATCAGTGCTCCAGACTGAAGGCCCCTATTAACTTCTCATGGTTTGTAAAATTTTCTGTCTCCTTGGGCAGGGAAGGAATGGACCCACAAATCTGCATCTGCAAAGTGTCTGGAAGGAAGAAAGGGAGGGAAGGAGGGAAAGAGAGACAGAGCAAGTATCTGAACACTGACTTATGTTATCTCTGCAGAAGACTTTTTTCCGATTTTCTTCTTTCCTTGAAAAAAAATTAAACAAAAGCAGGCGGCAGAACACGTCCTGTCAAGTTCTGACCCGACTGTTTTGTGCAACAGTACTGAGCAAATGGAAGTTTGGGGTGTTATAAACTCTCCCAGCATACCCACTGCTAATCCTGTACTGGGGTACAATCCCCCCACTCTTCTCCCCTGACAAACTTTGCTGATTACTTTCTGTCTTCACACTCAGGCTGACTTCTGCAACCTCATCTCCAAAGAGTGACCTCATTGCCTTGTTCAGCTGGTGAGAAACTACTGTAAAATGGAAGAGGTAAACAAAGTGGGGGGAACTAATGGCCAGAAGATTTAGGAGGTAGGAATCTGCTCCTTGCTGTCCTGCTCCTATTGTGTGCCTGAGCTTGAGAAAGTGCAAGCTGAGTCTCGACAAGCTCTTTTCTGTGACGGTTCCTCTGGAAACTCAGTCCAGTCCTCCAGATGGTGACTCGGGACAGACAGCCTGCAAATTATACGCCCAATAGTATTAGACCCACGTTCCTATCACTGCTACAAATTCTGTATAGCACTGGAATTCACCCACCTTCTGCAGCAGGAGCTCTTCATTCCCAGACCAACTCTCACCAAGATATAAATATTAAAAACAAAAGCCTATGTTGTCACAGAGCTGAATTTGTGTCTACTCTGTGCAACCAGCAGTGTGCCTACCTCTAGCTGAGCTGCAGTTCATGCTCACACTGATTAGAGAAATAGCATTAACAGCACTCTGCCTATGAGGAGTATGTTCAATACCCCTACACAATGCAGCCTTCAGTATCCTCCTTTTGGGACATGTTTCAAAGTGTCACCCCATCCCTGACCCTGACAGACACCTCCAGGTCCTGGCCAGCATCAGCTCAACTCATATTTGTCTTCCCAGACACTCAGTAAACACCTTTGTGTCCTTTTTCTTTAGAGGAAGGGGTCTTGCTGAGCTCACCCTCATATATATCACCCTGGACAAAAGGGCTGAAAGGTTAAGGAGCTCCAGGGGGTGATTCAGCAGGGAGCTGGGGCCAGTCGCCTGCCAGAACCAAAGCTATAAAGGCAGAGAGGGGCTGGGGACCACATCCGACACGGATGCTGCGAGTCCTGCCTTGCCTCCTGTCAGCCCTGGGCTAAGAAGAAGATGCTGGGGCTTCGGTTGTGGCTTTGTTCATTTTTCCTCTTCTTGGTTCTGCTCTCTGCCAGCGTTCAGACTGTGTCCTTACCAGGACAGAGGCTACAGGTAAGAGGGACTGGGAGAGAGCTCAGGTTGATTTCAGGAGGGGAGGAAGAGGGGAGGTTGTGTTTGACCCTCGAATGAGAGGTGGTCCAAAATTCCAGCTACAAGGAGGCTGCTGTCTATTCTTGTTGCACCCTTCCTTTCAGCAGCCTCAGCTCTAGGGTGACTTTATCTTTATAACCCAGTCACTAAGGAGCCCCAGCATTTCAAGACAGGAAACAGACAAAAGCTTTTTAGTGCTTTGCAAAAGCTTTTAACAATGAAGAGCCTGGTCCTCTCTAAGCCCACTCTGTGTCAGCAGCCAACAGATATTACAGTCATGTCTCTCATCATGTTCAGTGCCTGGTTCTGATGTTTCAGAGGGAAGATGCATCCTGTTAGGCCAGGAGTTTTGCTCCTAAGCTCAGTACTACCCCCCTTGAAGACCCTTTTTAAGGCCAAGAGCCCTGTCAGAATATCAGCTAAGGGCTTCTTCGCTTTAGTAAATCTTTTCTTCTCAGCAAGTACAGCAATAATATTTTTGGCTTTCAAATCTAGCCAGTTCCCTCTTACTCAAACCCTAACCTGAGCCGCAGCACCTTGCCTTTACATCACTCTGGGAAAGCCACAGGAGAATAGTCAGGACATGAACTAAAATCACAAGACTGATCTGCTATGACTCACCACTTTCCTCGCTGAGGATGCCTGTGTCCGCTTCAGTTAACTTGCTGCCACAAAGAGCTGCACAAAGGCATCTTCAGCCTTAGCTCAGCATCCATGTGAGAGACAGATGTGGAATGGCTCCTGCAGGCTGCTTCTCTGGGCAGCCATGCCATGCCTCCACTGCACCCAACGCACCCCCCAACCCTTGTCTCCCAGCAGTGCTGGGGGTTTACAGTCAGCACAGCTAACCTAGAGGATTTCCAGCAGATTTCCAGTCCCCCTTCCTCACACCTGCTCTGCCTTCTGCCTCTCCCTCATCTTTATCAGCAGGTATTTGAGGCAGGACCATCCTTCCCAGTAGCCCTCTGAAAAAAATGAAATGCAGCCTGAGCACACAGAGGTGCTCAGCATCCACAAAAGGAGCAAGGACTGAAGACAGTTACCTTCCAAATCCAGGTCAGGGCGAGATGTGTGTACGGTTTTACAAGAGTAGGGCAATCTGCCCGCAGGCAGAGCTCACAGCAGCTGTCTGCCTGCTGTTTTGAACAGCTAAGTCATTTCAGACAGTGGGAGCTGCTGGTCAAGCCCTTCCCCGTGTCTGGATGCAATGCCACAGGCACAGTGCTGTGGGCAGGCATCACTTTATGTTCAGCCTGAGCCCTCAGGAGGGTGTGGGCACTGGGGTACCAGGGGGTACAAGGCTTATCGCCAGAAGCACAGGCATCACCCCGCTCTCTGTTTATCCCAGATGCTCCTTTCTCGATTGCTGCCCCTGGAGCCCGAGTCCACACTGACCGAAGAGGACACGAAGGAGGGGTCCAGCTTTGGTCCTCAGCTGCTCTCCTCCACTCTCCCCTTCCTCCCATCTGGGGCTAGAGCTGCCCGTCCATCCCTCTGGCGCAAGAACCTAGCCAGTCGCAAGTGGGCACTGCCGGGAGATTGGGCCTGGAAGGCCATGCCCAGAGGTTGCTTTGGGCTGAAACTGGACCGAATCGGGACCTTCAGTGGCTTGGGGTGTTAGGTTTCCAGGGCCTTCGAGGTGAGAGAGCTGACAGTGTGAGCTCGAGCAAGCGGGCAGGGAAGAAGTTCAGGGCAGAATTGAGCGCACAGACAGCGAGGGGATGGGGGCAGTGGGGCAGGCTGTGGGGCCACCACCTGCCAGCCGCCGGGGCAATGGTCGGGAGCGGGGACGCCCCGTGCTGCCGGCGCTGTGCCGGGGCCCGGCCAGGGCGAGAGCAGGCGGGCGGGACGCCGCTGGGCGGCTCACCAGGCCCGCTTCTTCGCAGCCGGACGGCACCCAGCCTCGGGAACCTGCACGGCTCGGGGACCAGCACCGGCTCGGCAACCAGCACGGCGCACCGCTGCGCGAAGCCCTGAAGCTCCCGCCCCGAAGAAGGGAGGCGGCGGCAGCGAGGAAGCGGCGCTGCGGTGCGAAGAGGAGCTGCCCGGCTCCACAGCTGCCCTCCGCGGCCGCTGAACCCCCGCTCCGCCGGCACCCCCCTCCCTGTTCCCCGTGTCTGAGGACTCGCTCATTAAACAAGCTATACTAATTTGCTGCGTCCGGGCTCGGCGGTGGCTGCCCGCGGCAGGGGGGCGGCCGGGGGGCGGNCCGAGCAGCCAGAGGGACATTCCAGCTCCCACCACCCCCACCCGCTCCGTCAGTCCAGATTTGCATCCCCACTGTTCCCACACCTTCCCCCTGGGATGGGAGATTTGGGATTTGTGCGCGCTTTGGGCGTTGTACCTAAGGCGGGTTTGTCCCACCGCACCTGCCCCGCACGGAGCCGGGGGATGCAGCCGGCAAGGCTCGGTGAGGGAGCACAGCATGGGGGGCGGGGAGCCGGGCAGCGGCCATGCCAGGAACGCTTCCTCCTCACAGGCAGCCGGGGAAGGCGGGCCGAGGCGGCAGACGAGCAGGATTTCCGCCGTCACGTCCCGCGGGCAGCGGCGGCAGTGCCGCAGTGCCTCATTAAGATGGTGCTCACGCTGCAGCCCGTGGCCTGCCGGGGCAGCGCCCGGCCAGGGGCCTCATCCAGAGCACGCCTGGATAAACCCACCCAGACGGGGGTCCCAGCCTGGGGGAGGGAGAACTCCCAGCCAGTGCCTCCCGTGCCGGGGGGAATGGGGGACGCCTGGAGACCCGCTGCTCCCTCGGGGTGACCCAGCATCCCTGCAGTCCCTTTGCCCTTGCAGCCATAGAATCATGGAAAGTTAAAGGGTTGGAATGGACCTTAAAGATTATCCAGTTCTAACCCCTGTGCCACGCGCACGGACGCCTCCCACTAGAGCAGGTTGCTCAAGGCCTTATCCAGCCTGGCTTGGAACACTGCCATGGTTGGGGCATCCACAACGTCCCTGGGCAACGTGTTACAGTGCCTCATCCCCCTTACAGTAAAGAGCTTCCCAAAATCCATCCTAAATTTCCTCCCTTTCAATCTGTACCCATTACTCCTTGTCCTATCACTACAGCTCCTGACGAAGAGTCCCTCTCCGGCTTCCCTGTAGGTCCATTCGGATACTGGATACTACTCCATCCAAGGGGGCACAAGCTGCAGCCGGGGAGGGCGGCCACCTGCCCTTTGTCACCAGATGAAAGCAGCGCATACCATCCTCCAGAGCGACAGCGAGCCCGGCGGGAGCAGCCCCCAGCCGGCCATCACCAGGGGGTCCCTCTCCGCCTCCTCGGGCAGGGGCGCAGGCACCTATCTCCGCCCTGGGGACACCTCCCCGCAAGGACCGGTGCATCTTTCACCACCGCCATCACCTTCACCAACCCCCTTGCGATCGCTCGATGGGAGGGTAATCGCTACGGACCCTCCGTTCCCAGAGCGGGGCCTTTGTTACGAGGGGGCGGAGG
>VZTZ01013605.1:615844-653268 GCA_013400955.1 Drymodes brunneopygia
GGGGGGGCAAGGTCGCCTCAAGGGCGCCGGGGAAGATCTGGGGGGAGGGCGAGGGTGAATCCAGCCGGTCCCGCTCCGCCGGCGCCCCCCGGGGCAGAGCGGTGCTGCTGACTCATTTCTCTTCGGATTCGGGGTGACTCACTCCGGAAGGGGCTACCGTTGCCCGGCTGCCCCAGATATTTCCCCCCCATTCCTGGGGATCCCTGCAGCCCCCCACTAGAAGGTCTCCCGGTGGATCGTGTGTCGATGGTGGCCCCGGGGATGTGACCTTCTCGTGCCGGGCCGAGGAGTAACCGGATCCCCGGGGCTCTCAGTAAATTTAGCGATTGACCTTTCCGGGGCGGGGGTCGCTCTTAATCTTTAACCGGGGTGCCTTGGCCTTTGGACGAGCTGCAGGGCTCCCTCCCGCCCTGCCGGGCAGGGAGCAGTGGATGATCCGAGGGAAAGCTGCCAAGGACTGCCTCCCATGCCCAGCTGGGCAGGTTTCCTGTTGCGCCTCCTCACCCGTGTCTTTCTCTCTACAGATTTGGCCGCATCGGCCGCCTGGTCACCCGGGCTGCCGTCCTCTCCGGCAAAGTCCAAGTGGTGGCCATCAACGATCCCTTCATCGATCTGAACTACATGGTGAGTTGCCTTGCAGTGCCCCCTCTGGGCCTTTCTGAGTAGGGCTCCTGTGGATCTGTTCTAGTAGCTTCCCAGGGTGTTAGAGGATGATGGCAGCCTGGGTGCCTGACCTTCCACTCCTCCTCTCTTTATTAGGTTTACATGTTCAAATATGACTCCACTCATGGCCACTTCCGGGGCACTGTCAAGGCTGAGAATGGGAAACTTGTGATTAATGGGAATGCTATCACCATCTTCCAGGAGTAAGTACCTTTTTCCCTATTGCTCTTCTGGAGATTGTAAGCAGGTGTCTTGTGGAGCAGCTCTTAAAATTTTGTCCCTCCTTAGGCGTGACCCTAGCAACATCAAGTGGGCAGATGCTGGTGCTGAATATGTTGTGGAGTCCACTGGTGTCTTCACCACCATGGAGAAGGCTGGGGTGAGTATGCCACAGAAGCACAGGAGAAGGGATACTGCTGCTGCTGACTATGGGGCACATCACCATGTACAGAGCTGCTCGAGATGGGGTTGTGAAGGAGAGATCTGAAAAAGCACGCTTGGAAGGATCCTGAATTATGTAATCTCTCATCTCTCTCTCCAGGCTCACCTGAAGGGTGGTGCCAAGCGTGTGATCATTTCTGCCCCCTCTGCTGATGCTCCCATGTTCGTGATGGGTGTCAACCATGAGAAGTATGACAAGTCTCTGAAAATTGTCAGGTACGCAGAGAGGAACATGCTTTCTGGCCTGGAGCTCTCCCCAGCTGCCAGGGGTCTCACTTCACCTCAGTGGAAGTGTTCCCTCTGGCTGATGAGCCTTTATCTCTCTACCCAGCAATGCTTCCTGCACTACTAACTGCTTGGCGCCCTTGGCCAAGGTCATCCATGACAACTTTGGCATCGTGGAGGGTCTCATGGTAGGTCTGCAGCTTGGTCCTGGGGAGGATGACTTACCCACAGATCCCCTTGTGTGAGAGGGAAAGCATCTCTACTGCCTGTGTCACCTGGGATGCTCTTTCTTGAGAGTATTGGCTGTGTTCTTACTCCCATGCTCTTTCTTCAGACCACTGTCCATGCCATCACAGCCACACAGAAGACAGTGGATGGGCCCTCAGGAAAGCTCTGGCGGGATGGCAGAGGTGCTGCTCAGAACATTATCCCAGCATCTACTGGAGCTGCTAAGGCTGTGGGAAAAGTCATTCCTGAGCTCAATGGGTGAGTGTTGTCCCTTCCTGGGTGTCAGGAGGAGGCAGAACATTCTTAGGCTGGCAGAGGAGTGTCAGATGCTGTTCCTTGCTGACTCACATCTCTCACAGGAAACTTACTGGAATGGCTTTCCGTGTGCCAACCCCTAATGTCTCTGTTGTGGACCTGACCTGCCGTCTGGAAAAGCCAGTAAGTGTTGTGGACGATTTCCAGATGTGCCCGTTTCCTCTAAGCTGCCTTGCGCCTGGAATTGCCCTCTCTGCATCTGTCTTGTCCTGACGTTTGATCTTTGTGAAAAGAGCACCTGCTGGGGTGTTCCCACATGTCTCCTTACTCCCCTGTCCCTGGTGGACATTTTGTGTGAGTCGGGACCTGAGCATCTTGTGTCTGTCTCTTCTCAGGCCAAGTACGATGACATCAAGAGGGTAGTGAAGGCTGCTGCTGATGGGCCCCTGAAGGGCATCCTGGCATACACAGAAGACCAGGTGAGGAATGCCTGCTCTCTCAGCCTGTGGTTATTGAACCTTGCCTCATTTTTCTAAAAGACTGTTGGCAGCAGCTTTGCCAGGATCCCAGTTCGGGCACTTGGAGTACAGACTGGGCAACCAAATGCATTACAACTCCTTCTGTTCCAGGTTGTCTCCTGTGACTTCAATGGTGATAGCCATTCCTCCACCTTTGATGCAGGTGCTGGCATTGCACTGAATGACCATTTTGTCAAGCTGGTTTCCTGGTAGGTGCAGCCCTGGGGCATGTGGGGGCTGGCACAGACAGGTTACAGACCTGGGTCCTATTGGTTACTGCTGGTGATCCAGGTGGATACACAGACCTCCAGTCCCACTGTGGAGGGGGACACTGCTTCTTACCTAAGTCACTACAGCATCCTCTTTCCGCCCTGGGGAGTAGATGGGAGTTCAGTTGTGTGGGATGGGGCAGAGGAGCAGGAAAAATGGAAGAAGGGGTGCAAGAAATGGGGTGAGCCCTGACAGCGCTTGTTTTCTGTCCTCAGGTATGATAATGAATATGGATACAGCAACCGTGTTGTGGACTTGATGGTCCACATGGCATCCAAGGAGTAAGCCGAGCACACAGCCCCCCTGCTGCCTAGGGAAGCAGGACTCTCCTTTGTTGGAGCCCCTGCCCTTGTTCACCACCGCTTAGCTCTGCATCCTGCAGTGAGAGGCCAGTTCTGTTCCCTTGTCTCCCCCACTCCTCCAACTTCTCCCCGAGCCTGGGGGAGGTGGAGAGGCTGATAGAAACTGATCTGTTTGTGTACCACCTTACATCAATAAAAGTGATCACCATCTGAAAAAGCCTTGTCTGTCTGTCAGGGGGAGATGGGGGGCACCAAAGTAAGGAGCAGCTTCAGGCGCCTGCATGGCACAGTCTCTGCCAGCTGCAGTGAGGAGCTGGGGAGTGCAGCCTGCTGAGCTGCTTGTTGCGCATGGGAGAGACCAGACTCCAGCCCGTGAGCCAGAACAAGGTGTGGTGCAGGGCTGTGCTCCACAGCAAGACTGCTGTGTGGTAGCATGGAAAGCAGCTCTGTGGCTCAATCCACCTTCTAGCTCTGGATTTGCTTGTCTGATGGGCGTATGCACAATAAAAGTGCTGAGCAGATGACTTCCTGCATTTGGTTTTGGTAATGAGGCACAAGAAACAAAGTAATTCTTCTTTCCCTGCCTCAGTAAGGGACAAGGAAGATACTTCCTGGTGTTGCAAGGAGGGGTATTTCACTTGCTTTTACCTTTTGAAATGAATGGGCTTTGCCCGAGAGGAAATGGCTGCCTAGGGACGTGTCGGAGGCTGGTGTCGGCATGGTGGTGGCCAGTCTTAATTCTGGCTTAATTCTGTGCGTAAGGAGGGGCAGTTGCAGTTAAGCTGCTGAGCAGTAAATCTCTGCAAGGTGAGCGTCAGCCCAGCCCTCAGCCTCCCTGCATTAGTTCTGGAGGCACAAATGCTGCCGGGCAGGGACGGAGCCTTCCATGACCTGTGAACACTAGGACAGATAAGTGATGTGCTGCACAAAATCACGTGGCACTCCATTTTTAGCAGCTTAATTTAGCATCTCAGGGCTGATGTGTTCTCTCCCTGGCAGGCACAGTTGGAGCTGTTGTCTGGACCCCGACTGCTCTAGACCCTGATCTGGATGCAGCAAGGACATAAGCTGGAGGACTTAAACTCTCAAGGTATGCTGGACACAGATTCCCAGAGCTCCTTATCTCCAGCAGCTGGGCTGTGTAAGAATTCAATGTTTGCTGGACTAGAGGGCGATGACTCAAAGTTGTATTGCAAAGAGAATAGGTTGAATAACCTGCCTCTAGATAGGAACTGGGATTCTGAGCAGCTTGTTAGCTCTGGGATAGCAGAAATACTTGGATTACACCACAAATGGCCCTGTGGGAGCTTTAGGTAACTCTGGTGTTAAGTGGGAGCTGCCTGGTGCTGGAGCTCTCACTGGAGGCAGCCCTCCCGTGGAGCTGGGTTTCTGCCGGGGGGGGCTGTGTAGCCTGGAGACCTGTCAGGATTACAAATGAGTCTTGGGTTGGTCCCATCCTGTCCTTGATTGCTGTGCCTGGGTGCTCTGAATGGCTGTGCTGTGTGCTGCTGCCCGCATATTTGTGTGCATGCCAGTCAGCATCTCGCTTGATAATCTGGAAGTGCAGAGAGAGGCTACTGAAACACCTCATGGGGGGAAATATGGATGTCCTGTTTTCCCATGTAAAACATATTCTGAACTGGGTTAAAAGCTGGAACATTTCTATGAGTCAACTTTTTCTCCTAAAAAGTCTTATGTTTCTTACATGAGCTAAGGCTAGAATGAAAATTGGTAGAGCAAAGAATTCTTGTTATTTAACAAGCGTGAGCCCTATCCAACCTGAGATCAAATTGCTCTGGGAATGAGCAAAGTCATAGAACTTAGGGGTGGAGGAAGAGTATGTGCTCTCAGACCAACAGTTGCTGGGAATGTCTTGAATAAAATTTCACCCTGTTTTAAAATACTATTTCAACTGCTTTACAATCTTGTTTGAAATTCCTAGAAAAATGATATGGTCTTGAGGTGAGGAAAGCCAGGAATCACAGCCTTCGAAACATGGTTGGTCCTGTATGGAAACAGGGAGAGTGAGTGTGGCAAACTAGTCATGCAGCTTTTGGACTGCCTGGAGGGCTTGGTTTCCTCTCTAATGTAACCTCCCTAAAATGCACAGCTCTTCCAAATCCTTATTTTGCATCCAGACACTGTGCCTGCAGATGGCACCACAGCAAGGCCCCTCTGGACAGATGGAAAAACTAGCTCAGTGGCCAGCCTGTCTGAGAACTGCAACCCTGACCTAAAAAAACCCATGTAAAAATATTTTTTTTCATCAGTTTGCAAAATTGACATACATGACTCTGGATGGTACTGGGATAAAGATAGGAGATCTGCTGTGGCAGCTGCTTCTGTCTCTGGAGAAGAATTTTCCCCCAGGTAGGGGAGCTCTAGGTTTCTTCTGACAGTGTTTCTAAGGAAAGCAGATAGAAATGCTTGGTCAGGCAAGGCAGATGCTCAGGCAGACATAAAGAAGCTCTTGTTCAGCAAAGGAGTGAAACGCAATTGTGCCACTTTGCTGGGACAAACCAACTCCAAGAGCAGCTGCCACGAGCCAGAATCCATCCTGGTTTGTGAGCACCTTGCAAGGGGAAGGTACAGAAAGACACTGATCCTGGCTAAAGGTCTGGCTCTGCCTTCCTTGGCTGGCCAGGCACCAGGGCTCAGTGTGCAGAGCTGTTGTAGGAGAGGGATGCACCTGAGAAAGATCTCTGGCCGACCAAAGGGACAGTTTCTCTGACGGGCAGCCAACCATTTCAAGGGTTGGTAAGCTCTACCTTTTATTATCCTTTTGTAAAGACAGCTAAGGGTAATTAGCAGTGGTGTTATAGGAAAACTCACTTTTATGGTAACTTTGAACATTTAGAGAAATTATTTTATACTTCCTTGGCATTTGCACAGACTTCTACACATGCATTGCTTCCCCAAGAAAGGTCCTCAGACCACCTTCTTATTTGAGATGTCAGCATGAAACCTCAGCGTCAAGGAAGATGCCATGAAGTGAAAATCAGCTTGAGATACAGAAAATAATTAAGTTCACTTGAAAAATCACTCCAAAACATAACAGAATGATGACTGTGTAAGCACAGTGAAAAAAGGTCTTGGACATTTAAAATATCCTGTATCCACTTCTGAAGTAAATCAGTCTTTGAGCAAAGCAAGTGACAAGACCAGGGCAAGGAAGAGGAGATACAGGCTTCTTAAAGACTATGACACATTTACGAAAGACAAACATCTTAAAGGATAACATTTAAACCTCTTTCATAACTGATGCCATTCACAAAATGCAGGTTTATGACTTAGGGTATGCAAATACCCCTGCAGGCTCCAGCAGTACTCACATTTCATCAAAAGCAAGCTGCCTACCTTTGGGCAATCACCCTGTGTACACGCTGCAAAAACAAGCAATTTATTACTTACTCTTCTGAGCTGAATGTAATCTCTTAATCTAAGAGAGCTGACTTACCTCCATATATTACCTTACTACAGAAGTATCATCTTCTTGAGGGAGTTATTCTCAATTAAGTGCTCCCTAGAAGGAACAGTAGTGCTGGGTTTTATTTACAGCGTGAGATTAGAAAAGGCAGCTGTCAAAAAACAGAAGCTGTAGTCAAATGAAAAGAAAAACTCATAAATAGTAGTAAATGAAACTTAATAACCTAAAGGGGGAAAATAATGGAGATTCTGTGACAAATAGAAAAGGAAGGATGAAAACCTTTCAAATGCATCTTGGAGATAAGAAGGCTGCCAAAAAGCCGTAAGATGGCGTGGGAGTGATTAGGGAAGCTTAAGTCCATGAATGAAAAGTAGAGTTGATGTTTTGCCGTCAGAGGAGCTTTGGGGTGTTGCCAGACAGGAGATTTTCCTCGGCAGCAATGAGATGAAGCCACCACTAAAAACTGAAGCATCAGGACTTGTCTGTGATGCGAAGAGCAGCAAACCACATGCGAGACTCAGGTGGTCTCCAGCAGGAAATGGATGAAGAGGTAGCTGTGCTGCAAGTAATTCACCACTCACCTCAACCCCCCATGATGAAAAGCAATGGGATTTAGGAAAAAACAGGCTGGCAAAACCTTTCAAAGAACTGCCTGAGGACAGGGAAGACTATCGTCTCAAGATTGCAAACTTGTGGCAAGGCTGGTGGCAACTGAGAGATGTGAGTGGCCAGCATCTGAGGCCATCTGCCCCACCAATCAGCACCTTCAGAACAATTTGGAGCATGGGGTGCCAAGGTGTGTTGATTATGCAAAATGACCCAATACACTCAGCCCTGAATGAGCCTGTGGAAAGGTGCAGAAGGATCTTGTGACCAGCTGACTGGGTTATTAAAATGCTGGGTGAAATTCAAGGTTGCTAAGTGAGAAATACTACATGTAGTGGGAGACACAGCTCTGACATTGCAGGCTTCAAAGTCCTCCTTGGACATTGCCCAAACCTCCAACAAACAAGTGAGCAACTTTTGTTGACCTTGGTCTGAGTCCTGTAACAGAAGCAGGGGAAAAAAAAAGTTGTTTGTAACCTCTGTAATCTCCAGTTTTTTAGTTACCACGTTGGATACTGGTTTAGGTGCTGGATACCAAGTACCAAATCTCACATGGCCTCCAGCTTCCCCATTCCTCAGAATCCTTGTATGCCTTTATGAGCCTGAATAATCTGCCATCTAGACCAACATCCTGAAATTACTTTAGGCACTGTGCAAAAATGCTCACTTGTCTTTCTTTTAAGGAGCGAAGTAACTAGACTTTTGATTCTCAAAACATATTTTTTTACAGCCTGGAATCATAGTTAGACATCTTTGGTCCATCTGTTCCAATTTCTGATGCAGAGCAGGACAAAGGACACCAATGTCACATGTGGATAAAAGATGTTTAAAGACATCTTCATTGTCTGGCTGAGAACTTGCTCATGGTTGCACCTGAGCCCAGGTCTTTCCAACCCTTCTGTTATCCCAGGGAAGGTCAGTCAGTATTTCCCTGGTCTTGGATGTATCTGTGCATGGCTACATATGTATGGCAACAGAACCTCTCTTTTGACCCTATTCAGAAATGTTCTGTAATGCCTCTTGGCACTTTTGACTGACATATTTACCCCTTTTGAGATTCTGCATCATTTCTATGTATCAAAAATGGTGACAGTTTTGTCTGTCAATTCCTTGTCCTTCTATAAATATTACTTAAATTGCAGATTTTTTCCATTCCTTCATGATTTCTCCCCTCCTCCCCCTTCCACTGGTTTCTCACTGGCTTTTGTCCATGCCCTGTCAGACTGAGCACTGACGTCATTTGCTTGCCCATCCACCCAGGCTTTTCTTTAAATGTCTTTCCTGATGCTTTTAAAAACTGACCTCGCAAACCACGGATTTCAGCAGCCAGTGCTTTTTTCTCAGAGTGGATGTTACTGTGCTTTGCAAAACACCGTTTGCAGGAACACAGTGACAGTGTTGTGCTTTATTTTCAGCACTGCTCACTCCAACTCCCCAGGCAGCCTCAGGCTTTGTGTGGGGGCTTGTTCATCCCCACAGCACCCTGTGCACCCCAGACTAATGTGTGCTCCAGGTCATCTGTGCCTGGAACTGCAACAGTGCTCAGCTGGAGATCCTGTCAAGGATCCTCCGCAGTGCTAACTGCCTGCAAAGTGCTTCATCATTCCCTTCTGACCACATTCTCCATTTTCCATATACAGAACAGATTTATCTGGTGAGTACTTCTCCTTTTTTGCCTGGAGTTTTTTTCCCCAATTTCAGCCAATAAAAAAAATATTACTGTTAGGATTGATTTTTCTTTAAATCTTACTAGAACAGCATGTCAGTTCCTTAGACATTCAGGTATTGTTATTTTTCTCTGAGGTGGTATTAGCAGCTGAAGACCTTTTTTCATGCAGCTGAATTACTTTGTTGTCCCCTCTGTTCGTTTTCTCCTAACCACAGTTGCTATAGTTGTTACAAGGTTTATTTTTGTTAATGTAGGTCAAGCTTTATTATTATTTCTATCACTTATCTTTAAGTACTTTTGTCACATGGCCACTTACTCAAGGAAGTTCACTCACTGAAAGCTATCATATGTTACTAAATTACAGCTTTTTGAAAAACTGGAAAAACCCTGCTCTTTCCATGATCTGCCTCTTATTTCACTCTAAGAAAAAGCTACACAACACCACACAGTTCCCAGCTGTGACATTTTTGTCCTGGCTGATGTCTCAATTTCGTTCTCGGTTGATCCCTTGTCCTTAGGCAACCATCAATCTTAACCCAATCTTCATCTGTCACAAGGACATCTAAAATCATTGCCTTACTTGGGCATGCCATCATTTGTAAATTGATGAGACATTCACCCTGTGCACTGCATATTCTTTGGTATCCCAAGCTGAAGTCTCCCACTGACAACACAATTTTCCTTGTCAAGCAATGAAGGGAGGTACTTACAAAATAAATCAACATGTTTTTTGGGAGGATTCAGGAGTGTGTAAAAGACCCTTCAATGCCTTGATGAAATTGTGTGTCAGAGCATGTTTGGCTGTCAGCTCTAGAGTGAATATAACTTTTAACACAGCTTGTAAATCCAATTCACAGTGGCTCTTGCCTATTCCTTTATCCAACAGGTTAGACTGATCTAGCAGTTCTACCATGTGGCTGTGACCCTTAAAAATATCAATTAACTGCATGTCTTCCTACCCTGAGGATTTCTGTTTCCTCTTGCACATTGCCCAGATACAGTCTGCTCTCAAAGCTGAAAATGCTGTCTCTTCCCATCTGTGGTGACATTCATCCAGCTTGATCATGATGGCTTTTGGTGGCCACTTGAGATCCTTTTCCATAATGTTACCTCAGTAGCCACCTCTTTCAGCTGCTCTCTAAACTGTGACATCTATGTACCACTCACCAGAGGACCTACAGCACCATCTCCTTGCTCTGTCCCGGGGAAAGTGTCCCAAGCATTTAGAAAATTCAAATCTGAAACACTCCTCATGGTCTCATTGGAAGATAAATACATCCATTGGAAGATAAAGCAATGACTGGGCTTCCCTAAAGCTGACTGTGGCCCTTCCATGCTGTGCTACCATCACTCCGAGCATTAATCACCACGTGAAGGGGCTTGCCAGATGTTTTCAGGAGCCTGTCCATGCATCATCCAGGTGCATTTCCAATGAGACAGCACTCCACTGTGTTCTGCATTAATTCTGACCTCTCCTCTTGAAAGGAGGTTTCTGACTTGTAGCCAGAGTACTTGACCTACTTGATCATCACATGCAAGTTCTGGGACGCCCTGTGCCACAAGTACCTGAGACACAAAAACCATGAATGTATAAAGAGTATGGCCAAAGGTAGAAGGCTTAGGAAAGTCAAGCTCCCAGCTCAAACCTAGAAACAAGAACAACTTTCTATGCAGCTTTCTCCTCTCCTAACTCTTGTCAAAGAAACATGATAAACAAAATAATAAAATAAGCTAGCAGGGAGTCCAAAGGTGTTCCAGTGAAGGCTGTCAGCATTGCATTTAGGTGCATCCAAGGAATCCTAATATGGGGAACAGCTAACTCACATAACCGCAAGTCATGCGGGATGAGTGACAAAGCACCTCCAGGAGAAGGGTGGAAAATACAGGACCTTGACTGACTTGACAGACAAGTCAGACTCTCAGTGATATGATCTAAAAGAGATAAGATCCAGGAATGTGTGAAGGGAGAGTGCAGATTCACTGAACACAAGGAAGAAGATGTGGGCTACCTAGTGGTTAGGTTTCCTGAACCCTCTGAAGCGTGTAAGCGCCATCCCACACTCCTGTGGTCAGGTGCAGGGAAAGTGATGATGTGGGAATATCTGCTAGTATTCATCAAGAAATTCAGTGGGCCTGGTCAGAATCCCAGAATGAGTAAGGTTGGAAGGGACTACCAGTGAAGTCATCTGGTCCCAACCTCTCTCCTCAAGCAGGGTCATCCCAGAGCACATGGCACAGGATGGCCTCCAGACAGTTCTAGAATATCTGCAGTGAGGAAGACTCCACAACCTCTCTGGGCAATCTGCTCCGGTGCTCAGATACCTGCACAGTTCTTCCTTTGTTCAGGTGGAACTTCCTGTGTTCCAGTTTCTGCCCGTTGTCTCATGTCTTCTTGGCACCACAAAGAAGAGGAGCCTGGCTTCCTCCTCTGATACCCAGCCTGCAGATGCTTAGAGACATTGATGAGGTCCCCTCTCAGACATCTCAAGGCTGAATTGACCCAGCTCTGTCAGCCTTTCCTCATGAGGTGTTTCCTCACCTAATGATCTTCATTGCCCTCTGCTGGACCGGCTCCAGGAGCTCCATGTCTCTCATGGATTGAGGAGCTCAGAACTGGACACTGCACTCCAGATGGGCCTCACCAGGGCTGAGTGGAGGGGCAGGGCCAACTCCCTCGCCCTCCTGGCAATGCTCTTCCTAATGCACCCCAGGACACCACTGGCCTTCTTGGTGACAAGGACACACTGCAGGCTCATGGGCAGCTTGTTGTCCACCAGGACTGCCTGGTCCTTCTCTGAAGAGCTGCTTCCCAGCAGGTCAGACCTCAGGCTGTGCTGGTACATGGGGTTATTCCTCCTCACGTGCAGAACTCTGCATTTGCCTTTGCTGAATTTCAGAAGGTTCCTCTCTGCCCATCTCTCCAGCCTGTCAAGGTCCCTCTGAAGGTCTGCACAGCCCTCTGGGGTACCGCCCAGCTTGGTGTAATCAGTGAACTTGCTGAGGAGGCATGTTCCCTTCATCCAAGTCATTGATGAGTAAGGTAAAGTGATGGCATTTAAAGGCATCAAAACAATGATGGGCCCAGTATTGAACCTTGGGGAACACCACTAGTGACAGGCCTCCAGCCAGACCCTGCACCACTGATTACAGCCCTCTGCGATCTGCCATTCAGCCAGTTCTCAATCAACCTCACTGTCCACTCACCCAGCCCACACTTCCTAAGTTTGTCTATGAGTATCTTGTGAGAGACAGTGTCAAAAACCTTGCTGAAGTTGAGGTAGACAATATCCACTGCTCTGCCCTCATCCATCCAGGTAGTTGTCTCGTGGTAGAAGGCAATCACATTGGTCAAGCATAATTTGCCTTTAGTGAATTCAAGCTGACTCTCCTGCTCACCTTCTTGTACTCCATATGTTTAGGGAATGAGGTGCTCCACCTTGACGGAACTGAGGTGAGGCTAACTGGCTGGTAGTTTCGTGGGTCCTCCTTCTTGCCCTCTTTGAAGAGTGGGGTGACACTTGCCTGTCCTGATCTCCAGACCTTTCAAAGATGATTGCTATGGCGTCCACCAACTCCTCAGCACTTATAGATGCATCCCAACAGGGCCCATGGATTTGTAGGTATCACATTTCCCTAGGTGATCTCTAACCCGATCCACCTTGCCCAAGGGAGAATCTTCCTTCCAACATTCCTTTTCCCTGGTCTCCTGGGTCAGAGATTCCTGAGGGCTGGTCTTGTCAGTGAAGACAGATACAAAGAAGACATTCAGTTCATCTGCCTTTTTTGTCCTCTGTCACCAGGGTCCCCCGTCTATTTAGTAGCCCATAATTTCTTTAGTTTTCCTTTTGTTTTCATACATATGGAAAAGCCCTTCTTGCTGTCCTTGACATCCCCTTGGCCAGATTTAATTCCAGATCAGCCTTACTCTGACAAAATCCCTGTAGCCTGTTTTCCAAGTAGCCTGTTCCTGATACTACCTCCTGTGTATCTCCTGCTTGTGTTTGACAGTTCCTTGTTGATCCACAGAATTCTCCTGCTCCCTTTGCTCAATTTCTTGCTCATGGGGACGCACTGTTCTTGAGCAGCACCTTTCCAGACTGCCCGAGTAAGCCTCTGCCAACACGGCCTTCTGAGGGGTAAGAAGCTGATGAACCAGTCTGCCTAAATACTCAATGGGAAGACCTTATTGCCAATCCAGAGATACATCCTAAAAGGATGGTCTTGGACAAATGTTCAAGAGGTCAGCACCCAGCAGCCACAGTCCTGAGCTGAATGCTGACAGAGGGACTGCTCAGATGCATCCTGCCATGGAACCCCATTCAATCTGTGCTCAGAGTGTTCTTGGGCATTAAACATTCATATTAATGCATGGACATTGAGCTAGACAGGACTTGATACTGCTCCCTGAGCAGGCACTGCCGAGAGGTGTCCTGGAAAAGAGGTGACATTAGGCACTCAAGAAGCAACACAGCACTGAGTAGTTCCTAGACATCACAGCTCCCAGCAGGGCTCGTGGTGGAGAAAAGCAGGCTAGATATTCCCCAAAGAAGGAAAAGGAGCCCACAGAGAAGAACTCAACAGAGGGAGGGACCACATCTCCTCATATCCAGCATCAAAGATGTGGGGTCACCACTGCTGGACAGGTAGGTGTTCCAGCTAACAGTGGAGGCCTTGGGCTGTGCTTCCCACACTGAGAAATTGCTGAGGCAAAGGATCCATGTTGTGTATCCTGCCAGAGAGATCTTGGAGGCTGTCACACTGGTGGGGGAACAGAGCCTCTTGCTAGTGGCACAATTCACCAGGGAACAGCATCTTGCACATGTGGGTGGTGGAGATTTCGGTTTCACTGCAAATGGAGTCCTGGCAGGCAGTGTGGGGTCACCACGTGTCCTGGGACACAGCTGTCGAGCAGCACCTGCTGCTCCTCTGGGCAATGACTGCTCGAGGCAGAGATGTCAGTCCTTCTGTGCTTCATGCCTGAAATCTCTCAGGGTATGTACTCTGCAGTCTTGTGGTTCCTTAAGCAGCAGCAAGGCAAAGGTATGCACATCCTGGATTATGCACGGGGGAAGCCAGAAGTTGTCAGCCACTCACAGAACTCTCCATAAGAGAAAAAGAGCAGAAAATACTGCAAAGACACCTAAAGGAAAGGGGATTTGCATGAAACAGAAGAGCCTCCAGGCAGGATAGGAACTGAACCCTGATCTACTGCGTGTGAGGCATCATCACTTAAAAGTAAAAGACTGAAATATTAAAATATTTCCTCTGGCTTTAGCTCTTTTAGATAAAAAAATACAGAGGGAAGAGGGAAAGGAATGGAAACAGTTGAGCAAGGTAGCATGGAGGTGAGGGCCATGGCAGGCACTGAGGCACCTCCCATCCCCCTGCACACTCACAGGCACCTAGGGCTTCTGCTGCTTCCCAGCACCCTGCTGCTCCCGTGAAACACTTTCCCAACTTCCTGCAAGAAGGGAAGACAGCAGTCAAGAGTCGCAGCCCAGCCACAGCAGACCACAGGCTGAGGAACTGCCATTCCCCAGCACCAGCAGCGCTCCACCTGCACCCTGATCTCCTGTTTCCTGCTCAATTCTCCTGCCTTTTGCAGGGACTCACCTCCCTGCCAGCTCTAACCAGCCAGCACAGCCCCTGCTGAATGCCAACACAGGCCTGAACACATCATGCAGGCACGGGCAGAGCACCTCACCCTGCCCAAACACGGACACCGTGCCAGGGTGCACGGATGCCACAGCACTCCCAGCACAAGCACCCAGCAGCATCAGCCACCCAGGCCACACCCACAGAGAGAAACTCTTCCACCCCTCAGCCCCCATTTTATCTTCCATACCTAATCTTGGACATGATCCAAAAACTCTGCTGCCATGTACTTTCTCTTCCCTTCAGTACCTTTAGTGGGAAGCATCTTTTCTCAGGAGCTTCACCTGCCTTGACTGTGCAGGCTGTGTCCACTGCTCAGTGACCACACTGCCTCTCTGGATCACACTGCCTCTCAGGAGGCTGCTCGCTCCCTGCGGACACCCTGCCAGGCCCCAGCCTCCTGTCACCATCACCAGAGGAGCAGGTGCTGCAGCCAGCCAGGAAAATGCTACTCCCATACTATATCCACTGCGAGGTGGGATATGGGACTGAGTGCGGGCAGGAAGGTGCTCTGGGATGCCCTGGTGTGGCAGAGGAGACCAGGCAACAGGAAGAAGAAGGTTCACAAGTCACAAGCCAGGATCAGCTTCATTTCCAATCCCTCAGCTTCTGCATCCAGGTTAAGAACAAGGCAGCTCATGCAGCACCAGTGCCTGTTGAGGGCCAGTGGCTCTCAGAACAGGGATGTCACCACTGTCCCATCTGCCAGTCTCACCTGGCATGCCCAAGGGATGGGACTGTCCCAGGGGGGGACCCACGGATGTGGGCTTGGGGACTGATGGAGGACACCTCCGCCTCAAGCCCCACATCGCCCGCGGCAGCACAGGGAGAGCCCACACCCAGCCAAGCTGTAGAAAAGGAAACTGTCCCATTTAATGAGCTCGCTCCCGTAACACAGACGTGAGTGCGTCGCCGGCGGGCGGCAAAGCAAAGTGCACAGTGAGCGGGACTCAGCCCCCGCCCCGGAGAAGGCGTGGCAGGGCTCGGGGTGCCCAGCACGGCGTGGGGACCGGCCAGGCACCCGGCCAGCAGCAAGGACAGGGAGAGCCCCGGGCTCGGTCCAGTTGGCACCAGTGTCAGGTCCAGTTTGCAGGGAGGTACGGCTCTCGTTCGGCTCCGTGAGCGCAGGGAGGGCAGGGGCAGGTCAGGTGTACCAGGACGGAGGCCAGAGGAGGCAGGTCTGGGGGCGCCTGGGAACAGGTCCTGCAGAACGCCACCATGGCAGGTTTGGAGCCTCCCTGCCCGAACCACGGTTTAACCAAAGCAGGGAAAGGGAATAGAGAAGGGGCTGAAGGCAGGGCACCCCAGGCAAGGGCCCTCAGGTCAATCTAGCTATTCCCACTTGCAAGGTATCCGGTGAGGGGGTGTGTGGGATCTGCCAAGCACCCCAAAACGGGGGTGAGCCTGGGTGACAGACGTTTACCAGCAGTTCCACGTCCCTGACAGTCTTTCCCAGGTGTGACTCAGGCACCCCCGTGCCAGGAAGGGGGTCCGAGGGAGCCAGGCCTCCCCTCATTATCTGATGGAAGCATCGCTGGGGGGATCACGGTCGGATTCCTCGCTCTCCTCGTTGGGGGCTGACTCACTGTTGGAGGACGGGGTGAAGGCAGGAGACTTTCTGCAGAGAAGAGTAAAGGGCAGCAGTCATAGCATTGCCCAGAGGGAGGGAAAGGAGCCAGTTCGGTGTGGGCAGGGGTCATCAGAGCAAGGAAGAGAGGAGCTGAAGTGCTCCTTTGGCTCCTTGGGGCATGAGTGGGTCTGCAGGAATCCCTGGGTGCTCAGAGGGTGTTCCAGAGGACACCAGTCAAGAGCATGAAGCAGATCTGGGGAAGATGCTGGAGGGGCCTGCCCAGAGCAGGACCCTGACAAGGCATGTAAGGCTAGGGGGCTGTGAAAGCCCACCACAGGGGTCCCCAGCCTGGACCCACCCTGGCCCCACAGGCCTTTGGGGACTTGCACAATGCCCCTGCACAATGACAGCTCCTCTCTCCATCAGGGGGGTCTGGCTTCACATGTCAAAAGTGACTCCTGTATGGAGGCCAGCCAGGAGTCCAAGAGCCTCTGGGAAGTGCCCTCTCTCCACGCCACATGAGGGCAGGGCAGGAGTTCTACCCAGTCCTCAGCTCCCTCTCAGCACCACCTGGGCTTCAGACCCAGAGCAGGGGTGTCCCAGCTCTCCTGCTGGAGCTCACCTGTCCCCAGACTGGGTGATGAGACGCCGGCAGGTCTCCATCTGCACATCCAAGCCCCGCTTCATGCTGCACATTTCCATGTACTCGTGGAGGTGCCGGTTCATGTCGTTCTTGGCTGTGGCCAGTTCCAGCTGCGCAAGGGAAGCGGTGCAGAGATGATCCCAGGGCATGGCCAGACCCAGGGCTGTCACCGACATTACCAGTGACCTCCTCCAGCATTGTCTCCCTCCCCCAGGGACCCACCCACCCCATTTCCCACCCCCTTTCCTCCTTTTCCCACCTCGATTTGGTCGATGGTTTCCTGGTACTCCTTCTCACGGCTCTTGAACAGTGACTCTGTGTCCTTGATCACCTTCTCCAGGCTGTCGTCCTGCTGCTGAGGAGAGCAGACAGCAGGTTTAGAGGCAGGAAAGCGTCCAACATGAGGAACCAAAGAGAGAGACAAATCAGAGAAAGAACTGGCAGCACTGGGAAAAGAAGAAGAAACATACACAGTGTAGTACGAATAAGACATGAGTCAGTCCTGCCAACAGGGACTTGAGAGACTCAGCATTCGCCACATCAGGCAGTGACCACATCAACCCAAACAAGCCCAGCATTGCACTGAAGATTTAGAGAGCATAGACCATTCCTGAGCATGACACATCCCCAGCAGACTGCCAAAGGCCAAAGATTTGGGATGACAAGGGCTTTGGCCAGACACCGAGGCCTCTGTTGTGGCAGTTTTGCTGCACAGTGGGTAGGTGGGCTGGAGAACATGAGCAAGGATCACCAGAGACCAGTCCAGCCAGAGGAAGTCTCCTCTGGATGGGCTGTGGCTCTCCCCACGTGTGTGCACCCTGCCCTCAGCACATCCCTCAGCCCACAGGTCTCTGGCCTGTCTCTAACAAGGAAAGCTCGACAGGGACACAGTAATGTATTCATGCAAAAAAAATAGGAAAGCATCTGTACAGGCCTGCAAAGGGAAAGGGGCTGAAATCTGGTCTCTGAGAGATCATCTTCCCAGGCTTAGGCAGGACTGAGTGTCCCAACCCAACACGACCTCAGGGCCCTGACACCACCGTTACCTCCCCCTGCACCTCTGCGGCTGCAATGGCATATCCGGAGAAGTCCTCCCAGAGGAGCAGCGTTTCTTCTGTCTCCTCCCACGTGAGGCTGTCACAGTCATCCTCAAAGTCATATTCCCTCCTGGGCACAATGGAACAGCATGTTAGCACCCAGCAGGAGAGCTCAGCAGGCAGGGGGCTGTGTTGGTGCCAAAGCCTTGCACCCGCTCACAGGCAGGGCTGCAGCTCTTGGGGGTCTGTCCAGGGTGAACTCAAGTGTGCCTAAACCCCAACAGCTGATGGGGAAGGGGTTGGCTTTACGGTCAGGAGCCCCAGCAAACTCAGGCACAAATTCCCAAAAAAGTGGGAAGCGGGGCAAGAAGAGGGGAGTTGGACCAGCTCCCACTCTCAGCGTAAGTGGGCTTGGGTCTCCCAGGGGAGCAGTCCCACTGTGCCACAGAGCACAGGGTGAACATTCTCCACAGCAACATCTCCCATCTTGCCCTCAACCTGGGCAGGGAAGCCACAGACCACCCCTGCCCTCCCCATCCCAGGACCAGCAGGGAGCCTGGTGCTGGAGCCTGGCTCAACACCGTGGGCAGAGGTGCAGAGCAGCCGCACTCACAGCTGGTTCAGCATCCTCTGCATCTCCTCATTGATACTCATGGCCGTGGTCTCGTCCTCCTCCTCCTCGTCAGGCTTCCGGGAGGCATCGCTCTCTGACAGCGAGGTGTCCTCGTCGCTGACCTGCTTGCGCTCCCGCTTCCGCCCCACCGAGGCTGGGACCTTAACGGGAGACAAGTGCAGAGACTACAGAAACGAGGCCGGGTCCGAGGTCAGGAGCAGGTAGTTGGAGGAGATGGAGGGGAAAGGAGTGGTGGAGGGACAGAAAGGCAGGGAAAGAGAGAAAGACAGAAAGAAAGAAAGGAAGAAAAGAGAGAGAGAGAGAGAGAGAGAGAGAGAGATGGGCTCATTATGATCAGGTTAAAGATGGATGCAATGGATAAAACATGGTTTTAGCATTTTCTAAAATTAAAACTAAGCAACTAAAGATGGAATCTGTGAATCTGATGAGAAAAAAAACAATGTGGTTTTACTGCAGCAAAACTCAAATCGCCCACCACCCCAGTCCAGAGACAGGGAAACACAGTGACAGCAACAGGAAAAAAGAGACAGTCTGAAAAAGGTGAAATATGTCAATATTTATAGTCCGACCTTTTTTAGAGAAAGTTTAAATTTGCAAAATTTCTCAACTGAATGGAACTAACCAGTTGCTTCTGTAGGGACAAAGAGCAAGACAGAAAGGCAGCAACATCCAGAAGGAGAAAAGAGACAGAGACAGAGAAGAGAGACAGAGAGAAGATGACGGAGAGGGGAAGGGGAAGGAGAGAGATGGAGTTAGAGACAGACACTCAAGCAACTTGTCTCCCTCCTGCAGCTGCTTCCCTACCACTGTGGGGTCCCCAGGCCCAACATAATAGGTCAGCAAGAGGCTGAGGGGACTCTTGATGTCCAAAGCAACATCTGGAGCTTTCCACCTCCACTCTGTGCCCTTTTCCCTGGTCCTCCCGAGAGAGACAGAAAGGAAGGGACCGCGAGGAGCAAGGGCAAGGGTGACCAAGTGTCTCCCCTAGCAGGGGGCTGGTGTTGTCTCTTCTATCTCCTTTGGGATCTCTCCTCCCCAGAGCTGGAAGCTGAGTCTGGAGCAGCAACGGGTGCTTCTCACCTGAAACATCTTGATCATGTCCTCGCAGTTCCGCTGCTGTGCCACATCGCACAGCTTGGCAGTGATGTCGATGCGGCGGCAGATGTCCATGTCCACCTTCATGGCCTTCTCCTGGATCTTGGTGTCCAGCTCCGTGATGTTCTGATCCCACGGCACCACAGGAAGGGGACAAAGCAGGAAGATTAGGCAAGACAGATGGCAATCGGTGCCCCCACTTTCCCCCTCATGCAGGACTGCTCCCACATCCCTACTTTGCTCACTGCACCCCGGACCAACCCTGCCAGTGCTGGATGGGCCCCACCAAGGAACTGCTTTTCTACACAGCCACACCAGTTGGGTAGGACACTGCTGTGGGATTAGGGAGAGGGATTAGGGACTCACATTGCTCATCAGGCCCTTGAAGACGACAAGCTCTGCCTTGAGCTGCTCCACCTTCATGGCCAGCTCCTCCTGGCAAGCTTCAGCCTCCTGGGCTTCCTGCACCAGGGAGAGAGAGATATGCAAATCAGCACCAGCGTGGGGCAGCAGGGGTGCAGGGAAAGGGGGGACAGCGATGCTCACCTCCTGCAGCTCAGTCACCCGGTCCTGAAGCTGGACACGCACCGTGTACTCCTCTTCCCATCTAGGGAGACAAACGCTGGTCAGACCCCATCGGGCTCGCCTCACTGGCTGCCAAAGGGAGAGCACGGAGCAGCAGCTGCTCACCCCAAAGCTATCCGAGAGGGGGGAACGGCAGCACCGGGGCGGGAAGGAGAACGTGCCCAGGAATGCATAGCCTCTTGTTTCCAGGCCATGGCAGCTGCCAAGCCCATCGGCCCCCCCGGCCACAAGCCCTGCCCCACCACGGCTGCCCGCCCTGCCATGGGGGGAGCTGGGGACACCGACTGCAGGCTCTGCATGGCAGCTGCACCGCACACCCTGCCACACCAGGGCTGGCCCATGGCCCGTCACAGCCCACTGGCTTCTCCATCTGCCCCCGAGCCCCACCGCCCTGGGTCATGTTAGGTTCAGCTCCAACACTCAACAACAGATACACTGCAGAGTTGCCCCATCTGAGTCATTTTTGTGACCACGTTTGTGTGTCTGCAGAGTTGCAGTTCAGGCTGTCCAGAAGCACAAACGCTGATCTTGACACCAAACCACCTCACAGTGTGAGTGACCACGATGTGCACAAAGGGCTGCTCTTCTGCCTGTCCCAATGCAGAGCCCTGTGCCAGGCCATGCTGCCCAGGCAGGACCACAAGACTCCTTGGCTCTACTGCTGTGTAACAGGTTGGATTAAAGATTTTATCCTACAAGGAAGCAGGATGGATTGTGCCACTTTATGCCAGGCTGTCCAGTGGGCATTGGGCTCTGCAGCTTTGCAAAAAGCGGAGCTGCAAGGCGCTTGGCCTCGCTGTGTAAAGACACATCCCCTAGCAATTATTATATTATATTTCAGTGGATGAGATCAACCTCTTGGGTCACGCTGCAGTGCTGGCCCAGCCCTCCGTCTGTTGAGAGGCCATCAAGCCGTTCTGCTCCTGGCCAAATGACGATCCCATAGAGCAGGGGGGTTGGCATGCGCTGCGGTGCGGCATGGGGCAGGGCTGCTGCATTCTTACCCAGTTCCTGGCTCTTCTGGGACTGACAGATTTTTCTGACAAAATGAGATTGCTCTGGGAAAGCAACCAGAGCTGGGCCCTTCTTGGTGCTGTGAGGTCTGGTTTCTATTTAATGCCTGCAAGCACCAACACAGACACTGTGACTCTGCATAAGGATGTGAAAAATCTCTCCTCTCACTTACCCACACCAAGTTTGAACAATAAATTGTAACGTCTAGGAGGCCAGAAAGCATATGAAAAGCCCTCACATTTGTTATCTTGGGGTTATCTGGACAATCTGACGATGTGGGAGAGCCCTGGCTTGTGAATTTCTAAGCTCTTAAAGCTAGCGACGCTGCTCTTTACTCAAGCAAGGACAAAAGTGTGCACTCCTTGTGTTGGTGTTGGATCCATACCACAGCTCCAGGAGGGGAATCAAAGAGTGTTCCCATCCCTTTGGGGAAAGAGAGATGAAGGGAAAAGGAGGAAGGAAGTTAAAAGGTAGAATTGCCCTTATATGGGAACTGCTCAAACAAAGCCTCCCTCCCCAGGGACAAAAACGCCTTCCACCACAAGAAAAAAATTTCAGCATCTTTCTCGGTGTGGCACTGCCTCTTTTTTGGTCCCCGCCTCCCTCTGGGTGTCTATATAGCCCAGACTCACTGGGGACGTAAAGCATAACTGCAAATCCTGGTAAGAGCTCATTTCACACCAATGCTATGGCAGACGAGTGCGGGTCACACAAACGCCGGCTTACAAGGCAGGAGAAAACAGCAATTCACCCCACGAGGGAAAAATCCATTTACCCATCCACTGCAAACCTCTCTCCTGCTCATCTCCTGCCTGGCTCCTTCTCCCTGCTCCCTCCTGCAATGCACCACTCCTAATAATAACCTGCCTGCAGCACTGCGCCCGCAGCCCCGCGCGGCCACTGCCAGGTCACTGCCAGCTGGAGCAGGGCTGCCCCACACAACCCCACGGTCACCAGTGCATGCCAAGGGGAGATGGGGCCCTTCCTGCACTGCTGCAAAGCAACAACCTGCCCAAAGGCAGACAGAGAGGGCAGGAGGGTCCTAGCTGCACGCAGACCTGACCACCTCCTCACCAGCCACAGGACAGCCCTCCCAAAGCCAGGGATGTGAAAAGATGCAGTGCAGTCCCTGCCAGGTGAGTCCCTTCAACAAGTTCACTTAAAAAAATCAGCAACTCCCCCTTCTTTAAAAGTCCTGCTCACTGCAACAGGCACTGGGGTGCTTTACCCCATCCTTCAGGGCCAGTGCACACTGGGGCTTTGAGCAGCTCAGGGCCTGAAGCTCCACTTATCCCCCTCCTGCCACATCTGAACTATGTCTGAGCTCACCGTCATGGGGAAGGCCCTGCAGCCTGGCACAGCTCCTTGGAGGGCAATTACAGCAACAAAAGGCCTTCTTGAAGCATTTTAATAAACAAGGGGCCTTATAAGAATGATTGAGAGAGACTTTTTACCAGACCTTTTACCTGCAGTGACAAGAGGCGAAGGTTTAAAACTGAAAGAAGGGAGGTTTAGATTGGATATAAGGAAGAATTCTTTATGATGGTGGTGAGACACTGGAGCAGGTTGCCCAGAGAAGATGTGGATGACCCATCACTGGAAATGTTCAAGGTCAATGCTTTGAGCAACTTGACCCAGTGAAACCCCACAGCAGGGGGATTGGACTACGTAATCCCTAAAGGTCCTTTCCAACCCAAAGCACGCTGTGATTGTAACACACCAAGTCATAGCACCACTCACTCCACACCTCCAGCGTGTCCTTGCAACATCCAAGATAAGAACTACTTGTGAATACAAGTAGAAGATGAAGCAGACAGCACAAACCTGATGAGACTGCCAGATATCCAGCATTCAGCAGCTCTGTATGATACTCACAGGCACCCTTTGGTCCTATCCAGGCCACCTAATTTCAGTCTGCTCCTCCCAGGTGTAGCTCCTGTGAGCCTCTCTCTTGCTGCTGCAACTATTCTCTCAGGATCCTCCTGGATCCCTGACTGGAATTTCAGGCCCTGCATATCCAGGGAGAAGCTCCTGCTGCACTGCTCCAAGTTCTGTGGGGCGCACAGTGGCAATGCCGTCCCAAAAAAAAGCACAAGCTCCAGCATCCAAGCCATGGGTGAGAGAACTGGGAAGTCCTGTGTTAATATGGCCTCTTCCATCTGTCTCCAGGCAGGTGGCAAAGGCACGACACCAGCTGCACTGTCCCCATGGCAGATCACAGCCCACCACGGCAGGGAACTCTCAGCTCCCAAGGGATGTTGGTGTCAGCCCCCAGCATGGAGAAGGGTGTGGAAATGGGATCCTCCTGTCCCATTCCCCTGTTTGGGACCTGGCTGTACCCATCAGAAAGTTCCCACTGCTGGGTAGGGTCTGGGGGTGGGGTCTGCTTTCCCCCAGCTCCTGGTAACACACTCCAAAAATAGATCCCACCAATAACATTGGCTCATAGCAGCTTGTGGTGCCCCCCCATCTCACCCTCAGCAGTCTCTCTGTCACCCCCTCTGCAGCCTACCCTGAGGCTCACTTGCCAGAGCAGGGCAACCTGAAAAGCTCTCCATTCTCCCAAAGTTTCAGCAGCACCAACAAACCCAACGTGGTCCTCTCTGGCTGACCCACTTTGAGGCCCAAGCTTTCCTGGCCAAAAAATTGACTCCAGCTTCCCACTATCAGATCTGAAAATGCAAGGTAAAGAGTGCTGCTCCCCTCTGGAGAAGGAGCCTGACCACTGGTGTAATAACAAAAGGCCTTAGGTACATGCAGGAGTTGGTGGGAAAGAAGAGATGCCAACTCTTCCTTTCCATGAGCCTTGCTCAGTGCCTTGGGAGCATCTGACAGGCACATTTGCTCAGCCTCAGCCTTATAAAGCCAAAAGCACAAAGTGTCATCTTGGACCCAGCCTTGACCTTGGCACCGAAGCCCGTGGCTGTGCAGAGCCGGTCAGTGGCACAGCTCCCGTGGGGAGCTGGGTGTGGAATCACAAACTTTCTATCTGCTTCTAAAGCATCATAGAATGACCTCTGAAAAGACCCAAACCCAGTCGCTGGGGTGGTGTCAGCCACCAGCACCGCTCTCACCCGGCCCCAGCTCTGACCCCACACAGCCAGCCCAGCCTGATCTCATCCTACGTGCAGATCCGGGAGCAGCCTCGGAGCTGGCCTGAGACAAAAGCACGGCCGGCGAGAGGCGAGAGCAGCCCTGCACGGGAAAGAAGAACTGGCCAAGAGATTAGCTTTGCATTCTGCTTCACCCTTCTCCAAGGCACATGCCACACCACAGCTATTTTGGGTCGGCAAGAAAGCCCCCGAGTACTGGGGTGTCCTGCCTCGGCTCTGTGCTGCTGAGGGGCCATCTGGAGAGCACCAGCCAGGGAAAGGGCCTGGGAGAGCCAGCCACCCTGCTAAGGGGCTACTCCACACCTTCTGATACATCCAGAGAACTCTTCTCCTCCCAGGAGCCTTTTCCAAACCAGCTCACTGCTGCATGTCCACCTTCCTCACCCACTTTCAGGCTGCTCCCCCTTTCCCAGTATTTCCAGATCCCCATGCCTTTAAAACACAGCCCCCGGAGTCATTAGTGGAGTTATTATTTCCCTGCTTGGAAAGGCATTTCCAGTCCCTCATGCCAGGTTGATAAGATGGAAAAAGGCTCAACGAAAATCCCGAGAGGTCTCACACACCAGGTGGCAAGAGAGGAGACCCAGGCACAAACAAATGCTTCCAGGGGTCCACATTTCTCCTCATGCTGCCTGCAACCTGTGCTCCCGAGAAGTCTGGCCAGGACTGTCGCCTTCCCTCCCTGCTTCTCCCGCACAGCGCCCACCGGGCAGAGCCCTGCAAGCCTCCCCTGTGATGGTTTCGGTGCCCCGGGGGATGCCGCTGGTGCCCCTCGCTCCCGCCGCCCCTTCTCACCTGCGCTTGTACTCGTCGCGCTCCCTCTTCACCTTGGCCAGCACGTTGTAGAGGGCTCGGATCTCGGGGGTGATGGTGTCGATCTGCACACCTACCCCGTCGGGGTGCACCCAGGAGACGCCGGGTCCCTGCACCAGGGTGGTCTCGGGCCCCGGGCCGAGCCGCCGGGCTTGCGAGAAGGACCAGATGGTGCCGGGCATGAAGCGGGAGCCGGCGGAGAAGGCGGAGGGCTGGCCGGGGCCACCGGGGCGGGAGCCGGGCGATCCCAGCGCCCGGGCCGAGCCCAGCCCCAGCCCCAGCCCCNGCGGAGGAGGGGACGCGGCGGAACCTCCCTTTTCTCTGCCGGCCCCCCGTCTCTCCCCCCGCCGAGAGGCTGCTCGGCCTCCCCGGAGGGGTTCGGGGCGCCCCGGGGCGAAGGGAGGCGGCCGGGTCCAGGAGGATTCCCCGGAGGGAAGTCCCTCTCCGGCACCGCTAGCTGAAGCCCCGCCTGGTACCGATTCCCGTAACTAGCCCAGCCGCAGCACCCTGTGCCTCTGCCTCCTTTTAAATATTTTATTCTTTTTTGCATAGAATTTAGTGCTTTCTCAGAGCTGCCCCCCTTAAAGAAGGCATAACTTTGCTTCTGCACCCCAAACCCTCTCGTTATCCTCTCTCGAGCCCCCCAAGACAGCCCTGTCCCTGCTGTGGCAGCAGCCCGCCTACGGGGAGCTGGACAATGGCAAGCCAGCGGGCAGAGGAGGCTGTATGGAGGCAGCCTCTCAGATATCATGCTTGGCTTGCAACTGGCTTCCTCCTTCCTTCTTCACAAAGCAGCCTAGGGTCTTGTTTCATGTCCCCTATTTCAGCCTTCTTTAGGTCATTTACTCTGACCCCGAACCCAGGTGAATTTTACAAAAAGCGCTGGCGTTGCCCCTCACCCCGTTATCCGGTGGGAGGAGACTGCGCACAAATCGATCGATACATGAATATTTTATGGATGTGGACACCTGTGTTCCCTTCCTGCCTGTGTGCTCCTGGCCTGCTCCCCCAGGACTTCCACTGAGGAGCTGAGCCCAGTGTGGCACTTGTGCAAAGCGGCCTCGGATGTCTCAGCTGAGCCATCAGCAAGGAGTGAGCGAGCAGAGGGTTTGAACTCAGAGAGATGCCCCGCACCACACTACACACTACAGTTCTGTGGAAGGAGCTGGGCATGCTCCAGTTGGGCAGTGTGCTACAGCCCTTCCCTTGGGCTCCAAGGTACCAATCCACACTGCCAGGAGCTTCCCGGCTCCACTGAGGATGGCCAGCTCTGAGCCTTGACTGAGAGTCTACCTATTGCATGTTCCCTGCTGCTTCTCCTCCAGGGCTACAGGTCTCCTCCGTTACTCGTCTGCCATCCTGGGAGCAGTCCAAATCAAATTTGTTCCCTTCTCCTGCCTTGCTGTGTCCAGCATCAACCCTGTGGCCTTCCTGTCTCCCCTGTCCTGCCCATGACTCAAGGCTCCCCACAGCAGCTCCCAGCTGCATTTATAATACTTCCTCTCCCACCAGTAGCCATCTGCATCCTCCCTGGCACACCCATGATCATTGGAACTCAACTGGATTTCAGTTCCTCCAGGACAGGCTTGGGTTGGGAAAGAAGTGAGCTTTCCTCTTCTGTCACCTCCTTTTTAATGCTTTCCTCTTCTCAAGCATACTTTACTTTGCTCTGCCTCTGACTAGAGAGGCTGAGCGGTGGCAAGCAGTGCTTTTGTCCAGGGAGAGGAGGACAGGAAGTCTTTTCCTCATGGTCAAGCAGGAGAGATCCCCATCTTCCAAAAACCAGCGCTGCAACAGCTGGCAGGGAGCAATGTGCCCAGCAGCAATGCTACCAAATAAACAACCAGGGAAAAGAGAAGGACAGATGGACAAGAGGGATCCCGGTCAAGAAGCTTGTTCTGAAGCAGCAGTGACAGCTCCAGCTCAGAAACCTCCCAGCATGTGACCTTTAGCCACTGCTGACTCCCTCCTTCCTGCTGCCACGTCCTGTCACCTGCTCCCCTTGCTGCCACAGTCTGCCTGCGTGCCTGGCAGCCCGTGCTTTCTGCCAGCACCCTCCCCCCTCACACACTCCTGGTTTTACCCCTCCACACCCTTGCACCTGGGCGAGCAGGGTCAGGCTGGGGGGGATCTACTGCTGCAGGCAGCCAGCGAGGAGCACAGGCAAGAGCAACATCACAAACTGTGCAGCAAGTACTTTCCCAAGCTCTGCTAGGCCTGCTCCTGTCCTGCTGGGGAAACCCAGCAAATGGAGCTGATTAATGAAATGCCAGTGAGGAAGGCATTGCCATCCATCAGGAAAAGCTTTTTTTACCTTAGGAGGCCAGCACAGCACTGGAGCAGGTGGTGGGATCTCCGTCCATGGTGGTTCTCAGGGCTCAGCTATGCAAATCCAGTGATGTGACATAGTGCCAGGACAGCTCCGCTTACAGCAGGGCTACAGACCTCCAGCACCTCTTCCCACCAACACTCCTGCTGTCTCCTGGACAGAGGGACAGAGTGGAGCCTCCTTTTTTCTCCAACTTCCCTTGCTTAAGATATGTGCTGGGGTAAAGCAGCATCTTCTGCATCCTACTGATGCAAAAGATGACTGGGGCAAAGGGCCAACTTGTTCTAGTTATTCCTGCAGAAACCCAGAAACAAGGGACAATCCTGCTACCCAGGGGAGCACAGCACTCCTCCTCTGGGCCTCAATCTCACTGCAGCACAACAGCTCCTTCTCATCTTTCCCTCTTGGTTCACCTAACCCCTGGCACTTCTCCAGACCCTCTGACTGCTCCTGCCCCCAGTTTATCAGCTCAGGGTCAACAGTGGCACTGCTGGACCACAGCTGCTGACATGCAGAGCTGCTCACTACAGCTCTTAAAACCATACCTGTAGCCAACGTTTAAAAAGACACTTATTCACAATCATGGTGACATTTATCTTACTTCCACAGATTTTAAGGCCAAGAAAGAAGCACTGCATTTTCTGACCCTGTGCAAAACAGACAGTGCAAACGCCTGTAGTTCAGGTCAGGTACTGGTGTGGGACTGTGTCTCTGATTGCTGACAGCACAGTAAAAAGAGATTAGGCCTCTACCACTATCCTCCATGGGCAAATCAAGGTAGGTTCCCCAGGTGGCAACCCCTATCAAAATCACCTGTCTCCTTTGCATTTGCCAGCTGTAACATCCATTGCCAGGCTGAGATGCTCCTCCTCTCCCAGATCTCGGAACCTCTTGGGAGCTGACACATCCTCTTTGCAACGGTGTTTCATTGGTGAAACCTGTGCAAATGGGCTCCAGTGGTTTCACAGAGGCTCTTTCTGTAAGGCATGGGTCTCTTTGGTGTGTCTGTACCCCATCTCCCTGCTCTCCTTTCCCTCTGAGTACCTCAGTGGTCCCTTCTCCCTTGCACCGCACTGATGAAATATTTCAGTGTAAACTCTCCACGTCTTCCAGCTTCCAAGATTCTTCACTAAAACTGACCCCTAAAATTGCTTCTATCCACAACCAGAGGGAGATTTTGCAATGAACACACAACTTTTGGGCCTAGCAAAGTCATCAGCCCAGTCAGCTGCCTGGATTTGGGTGCAAATGGGGAGAAATTGGTGCAGAGGAGCAGCTGCCATCAGCAGCTGGGTGACCGTCACACTTAACAACACACAGAAATGTTCCTGTCTAACAGCAAAGGAGGGAATAGATTTTCTTCTAAAAATACACAAACACCAGTCCAGGAGGGAGTTTTGGAGTCAGGTCTTCATGAGAAGGCAGTTCTAGGCACTGCTAGAGCCCAGGACCTGTCTGACCTTACCTTCTCAGCAGTTCCCCGCTGACTCCATCAGGCAGGAAGGACTTGCAGACATCCTCCTCAGGAGCTGTCCACATCCTCCCTAGCAGGGATGGACAGCCTGGGGGAGGAAGACCCACTGGTGGGACTCTGGACATTTGTGGATTCAGTCTGTACAGAAGTGTCCATATCAATGGGTGTTATGTGCAATGCAGTGCGTGCATGAAGATCCAAATTTCGTACCCAAGTCCCTGAAACGTGCAGTGCAGGATTTCAGCCCCTTCCTCAGGATACAGCCAGACATGAGACAACACAACCAGAGGCTGCATGGCTGGCCCAGAACAGACATTACAGCACATGACATCACTGGAATCAGTGACCGACCCCCGTTGCTGCTGCAGTCTCTTCTCTTTCCATTACGCGCTGTTGTCCCCAGGAGTCTTCATTTTCCTTCCTGCACCACCCCGAGGGTGCAGCAGCACAGTGCCTGCCTCTCCTCTCCCTCCCGGCGTGCAGAGGGGAGCTGGCAGTGCTGTGGAGCCTGCAAGGCAGGAGCTGCCAGCTGGCTGTCTTCATTGTGCCCTGATAAGGCTTCTCCAACAGACTCCCAGTCTGGGGAGAAGGACTGTGCGCAGCACAGGTATCACGACTTCTCTCAACAAGCTTTTAATCTGTGACAGCATTTCTACCCTTCAGATCTGCTTTCAATCCTTGCTCTGCCTCAGTTCTTGCTTTGCTCTGTCTCAGCTCTTGCAAACCACGTTATCAGCAGCTTTCAGATATTAAAACACATTAAAGGAAGGTACTGAAAGATGATCCAGCAGTCACATTTTCCAGAAATCTCAGCTTTCAGGTAACAGAAGACACCCAGAGTAAGAAGGCAGCTGCAAGCACAAACCTAATGCACCCACAGCCTTGTACCAGAATGCAGAGGAAACCACCAAGCTTTGTCCCTAGCTGCTGCATCCCCAGTACTGCCTCTGAAGCTCCATGGTGGCATTTCAATGTCACACTCAACATTATCTCTCTGAGCAGCGATAACTGCAATGGCTGAAATCAAGAGCAGAAGGAGATCAAACCACCAAAGAGAGATGAAAAGTTCCCCCATCTCTTCCCAGCTATAACAAAAGGTTTGCAGGCATGCCAAGTGATTGGAACAATGCTTGGCAAGAGAGAACTTCTACTGACACAGTTAAAGCAGGAGCTATTCCTGCATTTCAGGGCTGAAATGCCATCATAATTTGGAGATTGCTGGAAACCAGTTACCTTGGGATCCCAACCAGGAAAACTCTATCCCTGGTGCTGGGGTTATCAGGATAAACTGGTTCTCAGGCTGAGGCTGCACACTCATGTGGGGACCTCAGCAGGCAGCAGCAAAAATGCAGGACAGATCAGCATTGCTCCCAAAAGGACAAGCTCAGGGCTTAAACAGGGTCTTGCTGCTTCTCTCGCCAAAACTTAGGATGTATTTGTCCTCTCTGAACATTTCCCAATTTTACAGTCTTTATGCAGATGGGGGGCACTAGAAATGCAGTATGGAAGCAGTAATTCCTTTCCTGGGGTGCTATTGCACCTAGCTTTTATTTAATTATTCTGAAAGGCACCGAAAAACTTCCCTTGGGTCCTCTACATCCAACAATCCAGATCTCACCACACAAGCTCAGAGTGAGACTGTCACAGTCAGAGGCTCCTCCCTGCCCTAATTCACTGGGGAAGCATGGGGGGGACAGTTAATTTTCAACTATGAAGATATTTGGTTAATGGCTATTCAACACAAAATGATAACTTCAGTTCTCCCCCCCCCCTCAAAACAGGGTTATAGTAAATAAAACACACAGATCAACAAGCCCTAAAAAGCAGAGGATAACAAGGTCTGTAACAAAGACCAGGACTCCTGAGACACTGAGAGATGGAACCATTACAGGAACCACTCAAGCGCAACCTTGAAGAGCTTCAGCCAGAAACTTCACAACTGATAAAAAAGCAGTATTATCATGGGCTTGGTGGGAAAGAGATCTGTGATGGGATGTTTGAGGGTAACTGCAGGACCGTGTAAAGTTTATCATGCAATGTTTTAAGGAAGATACTGGGAGCAAAACTTACTATGGGATGTTGAGGGGAAGGACTGAAGGAGGCGAAAGGGAGGCATCAAGCTGAATCAGGGAGAACTGAGCATGGGAAATGGAGAGAGGAGTAAATAGGAGCCAGTCACACAGGGGCTGGCTGCTGGTCAGCGTGCCTGCGTGGCTGAGCCCTGCTCCCAATTACCACCATCTGTCCTGGCCTGGCATTAAGCTAATCCCAGCCGTTTCCTCTGCACGCATGCACGCTGGGGATCTGCAGGCTGACTGCAAGCTGGGCCAGCCTGCAAGCAGGAAAGGAGGTCTGAGAGCCAGGCACCAGACAGAACACAGGCCTGAGGACCAGCTGCCAGTGACTCACCAAAGCATGGGCAGACAATCCACCAGCATCGTCCAGGTTTGATGAGCCAGGGGGCAAGAACAGGATTAGGCCTTTTTCGTTGTTCATGTTTTGTGAGTGCTGGTTTTTTTCCTGGGCACTCACCACAGCAGTTTTCCTCAGTTTCTGCTGATTGGTCTGTGCCTGGTGGCATCAACAGTAAGTGGCAAAGCTGCAGCCTCACATGTAACAGAGCAGGACATTTAAATAGAACCAGCCCAGACCACTGCTTGCTGTGTATTAAGGAGAAGCAGCTGCACCTGGGTGAACATAGAGGCAGAAAGAAAGACTTGACTGTACAGCTCCACAAACCAAAAGCAATCCCTGTTCAAGTGTGGGAGGCCAAGAACTGAGAGGCTGCTGGGGATCAGAAAAATGGTGAAATGGGGACAGTCACAAGAGCGAACTAAGTGACAACAGGGAGCTAGGGAGCCACTGGGCTAGAGCCCTGCCCAGACAAAGCACTCAGCTGACAGCTCCACACAATACAGCCTTCATGCAGGCAGCAAGGATTTCAGCTCCCACTGCTTCTTCACAAACGTCCCCGTTGTAGGGAATAAGGACAGACAACAGAAATGCCAGAGCATCAGCCAGGAGTAAGAGGGGTTTCTGCTGCAAAGGAATAAGGGGACACAGCAGAATTCTGTATTTCCTTTCCAAGGGAAAAGGACAAGACTTGAGCAAGAGTATAAAACTTTTAATGGGTCAGTACATCAGTCCTTGATGCAGAGGGAAAGGAGCAAAGGGGGCTATCATTGTCCCAGCTGCTCAGAGCTGCAGAGATGGTCTGCACAGAGCAGCAAAGTGGTGGTACACACAGAGCTGCAGCAGCCTTTGCTCTCCAAGGAAGGGACCAACACTTGGAAAAGCAGTTCCTCTCACTGTCCATTCGCTTTCACTCTATGCTTCTTCTTCCTGGTAGGGACTTTAGGCCGCATCATTTTGGGAGAAGGCCGGACAGCCTTCAAGGGTCTCCTCTGTGCCTGCAATGAACGCTTCTTCTTCAAAGCAGGTTGTGGCAGCTTCTGCTCTTTTTCAGCTTTCAAAGCAGCTTGTGGCAGCTTCTGCTCTTTGTCTGCTTTTGATCCCTCGAGTTTCTTCTTTTTTGGTGGAGGCTCCGTGATGGCATCGGGGAGAGCGGACGGAGCTGCCACTTCTGCAGCAGGTTCTTCCTCTGAAACAAGAGAAAAAGCTCTGTGAGAAGAACCTGCATGGCTTCTGCAGGGGAAGCAGCCTGCGAGGGCAGGCCCAGCCAGCTCAGCTGAGCTCCAGCACCAGTTACCTTTCTGTGCCTGCGGGATGGCATTGGAGAACTTCTTGAACTTGGCGATGAAGAACCCGTCCATATTGTGCGTGTGGGGGTAGAAACGTCGCGTACACTTGAGGGATGGGTGGAAGCGGCGGTCCTTGAACCTGGAGGGGGAAGGGGGGTGAGGAGTGATAGAACACCTCTGCTCAAACCTGGCCACCCAGGAGCAGTCACACGTGCAGCTCATGACCTGGCACGCACCTGGTAAAGCCTTCCTTGCCAAAGTCCAGGCCTGTGGCCACCAAACGGACGTTGCGTTTCTTCAGGGCATAATCCACAACCCACTCATTCTCCTCCACCTGCCAGAGGCCAAGCATTAGGATCCAAAGCTCACCATCTCCTGAGGAGGAGGTGACCACAGTAGATCACGGCACAAGGCACTCACCATGATGGAGCAAGTGCAGTAGACAATGTAGCCCCCTGTCTCTGAGGCAGCGTTGACTGAATCTATGGCACTAAGAATCAGCTCCTTCTGCAAGTGGGCACAGCGCAGGATATCCTTCTCATCCTGAGAGAGAAAGAAAGGTTAGGATGCCACAGGCACAGGGAAGCACCCCAGGCCTCTGCTGTGGATGAGGCGATGACAGGAGAGCAAAGCACACATAATATACAAGAGTCTGGAGTCTTCTGCAGAAGTAATCTCAAAAAACTAGCCCTGGTACAGCATACAGAATAAGAAAAGGAAAAATGTATTGTAGGTATCTCTCAAGAACAAAGCTGCCCTCAAGTCCTTCCTCTTGTGACTCATACTTGAGTCTGCACTGGTCACCCACCTTGTTGGTTTTGACAGCAGGATCCTTGGAAATGACACCTGTTCCGCTACAAGGAGCATCGAGCAAGACACGGTCGAACCCTCCAAGCACCTACAGGCAGATGTACATTTGGAATTACACCACAGGTGGGGATTCAAAATAAGGCCAAGGCTAGAAGCGGAACCAGAAGACTGGGAAAGCAGGAAACACCCCTCCTCCCTGTCTGCCTCCCTGCCTCTGTATTAAATAACAAACACACTCCCCAGCAGCTCTGCTCATCCTCCTGTGACAGGTGGCTTTGGAGGGCACAGCTTCACCAAAGGGACAGCACAGCAGCTCTAGGTAAGCAGTGTACACAGCAAGAGCATACCTTGGGGAACTGGCGTCCATCGCAGTTACTCACGACAGCGTTGGTGACTCCCAGCCGGTGCAAATTCCCCACCACGCTGCGCAGCCGCTCGGCACTGCTGTCGTTGGCCAGGATCATCCCTGTGTTCTTCATCAGCTGAGCTGCCAGAAGGCAAAACACACCAGCAAAGGGCTGAAAACCTCTTCTTTTTGGTCTCCAGTGACAGCCACCCCCTCCTTTCCTTGAGTTGAGCCCCCCTCTATTCCCCCTTTATGTGTAGACCAGTGGGAACTCCTCACTAGACAGAGCATCTCCCCCAGGGCTCCAGGGCGGTACCTATGTAGCTGGTCTTGCCTCCTGGGGCACAGCACATATCCAGGATGCGCTCATTCTCCTGTGGAGCCAGCGCCATGACAGGGAGGAGGCTGGAGGCTCCCTGCAGCATGTAGTGTCCAGCCAGATACTCCGGGGTGGCACCTAGGCAGGGAAAGCAGAACAGAAGAAGACGACACATGAAAGAAAGGGAAGCAGGAGCGGGTGAGGTCAAGCCCTGTAACTGTAGAGGTGATCTCACCGATGGGCACAGTGGAGTCATAAATAACAAGTCCCGTTTTCGACCACTTCCCCAAGGGGTCAAGATTCACGCCACGGTTGATTAGAGCCTGCAAGACAAGGAGAAAGGACTGAGACACCACTCTGTGGTGCAGGCAGTTCAGGACACAGCCGCTGGCTCCTGCTCACCTGCGCCAGGTCCCGCCGCCGTGTTTTCAGCGTGTTGGTGCGAATGGTGACGGGGCGGGGAACCTCGTTAGCCTCCAGGAAGTTCACCAGCTGGATGGGAGCAGGGACAGAGAACAGAGATGAAAATGAATTCTCAGGGAGGCGGCCAAACTGCTGTGGGTCAGCCCAGCTGTGGGCAGGGCAGGATCCCACCTCGGGGAGTGGGAAGATGTCCATGAGCTTGGTGAGCAGGAAGTCGCTGTAGGAGTAGTAGGCGGCCATGTCGCGGCGCAGCAGCGCCAGGTATTCCTGCCGCGAGCGCCCTTCCTCCCGCTTCACCCCAAAATCCTGCAGCACCTCCATGTTGCCCTGGATGCGCTGGTGGATGACGTGCAGGTCGGGGGGCTCAGCAGGTGGGGACAGCGTCAAGGAATCACCAACAGCCAAGGAACTCGCACAGAAGCTCTGTACAAGCACAATCAGCCACGCTGGACTCATGCGCCACAATGCTGCCCATGCCAGAAAGGCTCTGCTGGAACACTGCTTCCATTAGAGCTCAGCAGATGCAGGATTCAAAGGATGGAACAGGACAAAAAAGTTCACAAGGCAGAACTAGAGGGTGTTTAAAAGAACTGCTTTAGATTAACAGAGAAAAACAGAAAAAAAACCCAATGAAAGAAGTGTTTTAATACTGAAAACATTACCTGCAGCAGAAAAGAGATAGAAGTTCCCCAAGGGCAACCAAGGGGTACAGAGCAGAGTAAGAAGGGAGGCAGGAAATTAAGATCACAAGTCCAGCAGCAAGTAGTTTAGATGCTAGAATTGCTGTCACCAGAAACTCTGGGAATGGGTTACACAAACATCCACCGGGAAAAACACGGCAGAGAGAAACAAACCACATAATAAGACATCCATATGTATTTAGGACTGGAAAGGAAATTAGGACAGGTTCCAAGCCCCATACAGGGCGTCACAGATTTCCTAACTGTGCTGTACAGAAGCACAGCATTATACACTATCTATTAGGGCAGCTCAGCTAAAAATACCTTGTTATGCACAGACACTCTTGCTAAGCAATATGCATGATAAAGTCCAAGTGAAGCTCTTTGATTGTATCCAGGCCCCGTGCTGCATCATGCACATGGCTTATGGATGTCACAGATAAAAAGGATATCCTCTTTCTCAATCTCTTCACTAGTTGGCAGTTTAAATTGTTCGTCTATATCCAGGTTGAGCTGCAGATCTGGGCCCTCTTCTTCCTTCTGTCCCATTTTCTGCTTGCTTGCTTCCTCTGCTTCCTCTTCCTCCTCCTCTTCGCTGTCATCTTCACTGAGGCCTTCCCTAAGCACAAAAAGCAGGATCACACAGACACTTCTCAACTGCCATTTCTTAGATGGCAGAAAAGACTGAAGAGTAACAACACAGGCTCCTTATCTATGCAGGAAAAGGCTCTTCACACTCACCTGTCAGACTTCTGCTTCAGGGCAGCTTTTTCAATAGGCAGCAGCTAAACAGAGAGAAAAAAATTAATCAAAAAACATCCACGGTTGTCCTCTTACCTCCCACCATCTGTGAAATTTACTTGCTCTGTTTAAAAGGGACAACAAAAAAAAGCACTGAATGATATGCTGGCACCAGCCACTAAACTTGAAATCATTCTTGTGAAGGAAAAGAGGAGGAAAGTTTTCCACCATCTCTTGCCACTAAAGCCATCATTTCTCCCCAGGCCTGAGGGGTGCTTTCAGGAAACAACACCAAGTGTTTCTTGTGTAATTAAGGGCAAGAAGTTCCTACCTCTTCTTCCTCTGATGATGAGGCACCATAATCATCCACCATCTCATCACTGCTCCCATCCTCCTCCTCCTCCATCTCCCAGCTCTCTTCCACCTCACCATCGCTGGATAATTCCACGTGGTTTCCTTTAGGCTGGGTTTTCTTGGCTTTGGCTGGAGCCAGCCACTTGGAATTGCTATCACTGAAGCCAGCGCAGCTACGGGCAGTTTGTCCTGCTGCCTTTACAGCATGTTTCTCCTTCTGTGGGGACAGCTGCTCTTCAACTAGAGGCAGAAGAAGCGATGAAAAGTTCGGCATTATTTTCAAAAGCAGCTGCTCTGCTTTTTCAGTTACACAAAAAGGCCTTCATCCTAGTCCTGAGCTGCCTGTCCAGAGGGAGGGACTGCTTGCTCTCTACATCTCATAAAGCACTGGGCATAATCTCACCTCTCCCCCAGTGGGCCTTTAAGGAGATCTAACTAGAATTACCGAATTAAAACACTGCCACAGAATTCTTATGGTATTTTGTCTGACATCATATGGTACCCTCTGTCGCAAATCCTTGTCTATCCTTCCTTCTTCCTACTGTGAGAGCTTCCTGGGCTACACAAGGTGTAACAAAAAGATTCAAAAGCCTCAGCTACAAAAGCAACCTGCAACAACCTTGCTCTGAATGGAGGATAAGCAAAAAATGGATTTAACATGCGGAAGAGAGACCTTGGACTAGTTTTTCAGATAACACTGCCTCCTAGCATAGCAGCCACCAGAAATCAGATAGAATTCATTGTTATTATCTATTAGAGAGCACTCAGAGGAGGACCAAGATGATGAAGGGTCTGGAGAGGAAGCCTTGTGAGGAGCAGCTGAGGGCACTTGGTCTGTTCAGCCTGAAGAAGAGGAGACTGAGGGGAGATCTCACTATAGGCTACAACTTCCTCTGACGGGAAGAGGAGGGACAGACACTGATCTCTTCCCTGTGGTGACCAGTGACAGGACCCGAGGGAATAGCAATCAAAGTTGTGACACGAAAGGTCTAGGCTGGATATCAGAGGGTGGCTGGGCACTTGAACAAGTCACCAAGGAAGTGATCACAGCACCAAGCCTGTCGGAGTTCAAGAGGTATTTGGACAACTCTCTCAGGAATATAGTGTGTATCTTGGGGTGATCCTGTGCAGGGCCAGAAGCTGGACTCAATTATCCTTGTGTATCCCTTTCAACTCAGGATATGCTAGAATTCTGTGATTTAAAGTAATGAAATTCCACGTGTCCCTTGCCGGAGAAGGACGGTGGCGGCAGCAGGCCGGAGCCCTGCCGGCCGGTCAGCCCGGTTCGGAGCCGCTCGCACTCACCTGTCGGCTCCTGCCCTCCTCCTCCTCCGAGCGGCCTCTTCCCCGCCGGGCCGCTGCCCGCTGCCAGCCGCCTCTTCGCAGCCCTGCATCGCGAGGGGAAAGCGGTAGTCAGCCCCGGCCCGGCCCGCATACCCCGGCCCGGCCCACACACCCCGGCCCGCCGGCCCGCCCCCCTCACC